>VONZ01000211.1:0-600000 GCA_012976165.1 Labeo catla | reverse complement strand
GCAGCAGCCTGGTTAGATTTAAGACTAACAAGTCTGAAGCTTCAAAAAAGGTGCAAACGTACCATAAAGGAAGTTATCATGACTCATGGGTGAGAAACAAACTAAAAATTAAAATATATATAGAAAATCTGGGGTGTTTTAGGAGATACATTTAAGATGATGATGATATAATCTAATTAATGAATATAATTAATATATAATATAATTTTATATTAATTTCTTTGCTCTTTTTTTAATTTATTATGATCTTTATAAGAAGAGTCACCAAATTTAAAGAAATTACAATGATATTACATTAAATAAAAATGTGATTGAAAATTTGATTGAATTTATTTTATCACACTTTTAGTGTAAATTATAATATAATTTTATTTATTTAATTTATTTATAATTTTGATAAGTTAATGGAGGTTTTTGATGTTTTAGGAAAAACATCTGAGATTATGACCATGAGATTTATAAATTTATTATTATTATTATTTTGTGCAAATTTATAATAATTTTATTATTTTTTTAGTGTTAGTGTTTTATTGTTAGATTATGACCATGACAAACCATTTAAATAAATAAACAACAAAAATGTAATTTAAAAAAAAATAAAATATATTATTCAATTATTATATAATTAATATATAATAGAATTTTATATTATACTATATATATATTTTTTTTTTTTGTGTGTAAATTTATTACTATTTTGTGCAAATTTATAATAATTGTATTACTTATTTAGTGCTAGTGTTTTATTGTTAGATTATGACCATGAGATCTCCATTAATAATTTTAATTAAAATAAAAAATGTAATTATATATATATATATATATATATATATATTAATTCTATATTATTCATATATATTATTATTAAAAATATTAAATATAATGTAATATAATAGGAAAAAGGAAATTTAATTAAATAAAACTTAAAGTGAGTAAAATATGTATGATAATTTCAAATATATATGTATGACACATTCAAAAAGAATCTGAAGGAAAACGTTTGACTTAAAACTGAAATCTCTCACTTGTATTGGTGTATTGCCATTTAGGAGATTGTCAACAGAAAATACATGCTCTAACCTTGAATGAAAAACCAACTAAAATTTATGTCACTATTCACTGCCCGACTTAAATAAGGGATTGTCGGACAAATTCATTGCATTTTAACACATTCAAAATATACAGAACATGTCACATGGGTAATTTCAATTGCTTAGAAATGAGAAGCTTACTATGTATTTTCTATTTAGAGCAACTTGAGGGTGAGCAGGCAATTTTTGTGCGAACTGTCCCTTTAAGAGACTGAATCAGCGCTGAATTTGACTGAAATGAGAGAGGGAAATTCAGGTCAGCCGAGGCCACACGTCTCCTGTCGTTCCCTTGTAAGACTTCCAGAGAGTCCATTAAGTCTGGTTAATATAAGGGACTGTCAGCGAGCTGCAACATTATATCAATGTTACGGCGGTGCCGTCCCTCGCGCTTCTGTCACACTCCTTTTACAGGGGAGAGAGCCGGCGTTGAGAGAGACAGTCGGAGATAAAGAACTGAGGGAACAGAACACCATCCAGACCAGAAACAGCTCTCAACACCTCCGTAATGATGTTCGACTCACACACACAGGACTCTTTCTATCTGTGTTTCCTCTGTCGAGGAACCGGTCTGCTCGTCCCGAGCTCTTCAGGCTGAGGTAAACTCTGACCTGTTCCTTTTAGCCCGCTGTGTGTTTAAACCATTCAAGCATGTCGGAGAAAACGAGGCCACAAAAAGCTGGAACATGAAACACAGTTCAACACCGAGTTTCCCTCAGCTCAAAAAAATGGCACGAGGAAAAAAAGGCAGGAAAGTGGTGAAGAAAAGGTGAGAGAGATTGATTCCTTCTTCTCCTGTCCTTCCCTACATTACCCACAGGACATTTTATGGCTCAGATATCTGGAGGTGAGATCAAACAAATATGAACTTCTTTTGTAATACTACTATGACAAGTAAGTTGGTAGACTCTAAAAAATGCGGGGTTAAAAATAACCCAGCGCTGGGTGAAACATGGACAAACCCAGTGATTGTGGTGTTACATTAAATATTTCATTTAACTCAACTATTGCTTGGAAATAACTATATTTCTTGCTTAAAATTAAGCCAAAATATGTTGGAAATTAACATTTATTAATAAGTTGAATAAATAAACTTTTAAAAAATTAAATAATTATTAATAAAAGTTCACCTAGTAAATATGTCAAAACAACCCATTCACTGTGTTTGTCCATATTTTACCCAGTACTGGTTTGTATTTAACCCAGCATTATTTAGAGAATAAATAAATAAATTAATTAATTAGTTAATTAAAAATAACCTTCTTATTTAAAACCGAAAAATAAAATAAAATAAAATAAAATAAAATAAAATAAAATAAAATAAAATAAAATAAAATAAAATAAACATATCTACAGCTAGGGTTCCATAGGATGCCAGTGTTCTTAGCAATGCATATTACTAATCAAAAATTAAGTTTTGATATATTTATGGTAGATAATGTACAAAATATCTTCATGCAACATGATCTTTACTTAATATCCTAATGATTTTTGGAATAAAAAAGAAATCGATCATTTTGACCCATACATTGTATTGTTGGCAAATATATCTGTGTTACTTAAGACTGGTTTTGTGATCCAGGGTCACAAATAAGCAAAAATGTAAATTTGTTCTCCATTTAATATCATTTCTGACTGGAAAACACGAGTAAGACTGTAAAGATCTATCTTTCCTGTGGGTGTTGCTGCTCATGCAACAGGCTGCTCTAAACCACACAGAACAAACAGCAGCGTCTCTCATGCCGCCCCCATCGGGCCCATATAGAGAGCAGGAGCCGTGATCCCACCTCCCGTGTCTCCATGGCATCCTGTGGAAGCCCAGCTGTCAAGAGTTTTGATGTCTTAATAAATTTCTCCTTTCCAGCTGTCAGCCGAGCGTCAGAGATGGATGAAAGAGTCAGTGACCTTTGACCTGCCCCGGACCTCTTCTTCAGCCCCCCCCCCGGCGAACCCCCAAAACTCTCACAGAGCCCCGAGACTCGACTGCAACGGCAGATTCCTTTCAGCACAGCGTCAGCTCTACAATAGCGTCCACCATGTCTCACAGATACTTTCACATGCACTGCAAGTCCTCAGAAGAAATAAGTAATGCATTACTTTCTTTCCACACCATATATATCAAGATAACTTGTCAAATGAGTAACGTGCATTGATTTTCTATTTATGTAATGTATTTAGCAACCATTTTTTTCCATGAAGTAATCATGTAGAGTCACACATGAGCTCTCTTGTTAGACATGGCTATATGGTGTGCAAAAGTCTTACATTTCACCATTTGTTCACCTTTATACATTGATACATATATTAGATATTATTTATTGTAATACTTATATTTTACATATAATAATAATACAGTGTAAAAAACGTAATAATAGTATAACATTTTGATTATCTATTATTTATTGTAATATTTATATTATATACAAAAGGTGATATAACAATAATTTCATATATATATATATATATATATATATATATAATATTTATAAAATTACATTTTATAATATTTAAGAGAATCTAGCATCTATTTATAAAAAAATATATAATTTTTGTATATTTAAACATACATAATTTATTTAATATGCATATGCACATATAATAATGTAATACAAATAATATAACAGAATAAAATATTCATTTAAATATTTAATTGTATAATATATTGTTTATTTTAATATTAATATTATATATATGCTAATAACATTTATTATATATGTATATACCATATATATATATATATATACATTTTATTTTATAAGATTGAAGAAAATACAGCATGTATTTATAAAATAAACAACGTGATTATTATTTTAATTAATATATAATTTTATCATATTTTATTTTAATATATAAAAATAGCTAAAATTATATAACAGACAGACAGACAGATAGATAGATAGATAGATAGATAGATAGATAGATCAAAATGCTAAACTACAACTAAACTACAGTTAAAAACAAAATTGTACTTTTGCATTTTACTATATGCACATATAACAACAATATAATATACATTCATAATGTAACAATAAAATATTAATTTAAACATTTAATTTTATTATATATTATTTATTTATATTAATATAATATATATATATATATGTACATTATATTTTATAATATAGAAGAAAATATAATATAAAATATAATACATTCATAATATAACAATTTTATTATATTTGATTTTAATATTTATATTTAGATATGCTAACACACTTTTTTATACATGTATATATATATATATATATTTTTTTTTTTTTTAAGAAAATAGAACATTTATGAAAATAAACATACAAAACTAATATATAATTGAATCATAAATTACTTCCACATGAAAACAAATGTCATGAAAATGTCTCTATGGGAAGAGTAGAAAAAGAAAAAAAAGTCCACAAAGCGTTGCTATTCATAGTTTTCAATTTTCTAAATAATTTATGCAGACTCAAATACCATCAGTATTCATGAAGGCTCAACTAATAATCTGTCTGTAACATAATTCCCCTTCAAAAACTCACAGAACATTCAAGTCATGGAGTCGACGCACACTTAAGGAAACCTGAAGCAGCTCCAGATGACTGCACTTGAGTCCTGAGCGAGAACGTAACCTTTGATCCCTCTCGGGGGCAAAGGTCAAGGGTGGTGCCGGCTTTCCCTCATCATCGCTATGGAAACTGCGCAAAGTGTTTGCAGTGCGTCTTTGCGGCACGTCTACAAATAGCAGCACATGTCTAAAAGCCATTAAGCACAAGACAAGTCCTACTTTCTCTTTTCTCTGTCAACACTTCTGTGTGATGTGTATTTATTATTGTCACAGGCTCTTATTTGGCTTGATCTATGGCAGAATGAAATGTCAGTTTTAAAGATAATTACATTTTTTCTCCTCCAACAAATCCATTCATCACACTCACGGCCCTCTGCCATTTTTAGATTCTTGATAACATGTCTCGACTCATTCCATCTTTCTCTTGCGATCTCTCTCTCTCACATCCTCAGTGAGTCACATCCTATTATGTGGCATGAAGTTGCCAAAAATCTGTTAATTACAAAGTCCAGAACCCAACTAGTATGATTATAATAAAGTTATTTCCGTGAGAACGCTCGGGTGAGGACGGCACTCATGGATTTACTGCCTCTCGTCTTCTCTTTTCTGCTCTGTGTTTGTAATCAGCATCTCTTGTTCTCATGGGAGGAGAGACCTCAGTCCTCCTTATTACACAATCACAAATGCTGATAAACCAATCAGAAACACTCTTATTACCACCTGATGACAGACTCGTACTTGAGAGGAAAAGAAAACAGACACAGGGATGGACGGAAATGTTGTACACTATTCAAGAATTTATATTTAAAATTGATTTAAAAATAAAAGAAATTCATATAAGTACAGAGGCTTGCTTCCACCACTGAATAAAAAAATAAAAAAAGGTAATTGCAACTATTTATCTCACAATTGACTTTTTTCTTGCAATTGCAATTTACATCTTGCAATTTTGACTTTATAATACAATATAAATTGTGATTTAGAAAGCCAGAATTGAGATTTAAACTTCTAAAAAACTTCTTTAAAATTGACTTATATTTATTGGACTTTCTCACAGTTATCTCACAGTTCTGAGAAAAGGAGTCAGAATTGCAGGATATAAATTTGCAAATACAAGAAAAAAGTCTGAATTGTGAGGTTTTTGACTTTATAATGAAATTTTCACTTTAGAATTTGCAACTGTAAGTTTATATCTCGCAATTCTAAGAAAAAAAGTCTGAATTGCAGGATATAAATTTGCAAATGTGAGAAAAAAAGTCAGAATTGTGAGTTTTTTTGACTTTATAACAAAATTCTGACTTTATAACTTACAATTGTGAGTTTATATGTCGCAATTCAAAGAAAAGAAGTCAGAATTGCGAGATATAAACTCACAAATGCAAGAAAAAGTCAGAATTGTGAGGGGTTTTTTTTCTTTTTGACCTTTTTTGACCTTTATATCTCTATACCTCTTTTATGTAAGTCAGAATTGCAGGATATAAACTTGCAAATGCAAAAAAAAAAAAGTCAGAATTGTGATTTTTTTGACTTTATAATGAAATTCTGACTATAACTTGCAATTGTAAGGGAATATCTTGCAATTCTGAGAAAAAAAGTCAGAATTGCGGGATATAAATTTTGAGAATGTGAGAAAAAAAGCCAGAATTATGAGGTGTTTTTTTTTTGACCTTTTAATTAAATTTTAATTTTATATCTCTATATGAGAAAAGAGGTCAGAATTGCAGGATATAAACTCGCAAATGCGAAGAAAAAAAGTCAGACTTGTGAGTTTTTTTACTTTATGATGAAATTCTGACTTTATAAGGTGAGGGTATATCTTGCAATTCTGAGAAAAAAAGTCAGAATTGCAGGATATAAATTTTGCGAATGTGAGAAAAAAAGCCAGAATTGTGTTTTTATGACTTTTTTATGACTGAAATTTTGACTTTGTAACTTGCAACTGTGAGTATTTATCTCACAATTCTGAATTGCAGGATATGAACTTGTAAACGTGAGAAAAATTTTGAATTGTGAATTTTTTGACCTTATAACGAAATTCTTACTTTAGAACTTTGCAATTGTAGGTTTATATCTCGCAATTTTGAGAAAACAAGTCAGAATTGCGGGATATGAACATGCAAATGCATGAAAAACTTTTTTGGACTTCATAACAAAATTATATATTACATAATTAAAATGAAATTCTAAACTTATAACTTGCGATTGTGAGTTTATATCTCGCAATCATGAGAAAAGAAGTCAGAATTGCAGGACATAAACTTGCAAATGCAACAAAAAAGTCGGAATTGTGAATTTATTGACACTATATCTAAATTCTGATTTTATAACTTATAATTGTGAGTTTATATCTCACTATTCTGAGAAAAAAAAGCCACAATTATCTTTTAATTTCTTTGGTGGAAACAAGATTCCATATATACGTGTAATTTTTTGCACTATAAAAGCAAATAAACTTTCAAATTAACCGTTAGAGACCCAGCATAGTAGAATTGCATCATTTGCATAAAGCAATTAAATAATGCCTAACGTTCACTAAATATGGGCAAAAACTTCACATGAAAGTAGATGACAGTTTATGACTACATTAGTTTTAGTGGGGGAAAAAAATGGCATGTCAACTGATGCCAAAACCTTCTCAAAACTTTTGGAACAAATTTATTTATTTACAAAGTAGGTTTTTGGCATAATTTTATTTCTTTATGTCTAGTGACAGGAAAAGGCAGGAAAGGTTTTCCTAAGTGCAGAAAAATTTCAATGAATTCAATGAATGACAAAAAAAAAAACAATCAGGTATTTTATGAGCTGCCCATTCTGTCACAGGATTAAAAAAAGGTTAAAAAAAACTCACAATTGGGAAAAAAGTCAGAATTGTGAGATAAAAAGTAGCAATTAACTTCTTTTTTTTTTAATCCTTTGTGGGGAAAAAAATATTTCTGAGATTTAATTTTCACTCAAAATTCAGTGAAAAAATTCAGAAGCAAAGTGACTTTTAATCGCAAAAATAAAAGTCAGAATTGTGAGATACAAGGTCCTCTGGGTTCAATACATCAATGTATATTTTTCAAATTAAGTGGTAATAAAATTACTAAATTATATTTAAAATATGCTTTGATATAAATATTTATAACAGCATTTAAATTAATAGTTTATTTTGCAATCCTTGTCCAATCTACAGCTTAAATGCAAGTTTTACCTAAACTGACTAGTAAGGGTGACAGGAAATAACATATCTTGAATATCTATGCTTGGTTAAAAACAGGTTAAAAACAGAGAGAGTGACAACTTCCTGTGGGTTCCAGCTCATAAAATAGAGACAATTCTTAAAATCCGCCAAAGATCACTTGTGCTAGTCTGAGTGAAACATCATAAGTCTCTTACCCTGACACTGCTCATTCCGTTCCTCGTATCCAGGGTTGCACAGGCAACTTCCAATAGGAACCAGCCACTCTCCATCTGCACCACAGTACATTTTGGGAACCTCCTGCTCCTCCGAATGATTCACACAGGAGCCGCGCACCTCCACCAGAGACGACGTGTCCGCTCCGGTTACCGTGTCAGGAAACTGCGCCAGGTTCCTTACGGCTAATGGACACTTCTTATAAAACACATGAACGGAAACCAGCGCGATGCAGGCTCCTACATCCTGGAAGGCCAGATAAAACCCTGTGCTGCTCAGAACGCCAACGTCCCGAACCTCAGTGTTCAGCTTCATGATCCGATCACCGATATCCACCTGTGTGAAGCTCTCGTCCGCCGCCACCGTGTCAATCTTGGCAAAGCGGCTCTCATGAGCATAACGCTCGTTATCGGAGTCAGACTCGAGGTAGTAGAGGTTGAACGTCTCTTTGCAGGTGCCGATGACACCGGGCAGGCTGTTACAGTCACGCAGGGTGAATTTAATCTCGATGTAGATACGTTGGGCCGGACCGCGCCGGATCCAGTGAGTCCTGAGCCAGTTGTTCTGATTGGGTTCCATTACATTGCACACCTGGTATGTTCTAATGGGGATGTTCTTTTCGTCCATGATGCTCACCTCTTCCCACTGCATGAGACAGCAAAAAAACAATGTTAGAAAATTACAACCTTCTCAATGTCACATTGAAATCTTTTCAAATGCAAAAAAGAAAAAAAAATGAAATATGATCCAAAACTTGAATTTTATTTTCTAAATGTACAGTACATGATGTGGCCAACTGCACAAGTATATTCTGTACTTTTATATTAATCTTACTTTTGGAAAACCATGTAACCTAAAAAAGCAAGTGAGCCTTTTTTCATCTGATCTGTCCTATTAATTTGCATTTCTCAACTTCTACCCTGCGTCCCAGTGTGCATACACCCTATCTGCCCTAAATAGTATTGAAAATTACTACTATCACATAGAATTTAGGATAGATAATATGCACATTGGGACAGATTGGGACAACAAATCAAATCGAAACTTCGGAGGGGGGTCGTGAATCTTTTGATTCAAATCGGAAATTCAGAGCGCAAAACGTGAATCATTTGATTCAGATCGGGATATCGGTGCGGGTTCGCGAATCATTTCATTCAAAACGATACTTCGGAGCGCGCATTACGAATCATTTGATTGGGATCTGAACTTTGGAGCGGATTCGTGAATCTTTTTTCATCTTTTATCTTTTTTCAGAGGTTTAGAGCCAGGTTTTTGTTTATGTGTGAGAAATTTAGCTACGAGAAATAACTTTATTAAAGTTATATTTTCAGCTCACTTCAGTGACTGACTTATATTATAAATACATCCATAAACGTTTTGTGAAATTTGGATTAACTCATTAATCTGTTGCTTGAGCTCTTTATATTTAGGGAGAGAACTATATTTTCAAAGTCAGACATCGCTTGTTATGATTTTGAAGAGCGTAGAATTTAGTAGATATGCTATGACATGTTCCTACCAATATCCAGCCACTACTAAATTGTCCTTAGCCTGTTGTCTGCCATTATGTCCCCACCAATGCCACTGTTGAGCACTTTTGTGTTTATTTGTCTGATTATCCATGCATCTAAGTACAGTATTAGTCAATCAGTTATGACAGAACATGAAACACAAGTATATGTAAAAAGTCAGTATCAGCTAAATCAGATGACATGAAAACAGTAATCGTCTGGAAAAATCCTAATCTGGGCGTCTCAGTTAAAAACTGATGACAGCATAAAGCATGAGGCTAATCAGACCCAAAAGACAGAAAACAACTGATCATTTAACTAAACAAACATAAGGTCACCCAAAGCAAAAACAGGACTGAATCTTGGGAATCTGTAGAGTAAATGTAGATCTAAAACAACATCTGTTTCCCTCTTACAGGCCTGAATACAAGTTTGCCTGAACTAACCTCAGAAAATCACAATTACTCTTCTTCGACTAGCCTCAGATACAATAACAACTCTAGACAGTCATTAATGTTTCACAGCCTACAACACTTCTCAGCGTCTGCTAAACCAGCATTACTGCGACTGATTGGACTTGCCGACTTTTCATCATCTAATCAGCACTAATGACTTGTATTAAAGCAAATGAACACCATATAAACATGCAAATTAAACTGCTGATACTCAAGAGTCTGAATGGAAACTATCACATAATAACTTACAGTACCAGTAAAAAGTTTGGAATAATTAAAAGCACCAAACCTACATTTATTTGAAAAAAAAAATAAAAAAAAATACAGTAAAAACAGTAATACTGTCAAATAGTATTACAATTTTAAATAACTAATTTCTATTTGAATATACTTTAAAATATAATTTATTCCTGCAAAGCTAAGCAGAATTTTTTGGCATCATTATTTTGCCTCAGAAAACCTTCTGATATGATTCACTTCTTTAAATCTGTAATATTATCTTACAGTATTACACTTTTAGTGCATGATCAAATAAATGCAGCCTTGGTGAGCATGAGACTCAAAAACGTCGCAAAATCGTAATTAGTCTTAGTCTTCTGACCAATTAATGATTTGACCTTTGACCTTTATCTACATGTACATTTACTCATTTAGCAAACACTTTCACCCAAACCGATCACAAATTTTCACATATCAGTTAACAGGCCCAAACCGATCTACAAATTGATCAAGTTATTAATTAGCACTTTTTAGATAGCAAAAAAATCATTTTGTGTAATATCAGCAGCCACGGTCCCATTAAGATCATCCTGACGGCCTTGGATAATCTCCAGGAATTATTCACTGTGCACTAAAGCTAATTGAGCATTTGTGAGATAATAAGACTGACAGCGATCTGGCGTCTGTCAGGGAGCGTGATTGTCTCCGTTCGGCTCGTCCCTTCATCTGTGTAACTACGGAGGCCCAGAGGAGCAGCGCAGAGATAAGAACTCGGAGCTGCCGATAGCGGGACGAGAGGAGAAAGGAGCTAATTGGCCGTATTAAAGGCTGAATACCCGCCCACCGTCCGTGCCAAAGGCCTGTCCATCACGGAGAAGATCACAGAGGGAGAGGAACTCAGGAGCTCAATGAAACTTGGATCGATGCAAAAGGAAGCCGATCTGCTCCGGAATGAAAGGGATTTCTGTGTGTTTTATTGAATCGCTGATGTGGTAATTTAGATGCACCTGATCTGAAGATGTTAAACGGCTAATTGGTGATGAGGGGCTCCAGAAGCATAAATTATAGGACAGAACCCACTGACCCCCTCGGTATAAAATCTTTCACACACACACAGACACGCAAACAGACCTTTTCTCTGCCTCCGGGTTGCCAAGTCTCTCCCCCCTACCTCTTTTGAGAGAAAAGGGATAGAGTTTCCTAACAAAGGGCATTTCTGTCTCCCTCAACTATTTAGGAAATTTGACGCCCGTCGCTGTAACCTAGCTTTCCAAATTTACATCCCAGTGAAGTGGAGAGGGCAGGCGGATCTCACTTGTATTTGCAGGTATTCATACGTGACATGAACAGTTTTAGAAGCTGAAACGGACAATATCAAGACAATGACAGCATCTAAAACGTAAATGCTTTTATATATGAGATGTAAGCAACCTTCTGGCTCTCTGAAGACTGAAAAGAGGCTTCAAAAGGGTTTTTTTTTTATAGCGATGCTATAGAAAAACGATTCTGGGTTCATGCCATGGGATAAAAAAATAAAAAGTCATTGTGAGTTTTTAGCTCACAGTTTTATCTTACTTAAAAAAAAGACTTTGTGATATATAAACTCAGAATTCTAGAATTCAAGATTTTTTTCCTCACAATTATGAAATTCCTCACAGACTCTGAATGGGAAATATCAGATATTAACTTACAGTACCAGTCAAAAGTTTGGAACAATTAAGATTTCTTAAAAGAAGTCCTTTGTGCGCATCAAACTTGCATTTATTTAAGTAAAAATACAATAATATTGTGAAATATTATTACAATTTTAACTAACTGATTTCTATTTGAATATATTTTGAAATTTAATTTATTCCTGCAATGCAAAGCTGAATTTTTACATCCAGATGAGTGGAGTGGGCAGGCTGATCTCACTTGTATTTGCAGGTATTCATACGTGACATTAACATTTTTGGACAATATCAACACACTGACAGCATCTAAAATGTAAATGCTTTTATACATGAGATGTAAACAACCTTCAGGCTCTCTAAAGACTGGAACCGGTACACTGAGAAAAATAAAGGTTCCAAAAGGTTTTTTTTATAGTGATGCTATAGAAAAATGATTTTGGGTTCATGGGATGAAAAAATAAAAAAGGTAATTACAAGGGTTTTTTTTTTTTTTTTGAGACATAATTCAGAATTCTGACTCGTTTTCTTGCAAATTCAAGTTTACATCTCACAAGTCTGATTTTTTTTTCTCACAGTTCTGAAAAAAAAAACACTTCTTGTTTCCTCCACAGAATCTGAATGGGGAATATCAAATCTTAACTTAACAGTACCAGTCAAAAGTAATAATTAAGTTTTTTTTGAAAGAAGTCCCATATGAGCACCAAACCTAAGCAAAAATACAGTGAAAACAGTAATATTGTGAAATATTATAATAATTTTAAATAATCCATTTCAATTTGAATATATTTTTAAATTTTATTTATTCCAGCAATGCAAAGCTGAATTTTCACATCCCAGAGGCAAATTCAAAACTATTTGCAAATTCAAGTTTACATCTCACAATTCTTTTTTTTCTCACAATTTCGGGAAAAAAAAAAAATGTTTCCTCCACAGAATAAAAAATAAAAAAGGTGACTGCGATTTCTCACAATTATTTTTCTCTTTTCATTTCATGGCAGAAACTTCTTAAAATAATCATTTTTAGTGAGTAGAACATTTTAATAATTAATTATCGTTTTGTGCAAAGAAAACTATCCATGAATTTTTTAGTTTCTTTGTGGAACCTTTGATGTTAATAAAGAACCTTGATTTTCAGTGTACCACCAAAGTTTAATACTCAAACACAATGACACTCCTCAGTAAATAAAGTCCTAAAAAGACATTATTATTGCCAAAATTATTCAGAAATGAACTCCAGATGGGTCTAATACATGGCTGAATTTAATTATCATCAAAGCAGAACAGAATGAAACTGTTATAAAATATAATTAGTTACATTTATATCTGCGTAAAATAAATGTGATTGAGTTAAACATCTTTAAATCCGCTCATTTATTAGAAATGCAATGCAATTAACTTACAAACTTAATATTTTATGGGCCTCAGTTGATTTGTAAACATTTGTATGTCCTTAAAAGCCCTAGGTTTTAGATGCTTTTGGATGCGGTCTCTATCTAAACGTATGAAACTGTGCTTGAACTATACGTATGAATACTAATGAGATCAAGTTGGAGAAAGAGGGATGGAGAGATGGTCCTGACTCACCCCTCCTTCCGTCGGGCTGGCGACCCATGCCAGTTCTCCCTGCACTGATCTGGAATCCAGCAGCGTGACTGAAGGAGAAAAACACAGAGAATGAGATCACCAAAGCCTGTACGTCTTACCCATAGTGATAAAACTGATGCTAGGATGAAGCTGGAAGGCATAAATCTCAGATAAATAATGACAACAGCTGCACAGGCGGCTGAGAAGTGACAGACAAGTGCACAGGGGTTTGATCGAGCACTGAACTTAAGTATTACAAATAATATTTTGCAAAGTAACTATCTAATCAAATGGTGAAGAAAAGTTTTTCTATTAGAAATTAGGCTGTTTTGTCTTAAAGTAACGACAAAAATACTACACAAGAGAATCTATTCTGACCATAAGGCCAACAAATCATCTTCAAGTTAATCATAAAGCAACTAAAGCAAAAGTCTTTGTTATATTTGACATTATATGTAGGCTATTGCTTATATTTCAAAATAAATAAATAAAATACTGTTTCATTCTTGTGACTGCAAAACAAAAGGGGCCTAAATAATTAAAAAAAATTAAAACTAAGGATTTAAGACATTATAAACACTAATTAGGATTAGTGAACAGTGAATAATTATATATCTAAAATGTAAAATGTGAATAATAACTATGTGGCTTATCTCTGTGTATGAATATAATTAGTTTTTAAGCCATTAAATTGACAATTGGCCTACATTGTTTATATTTCCAGACAAAAAGTTCTTATATTACAAAAAAAGCCTTATGAAAATGTAGTTAAAATGACAAATAGGCTTCTTTCCTAAAGTTTTTTTTCTGGAACTGGCCGCAGATTGTTACTGTTTTACATGTATTTGCGCGAGTTTCACTCTGCGCCCTAAACTTTTCCTCTTTATTCAGTCCCCTCTTACCTTCATTCGCCGGATGATTCCTTGGAGCAGACAGACCTGCACAAATCCCTAGGAAAAGCGAGGTGAGCGCGTAAATAATCCCGGCCATGAGCGCCATTCGTCCCGTAACTGTCTCTCCGTTATTCCTGTTTATTCCTCGTGCTGCTCCGCGCGACTGATCTGGAGGCGCACGTGACGCTCACTCACTCCGCGAGCTCTGCTGGAGGGGGCGTGGTTTTCTATAGTGACGTAGCTGTCAATCAAACACAGAGAAGTGGACGGTATATTGATTAAAACTATGCCTGCGTGCCAATGTGCATACTATCCATACTAAATTCTATGTGATATTAGTCATTTTCAATACTGTTTAGGGCAGATAGGGTGGATAGTATGCACATTGGGACGCAAGTTGTATTTTTGAAGGTATTTTTTTTATGTTTAATAGAGTTCAAAACGCAACTGCAATTATTTATTATTTAAAAAACATTTAATTATATATAAATATAATTATAGCGAGACAATGATATAATATGATGATATATAATTAAAAATATAATGATATAATATGAGTATTATAGTTTTTGAATTTTCGGTAACAAACAGCAAGCATTTATGATGACTATATTTATGTATACTATATATGTATATAATTACACATATATCTTCATTTTAAACGTTTTAATTGTTTTTAAACATATGAAATATTTTTTAAAAAATAATGTGTTTAAAATATTTATCTAATAATATTATGAAGAAAAATTTTAAATATTTTATTATTATTATTATTAATACTAAAATATTATAAATATATATATTATTTATAATATTTAAAAAGTATTAAAACAATATATTGTTTAATATATTTTTCTAATGTACTATGTTTTAATACTTGTTAGATTTCTTTTTAAACGTTAATTAAATGACAATTTTTTTAAATGGCGATTAAAATGTTATAATAGTCCTGAAGAATAAAACAATAAATAACGTGAACAAAATAAACAATAAACAGAGAATAAAATATAAATTAAAACTATTGCTAGTACTATTGTTATTCGTTTAAATAATAATAATAATAATAATATATATAATTTATAAATAATATACATTAAAACTATTGCAAGTACTATTGCTATTATTATTATTATTATTATTATTATTATTAGACAACAAAGTGTATATATATTGTATTTTGTATTTTGTTAGCATTTGAATTATTTTTAAAAAATATTTAAAAAGTATTAAAATGGTATATTGTTTAAAATATTTATTAAATACTTTATGTTAATAATTTGTTTGATATTTTTAAACATTAATTAAAAGACTAAGGCCTGGTTTCGCAGACAGGGCTTAAACTAAGCCAGGATTAGGCCATGGTTCAATTAGGTAATAGGTTCAATTTAAGTAATTTTTATAAACGTGCCTTAGAAAAAAAAAAAAAAACATTACTGCCGTTGTCTCCATCTTGAGACAAAACGACACTTATATATTTTAAGATCAATCAGTTCAACTTTCTTTTAGATGAAAAAGCTCAGACTTACATTTTAGTCTAGGACTAGGCTTAAGCCTTGTCTGTGAAACCGGGAGTAAATGTTTAAAATGGCGATTAAAATATTGTATGTATATTGTTGGTGAAGACAACAATAAACAGAAAATAAAATACTATTATTATTATTAATAGTGGGATAGTAATAGTAGTGTAGAAGTGGTTGATAATTTTGGGGACACTTAATGATGGTCTGATCTTGTATCGCCATCTAGCGTTCATTTGCCGACACAACAGTCAAAATGACCAGCATAATGTCTCAATGCGCTTTTCCAGCAGCGCCAAATAAACCGCTTAATTTCTTTTACTCAGACTCGAGTGGGAGACGTGCCACATCAAGACAAAAGTAAAAGAAACTCAATGTGTCAATATTCAGCTGTTTGTGAGGTGAAAAGACACATTCTCAGAGCAGCTGTTTGGACTCAATACAGTATCCTGAGGGGTTTACAGCAGCGACCCGCGGCGTTTTATTATTCACCTAATTTTTTCTGTTTTATACTCATCTCACATAAAGTGAAATGTTCTTATTGACTGAATTCCACCTGACACCTGGTTCCTCTCATGCATCCGGATGTTTCTGTCCTCATACAGTCTCTCTCTGCCTCTTTTCCCCCTTGGTAATATGCTGTGGGAGATGTTTCATCTCCAGCTGACTGAATCCAATAGTTTCCATGAGTGGAGTCCTGACCTCCATTGAGAGGGTCAGTCAGTAGCGGGCCTGTGGGCAGAGAGAGGCGACGGGGCCCCGGGGAGCCTGTGGGTGTGGATGAGGAGCAGCTGTACCTTCACCACAGACTCAATGTCTGTGTTCAGGTTTGATTGACAGGCTTGTCCTGGATGAAATACATTAAACAGCACCAGACTGACAGCTCAACAGCACACTGAAAGGTGAATATGTGACCCTGGACCACAAAACCAGTCATAAGTAGCACGGGTATATTTGTAGCAATAGCCAAAAATACATTGTATGTGTCAAAATTATTGATTTTTCTTTTATGCCAAAAATCATTAGGATATTCACCCCGTAAAGCCTGATATCTAAAGTAATAGTTTTTTCTTTTATTGAAACATCAGGCTTTTATGGCTCATATAGTTTCATACAGAAGAAGTGCAAAAAACAAAAACAAAAAAACACTTATTTTATTTGGAGGCCCAAAATGCACAAAAGTATGCAATTTGGTGCTGTTATCAATATTTAATATCAATATTAGTCTAGCAGACTATTTACAATGATGACTGATATTTATATGCATTTTAAATTTCCCAACAATATGTCTTAAGATGATATTTATATGCTCACTCATATAATCTACTGTTTTTATTGTTGGGGGCAAATGAAATTATGCAATGGAATAAAAGTTACGACAGATGTACAAATAAATATTCATCAAGCTTCGTGTGTTCTATTTGACACTCAAATTTTAACGTGATCTTTCTAAAAAATTATGTATGAATAATCAAGAAAACCTAAGGTGCTTTAGTCCAGTGTTCATCTCGCAATATTAATAAAAACATGACATTTATTTTTACGTTTTGAGCTCGTTGATAATTAAAAGGAAATTTACGTATCAAATATTATACAGTAGGCTTTATAGGGTATAAGTCAAGATCATGTTCCATGAAGATATTTTGTAAATTTCCTACTGTAAATATATCAAAACTTATTTTTGATTAGTAATATGCATTGCTAAGAACTTTCATTGATTTTCACAGTGTTTTGATTCTTTTGCACTCAAATAGTTGTATCTCAACCAAATATTGTCCTATCCTAACAAACTGTAACCCACCCAGAGTATCAGGAAGGGGTTAATGTAAGTCATGAGTGTGGTTATGGGTGTGGCCTGTAGGGTGCGCAGACGAGCCATTTTGAGAGAGAACAGAGACAGCGTCATGAGAGGGTCGTTTTGAATTCTTCGGTTTACTTGATGCGTGATGTGCTCGGAGGAAATCGAGTTCATGTTTTTTTTCCTTCATAGTCACAAACTCTGGTGAGTCACTGTTTAAGGTATTTCTGTTTTATTTCAGGGTTTATAGTGATCATTGTTAGTGGATTTACTCTTAAAACCAGTCAGAGTGATGTTGCGATGTGTTATTTTATTGAAAATATGTGTTAAAATGATGCAATGTGAAATTGCGTCATTCACTTGATTTGCTGTGTTTTCTGTTTAGTCACGCAAACAAAGCATCACAAAATTCATGCTTATACTGCTTTATTCATAAGTATTTCAGAAGTAGAACTCAAGTTTTATGTGAAATTAATCTGTTATGTGTTAATATTATATTTACTATGAACATTACGCACGGTATAAAAGAGTGAAAATCACTTTGATAGATGCAGATTTGTCAAAAGAGGTCATATATATTGTAAGAGTTCAGTGTTTAAAACTGATTACAATTTGTATGCGCAGATTGGTTTTTTTCCTTTCCTGTTTCCTGTCATCTTCGACGTCAGGAGATAGTCGGATCAAAGATGGCGAGCCAGTGAAACCCCAGAGAAGAACTATTGTGAGTAGTGAAGTTCCATTTGTTCAGCCTCTTCGGATCTGTCAAGAATTTTCCGTCTCCACGGAGCCACTGAATTTTTCCTGAGTGAACTCCACAAAAGGATCAGATGAGAACTTTTGATTCACATTTACTACCCGGGTAGTTACTGAAGAAAAGACTATTGTTTCCTGTTTTTTTTTCTTGGGCCCATTTCTTTATTTTGGTTTATTTACTATTATCTACTATAATTGTATTTTCCTTTTATTTCATTGATTGCATGTTAACATTCTAAAAGGAATGGAGCAATAAAATTGTGCAGTTGTTAAACTTTACCTACGTGTTGTTGTGACTCACCACTACTGCCTCCTAGAGCCTAGGTTTTGGATCTCTGTGGGGTTAAATATTTTTGGGAGCTGAAAGTAGCTGACTGTTACATAAAACTTGGCGAGCCCAGCCAGGAGGCAGTGTGTGTGTCCAACCACAGTAACAAGGTATACAGTTGCATTATCTGATGTTGTATACTGAACATGGATGTTGTAATCACTGAAAGTGTTAAGAAACCAAATTCTCTTTTTGTTGGGGGTTTATCAGACACCGAAGCAGATGAAGAGCTAATTGATTACTTGAAACAGTATGGCTCTATAGAAAGGATAATTAAAGTAAATAGCTCTGACCCCAAATTCCGAAATGCAGCCATAATCGAATTTCAGAGTGGGGCTGCCATTCAGGGCCTTCAAAGTCAATTGCCTTTAAGCAGGCCGATCTCCGCAAGTTCCAGTGTTGTATGCCACATACAGCTTTTGTCTGAAGTGTATGCTGATAGCCGTGGTACTGGTTTAACTACCAGTTATCTTACAGAGCTGAGAGATGTCGCTAAACAGAGTGCCATCGATTTTGAAAAGTTGTTGCTGGATGAATTAGAAAAAATTAAGGACTCCACTAGAGGTGAGAGTCTAAGCGAAACTGGAAATGCGGACATTGAACCTGATGCTCTGCACAACTTTAATGCTTTAAACTTAGCATCATCTAGAATGGAAGATGATCCATCATCAGGAAACCCTGGGATGCATGCCACTGACGACTGTTTTCCTGAATTCCCGGCAGGAGCCGGTGCATATTCTCCAAGGAAAAAGCCATCTTATTCACTCCTACCTGAGCAGCTCAGTCCTACCGAAGTTCAGAGGGTAGTAGTGGAGCATATTGTGAAAAGCACTAAAATCTCTGCACAGTACAATAGTGGCCCAAAGCTGAGGTGCTTTTCCGGCAGAATTCCTTGTCCGCCGATGGAGGTGGACTATGACACCTGGCGTACTAATATTGAGTTTTATCTCAATGATGCCACATTCTCAGGTGTACAGATAGTCAGGAATATTGTTGAAAGCATCCTACCTCCTGCGGCTAATATTGTTAAACATTTAGGTCCCCAGACTCATCCTAGAACTTATCTCAATCTACTCGATTTTGCCTATGCTGCCGTAGAAGATGGAGATGAATTGTTCGCTAAGTTTCTAAACACTAACCAGAATGCTGGGGAGAAAGCGTCTGCTTATCTTCAGAGACTACAGTCTGCTCTTAGCAATGTGTTGAGAAGGGGTGGTATTGCCGCTGCGGATATGGATCGTCAATTGTTGAAACAGTTCTGCCGTGGATGCTGGAATAACAGTTTAATTTCCAGCCTGCAGTTAGAACAGAGAAAGACTGATCCCCTTTCGTTCTCTGAGTTTCTGCTCCTCATTAGGACTGAAGAGGACAAACAAGCTGCGAAATCCCTTCGAATTAAACAGTATCTAGGCCTTCCGAGATCCAAAGCTCAGTCACATCTACAAAGTGTAGAGTGCTGCTCCGGTGAAACTGATACTGTTCAGAATGTTTCAAGTTCATCTGCCATAACCAAGAAGATGCAAAAGCAGATAGCCAAGTTGCAAATGCAGTTAGCGACCCTCAGGGCTACAAAGAATGACAAATCAGCAAAACAGGATTCAAGAGAGGCTAAGCCTAAGAAAGTCAAGGTGAAAATGTGGGAAACGCCTGCACAACCCTGTGAGGGGAAAGCTAATAAGAAACCCAGACCAGGATACTGTTTCCGCTGTGGGGAAGATGGGCATATTGCCCCATCTTGCTGTGGTGATCCAAACCCTGAGCTGGTAGAAGCCAAGAAGAAGGAGTTCAAGGAAAAAGTGCGATTGTGGGAGGAAGTTAACAGTGGGTCTGAAAATCCTTCTTTAAACTGAATTCCGTTTCTGTTGGGGGACAGACAGAAACGAGGCTTCTAAAGTGTCCCAACTCCAGAGTTAAAACCAAACTTGGCATCTACTCACAAAGTGTTGATAAGAAAGCCTGCACAACTAAGAAGCTAGTGGGTGAGAAATGTACAGCCACAGTTACAATTTCTGGAAAACCCTGTAATGTTTTACTCGACACAGGCTCTCAGGTGACCATTGTATCTGAGTCGTTCTATAATGAAAACTTGTTTGAGCATCCCATTCAACCGATTGAAAATCTTCTTGAGGTAAAGAGTGCTAATGGCCAACATGTCCCATATTTGGGTTATGTGGAAGTTAGTGTAGTGTTCCCTAAAGAATTTGTGGCCAGTGAACCTGAAATTTCCTCCTTGGCTTTAGTCGTACCTGATAATGGCTCGAACAATGATGTTCCTGTTTTGATAGGTACAAACCTGCTTGATGTGCTTTACAGAGAGCACAGTGCAAATATAAAATCTATCAAACACTCCAAGTCTTTTGGTTATGATCAAATCTTTAAAGTGCTTAAATTTCGGCACAGGCAAAGTCAAACTGGAAGAGTTGGACGGATGATGCTAAAGGGCAAAGCCCAGACAGTCATACCAGCAGGCCAGAAAGTTCCTCTTGAAGGTTATGTAAGCATGAATAGCATTCACAGCCAAACCGAGGTATTACTAGAACAGATTTCCAACCCTGTTTTGCCTGGAGGACTTTTTGTGGATTGTTGTCTGGTCACGTTGCCTAGGCAACCTCCATACAAACTACCCGTTTGGGTCAGAAATGAGAATGATCATGACGTAACACTTCCTGCCCGCTGTTTCATCACAGAGTTAACTGTACCACAGCATGTCATAGAGACTTCTTCCTCTTCTGACAGTCCAAATGACTTAAAGTCGGATGAATCCATAGTACAACTAAGTCAAGACCATACCAATCTAAAGTTTGACTTTGGTGATTCGCCTCTTCAGAGGAATGGAGAAATCGGATTACGCAGAAACTAAATGCTTATAGAGATGTATTTGCCCATCATGATCTGGATTTTGGGCACGCTACTAAAGTAAAACATCGTATCAAACTAAATGATGATACGCCTTTCAAGCAAAAGTCCAGACCAATACATCCACGTGACTTTGAAGCTGTAAAGAAACATCTTCAAACTTTGCTGGCTGCGGGTATAATCAGAGAGTCTGAATCACCATTCTCATCGCCAATTGTAGTTGTAAGAAAAAAAAATGGCGATGTTCGACTTTGCATTGACTATCGCAAATTAAATTCACGTACTGTCAAAGATGCCTATGCTCTTCCCAATCTAGAAGAAGCTTTTTCAGCACTAACTGGTTCTCAGTGGTTTTCAGTAATGGATTTAAAATCTGGGTATTACCAAATTGAAATGGAGGAGGAAGACAAACCAAAGAAAGCCTTTGTGTGTCCCCTTGGTTTTTGGGAATTTGAGCGTATGCCTCAGGGCATTACAAACGCTCCTAGCACCTTCCAAAGGCTAATGGAGAGGTGTCTGAGTGATATTAACCTGAAGGAGGTGCTAGTGTTTTTGGACGATCTCATAGTGTTCTCAAATTCCTTGGAGGAGCATGAAATCAGGCTTCAAAACGTGTTACAACGGTTACGTGAGAATGGTCTTAAGTTGTCCCCTACCAAGTGTAAATTTTTCCAGACCCGTGTACGCTACTTTGGGCACATTGTGTCCAAAGATGGTATTGAAACAGATCCTGATAAAGTCCGTGCTCTCAAAACATGGCCTATACCTCAAAACCTCAAGGAACTTCGTTCATTCCTTGGATTCATTGGATACTACCGCCGTTTTGTAAAAGACTATTCCAAAATAGTCAAACCATTAAATGATCTAACCGCCGGATACCCACCCATC
The DNA here is from genome assembly GCA_012976165.1 of Labeo catla. Taxonomy (NCBI): domain Eukaryota; kingdom Metazoa; phylum Chordata; class Actinopteri; order Cypriniformes; family Cyprinidae; genus Labeo; species Labeo catla. Next base: position 577,499 of record VONZ01000211.1, on the reverse strand, counting down.
AGAAAGGGTTCTAAACCTGTTGAGAAGGATGCAGTATATTTGAATCCAAGAGAGCCTTTTGCAGGACGATGGTCGTCTTCTTGTCAGGCAGCTTTTGACTGTATTATAGCAAAACTTACTTCTTCTCCGATTCTCGGTTTTGCTGATCCAAAGTTGCCATACGAACTCCACACTGATGCTAGTACCACTGGTCTTGGAGCTGCGTTGTACCAGCAGCAAGAGGGCAAAACCAGAGTCATTGCCTATGCAAGTAGGGGGTTATCAAAAAGTGAGGCCAGATACCCAGCACACAAATTGGAGTATTTAGCTCTAAAGTGGGCTATTGTAGATAAATTTCAAGATTATTTGTATGGGACTCCTTTCACTGTGGTTACGGACAATAATCCGTTAACATATATACTTACATCTGCAAAGCTTGACGCAGCTGGTTCTCGCTGGTTAGCAGCCCTCTCCACTTTTGACTTTAAGATCGTGTACAGGGCTGGAAAGCATAACCAGGACGCAGATGGTCTTTCTAGGCGACCACATGGGTTATTGTATGATGATTCTGAGTCTCTGGAAGAAGCAGAAAGGGTGAAGAAATTCACTTCACATCACTTATCATCATCTCTTAAACAGGTAAATCTCCCTGAGGATGTTGTTAAAGCTGCATGTTGTAAGCACTTGATAGGTGATTTGCCTTTAATTACTACGGTTGAGTCTCTAGCGCTTAGTGCTGATGCTGTTCCAGATGCCTTTGAGCAAGAGATGCAGGATGGACATGAATCTGTTCCAACCTATAGTAATGAAGAGTTAATCAAAGAACAACAATCTGATACCACCATCAGTCAGGTAATACAGCTGTTGAACACCTCAGAACATCTACCTTGTAATGTCCATACTGATTCTCCTAGTCTTAAGCTGATGCTCAAGGAGTGGGGTCGTTTGGAGTTCAAGAATGGTCTGTTGTATCGGACAAGACGTTGTGAGGGACAGGTCATGCATCAGCTGGTGCTCCCAGAGTCATTGAGGCCCAACGTGCTCAAATATCTACACGATGATATGGGTCACATGGGGATTGAGCGTACGCTTGATCTAGTTAGGTCTAGATTCTATTGGCCTAAGATGTCCCAAGACATAGAAAACAAGATCAAGACATGTGGGCACTGTGTGAGGCGAAAAACTCAACCAGAGAAAGCTGCTCCACTTGTAAATATCCACACCACTCGACCGATGGAGCTAGTATGTATTGACTTTTTGTCACTTGAACCCGACAGCCGAAATACCAAGGACATTTTAGTAATTACTGATCACTTTACACGTTATGCCGTCACAATTCCAACTAAAGATCAAAAGGCAAACACTGTCGCTAAATGTCTTTGGGAGCAATTCCTAATCCATTATGGATTCCCTGAACGGCTGCATAGCGATCAGGGAAGGGATTTTGAATCCCATGTCATTAGAGAGCTGTGTGTGGTCACTGGGATTAAGAAAGTCCGGACTAGCCCTTATCATCCGAGAGGCAACCCTGTCGAGCGATTTAACCGCACACTTCTAGGCATGTTAGGTACTCTAAAAGATAAAGAGAAAAATCATTGGTGTGACTTTGTAAAACCGTTGACACATGCCTATAACTGTACCAAAAATGACGCAACAGGGTTTAGCCCTTATGAATTAATGTTTGGACGTCAGCCGAGGCTACCGGTGGATATAGCCTTCAACTTGCCTGTCCGAGAAAATATGCAACAGTCTCATTCCCAGTATGTGCGAGCACTCAAGCACCGTCTGGAAGAGAGTTATAAAATTGCTCATGAGAACGCCAAGAAGTTAGCTCATCGGAATAAGTGTCGCTTTGATACCAAGGTGCGGGAATCAGCGCTGATGGGAGGAGACCGTGTCCTTGTGAGGAATCTCTGCCTGAGGAACAAACATAAGTTGGCTAACAAGTGGGAATCCAACATCTATCGTGTACTTAAACGGATGGGAGACTCACCTGTTTACATGGTTCAGCCAATTGATGGGGATGGTTCCACCAGAACCCTACACCGTGATCACCTTTTGCCTTGTGGGTATCTGTCTGATGAGGAGGAGGAGCCCTCGAAGATTGAGCAAGTGTCTCATCGTCCTCAAACTCGAGGGAGCTCTCAACTCCATTCAGATGAATATTCAAATTCTGACGCTGAGGAAGCTTGCATCCCTTCGCAGCTTTCTGTCATTCCGGAGCAGAGATTTACAAAAGTGTATGAAATTCCAGTCTCAGTTGGTACTACTTTCCCTATTCCAGTTGAAAGTGAAGCTTGCTCAAATCAGTCATACTCGCCTGTCACCAATACTTCGTCATCCAATAAGGATGTACAAACCGCATCTGATGAAGTTTTGAAAGAAAAATGTGATGATGTTTCAGAGGAGTCCAGAAATGAAAGTACTGAACAATTCAGTCCTGACAATAGAGTTCCAGTTGTGGCCAATGAGGATGATGATGTGCCGCTCCTGGATTTAGGTGAACCAGAAAATGTAACTGATGAAGAAGGGGTGGCGGGAGATTCTAGGGATTCGGAGTGCCGGAGTGACCCTAATGAAGTATTCGCAATTTTATTTTTACGCAATTTCATTCAGTCTCATTCTACAGAGAACAAATGATAGAAATCACTTTTTTAGGCACTGAACAGGTGTTCAAGGATAATACTTCAAAGAAGTGTGTTTGGAGAGTAAGAATTCTAATTAAAAATGAAGTTCATATTCCAATGTATGCTGGGCAAAAAGAGTTTTATGAAAGTTATGAGATGCAAGTCATTCAATAACAGTCCAATGTTTAATCACTGAAGTAAGGTTTATTTATAACACCTTACCACATTAAAATTCACAATGGTAATTCAAGGATTAAACTTGAAATGTATTAAAATGACTATAGTCATCATTGACATAAGCACTGCATAAAAATAAAACAGATAATACATTGTGTAGAAATGTATTTATTTTCCCATGCAGTATTTAAGGAACCACTACAAATATTGTCACCCAAGCATAACAAATGAGCATTTTAATAAAAAAAAATGTTGTAAAACATTGTGGTCCACACAGCAGTAAACCCATGAGGTCACAATGGCAGCAGTTTCTAAAAACAAAATCATTAATTCAATGGTACTTTTTCTTTATCAAGGGTTTCGATTCTACGAGTTCCTATTTATGATTCACTCATAAAACAGCAATTTCTTTAATCGAATGAACATTTACTCTCCCCTGTTAAAATTTACTAATTTGTAAAAATTCTACTTTGTGAAAGGAAAAGCAAAAGCCTCAGTTTGAGCATTGAAGCATATCTTCAAAAGACTCAGCAACTAACAGCACATCATGTCATCTAAAGCATTTGTGTCAAACAGGAAACTCAACATGATTGAGCAAATCAAACATCATTTTGTATGCATTCTTTCTGCAGTTCTCCAGAACCTGGTCCTCCACAAAGGATACAACCCCCCTTGTTACAGCGGTAAAGTGGCACAAGTTTAGCAATCTTCTTTAGTTTATCATGCAGATTTTTATTCTTTTGGTCTTTTTTATAGATATGAGTATAAGCAAAGGCTTTAATTCCCTTGTATTTGTTTAATTTCTCAAGACCTTGCATAATAATTTTGCTATTAAGACATTTGTCTATACAGGGAGATATTAAGGTGTAGAAAACCACACATCCATCATTTTTTTTATTCAATAATTTTGTCAAAGGAGAACTCTTTGGAGGATTCATCAGTAAATACTCTGAATGTGCATCTTTATGACGTCCTGCAGCGATGAGTTCAGTGCCTTTATAGACATCCTTGCTGTCAGGTTTTATGTAAGGTTTAACTTCTTATGACTTGTCCTTCAGCAGAAAGGTGCTTTTTTCCCCAGATGGGTAAAAACCGCTTTGACACTGTACCTTCGGGACATTGATGGCTACTGCATATTGGCCATTTTCAAAACTGTTAAAAAAGAAAAGAATTATCACGATCTACATATGCAAAACAAATGATAAATTAAACATGCATGCTGGGACTGCAACATTGCAAACGGTAGGACAAACTCATTGTGGGTCGTTGTGATAAAATGTACATTTTGTCTGTCTATAGTGCAAGCATACAAAATTGTATTTGTGCTAGGAACATTTTAGGAATAAATACCAATGAATAGTGAGATGACATTGTCACTGTTAGCTACATAATGCATACTAATGTTGACAAATACAGTCTTGTCTGCATTGTTACCCCTTCATTTTTTTCAGCATAATGAAAACGTACTTGTAATGAAAGAATTTTTGAATCCTGGAAAGGGTGTTAATGTCCACATTTTCATTCACCACACTTTGAATACAAGAAAGCAGAATAATCCCAAGAAGGAACCTCAAACGCACAGTGAAAACCTGAAATGAGCAAAAACATAAAATTGATGTTGGAGATGCTGCCCCCATAAAGCAACATCCTTACAGAGTGAATCCAGGAAACGTGAAATCACGCAGACTGAGGTTGAGTATATGCTGTGTCACGGGTTGGCTGAACCTAGTCAGAGTCCATGGAGCTCCCCCTGCCTCCTTGTGCCAAAACCTGATAACACCTTTCGATTCTAAGCAGATTATCGCAAAGTCAAAAATGTAACGAAACCTAAATCTTTCCCACTTACCAGAATGGAAGACTGTGTCGATCGAGTTGGTTTAGCCAAGCATGTTACGAAGTTGGATCTGCTAAAGGGTTATTGGCAGGTGCCTCTCAGCCAACGTGCCCTGAGATATCTGCATTTGTATCTCCTAATTGCTTCCTACAGTACAAGGTCTTAGCATTTGGGATGCGAAATGCACCTGCCACGTTCCAGCGTTTGATGCATCAGATACTGTCGGATTTGACCAACTGTGAAGTGTATGTAGATGGCATTGTGGTATATTCAGATAACTGGACAGATCATGCATATTCAGATAACTGGACAGAAGACAGAAGACATTAATCTTAATCAATAAACAATGGCATCAAACTGTAGAGCAGCCAAAACGACGGTGGTACAATGTCACCCACCATTGTGCTTGAGCTGAATGGGTCACATAACTGCATTACACGACTGAAAATGCATCATGTTTCTGAAAGCCTCTGTTAAAGATGTGTTTTCAAATGACGGTGTGAACAAGGCCTGACATGTGTTGAATCTACTCTTTGTAGTGTTGACTGTTGAATTATCAGGCAGTTAACAATTAAGTTAATATTAAGTTCACTTTACAAATGGTGACTGGCCATTAGTGATAAACATAGTCTACTGAAGAAAAGAGGGAGAACAAGAAGAGAAAAAAAGAGAACGAGACTAGACTTAAGCCAGGTGCGCCCTGTACAGTTTATAACATTCCTATACAATTGTTGCTTGTCAGACTATACAAACATGTTCCTTACATGTTATAGCTATGAGCTCTGTGGGATCTCTTTTTTCATTAATGCCAGACTTTGTGACAGTCAAGATTTGTTAAAAACGGACACATGCAGGTAGACTCGTTCAGAGATTTACAATCTTTTACAATCTTTACAATCTTTACAATCTTAATTTTGACTATGGCTTGTCAAAATAAAAGAAAAATGAAAAAACAAAACAAAACAAACATGATGTGTGCAAGCGTTGGTTTATGTTTTTGTGCTAATTGTGTAATCAGGTTCTAATTGATTATTGATTTGACAGTCGTTGTAGGAGAATCCACACTGCAAGAAGTGAGCAGATACTGCTTCTGAAGGATGTAAATAAAAATTTGCCAAATTTTAGGCCATGAAGATATTAAAAACTCTGGAACATTGTAATATTGTGCACTGACTGAATGTTGTGTTAACGTGTATGTGCTTGACATATACTTTGTTTCCCAACCACCAAGTGCTTTATTTCAGAAAAGATGGAGCAGTAGAGAATATCAGTACTTAACAGAGAGTGGTTGACTGTAGTAAATTAGTCTACATGATTATGAGAGCCAATCAGACAGTCATGCAAATTTGATCCAACCAACCCTCCTCAGACAGGAAAATGTTTAAGTATGAGGCTGCTACATGCAAAGAGTTAAACGTAAGAAAATGACACATTTTAATACTTCAGATTAAAATCTTAAATATTCTGCTGCATGTATAAGGTATTTTCAATTCATTTAGCTTACAAATGAGCTGAAAATGTCTTAATCTTTCTTTATGCATACTAAATTTTAATAGTAATGTGTTACATTACTTTTGCATTACTTTTTAAATCTGGGCAGGGCTTGCTTCTTTATTTTAATATAAAACAATTCTAATGTAAAAGCCCCTCTCTACACCAAAAATGAACCTCAGGCTGAAAGAAAAGTACATTTATGCAGGAGATCACTCTTCAGCTATAAAAAAATGAAGCACAAATGTTAGTTTATCTAAAGTAATTTTTGCTTATTAGTATGGCTGAATTGCACCATCGAAGTTCAGCAGCGAAGACACTGGTTAATAAAACGGGATTAAATCCATAAAGGATATTTGTTTTAACATATTTAATTATTGCAGGGTTGCGTCATATTCTGAGTTTGCATTTCACTGTTTTTATTCATTTTGATGAATACTGAATCAGTTTTTTGTGAGTGAAATGAATTAATCCATGTTCACATTTAGTCTAGAATACAGTAACATCACGTTTACTCCCAATTTCCTGATGTCACGTCGTGGTTGTGCGGGGAAATGAGGAGTATGACGAGGAGGTCCAGTTTATGCTCATTTATTAAATATTCCAAATAACGAACAGGAACGAACAGGAACGGACAGGAACAGTAGGGAATCCAACATCAAACAACACGAAACGTCTTGGCATAAACCGGGGAAACAAAGAAAGAGAAAGAAAGAAAGAAAGAAAGAAAAAGAAAGAAAGAAAGTAAGAACTAAACACATGCAGAGTAGTGATGGATCGTTCTTGAACGATTCGTTCATTTTGAACGAATCTTTAATGTGACTCAGGACGAACGAGTCGCCTCGGGGAGTGATTCGTTCAGTCGCGCATGCGCAACATCCTATTAGGTTCTGTACTGGAATTAGTTCACCTGTTTTAGAGTCGTTCGTTCACCTTATAGGGCTGTCACGTGATGAACGAACGACTCAAACCCGAAGACTCAAAAGATGAACTAATCAATTCTCCTTCCGGCTCAGGCTGCATAGGTTAACATTACGGGGATGTCACGTGATGAACGAACGACTCAAACCCGAAGACTCAAAAGATGAACTAATCAATTCTCTTTCCGGCTCAGACTGCGTTGGTTAGCTAATTGGGCTGTCACGTGATGAACGAACAACTCAAACCCGAAAACTTGTCAGATAAGAGGCGAGGTGAGCGAATCATAGACTAAAGACCCAGGTAAACAATGAATAAATCTTTTCTGTTTCTTATAGCATTATAGTTTTGTTTTGTTTTGTTTGTAGTGTGATCAACGTTTGTGTAAGCAGTAGATGTGTTAGGGAGGTAAAACGTAACATTTTAATTATATTTTGCTAAAATGAACGAAATGACTCGAAAAAAGATTCGTTCATTTTGCTGAACGAGACTCAAAGGACCGAGTCGGTAAAATAATCCGAACTTCCCATCACTAAAGTGACTATTATGGACCGACAACCATACGTGTACACAACCACCCTTAAATACACAGACTAACCAATAGGAACAGGACAGGTGTAACCGATAGACAATGACGTAACAAATTGAAAACGGAACAGGAAAGACCAAATAAGGGCATACATGGGGAAAACACACAAAACAGTCCACAGGGGTGTGACACCTGACAGAAGACTTGTCAATCAATAAATGGGGAAAAAAGTAACTGGCGTTACTTATTTTAAAAAGTATCTCAGAAATTTTGAAAAAAGTAATATTATTACATAACTCGCATTACTTGAAATGCGTTACCCCTAACACTGGTTGTATTCAATTCTGTTTTTTCTCATAAATGTGTATATAGCTAGTTAATTTAAACTTTTATGTGTCAATGTGCAAAAAAACAGCTTAATGACAATAAAATGTCTTAATTCTTCTTGCTATTGGTGGCACCAACAATAGCGCTCACATACTACACATACATAGCCCTCATTTAGAGCACTCCGGGCATCCCGAGTTTGATTCCCAGCTCATGGACCTTTCCTGATCCCAACCTCTCTCTCCCACTTTCTTTCCTGTCACTGCTGTACTGTCCTATCCAAAATAAATGCAAAAAGAAAAAAAAAAAAAATATTGCTATTATTTTTTGACAAAGCTATGTGTAGTAAGCAGAAAATAAGTAAAAAGAAAAAATAGCAATAAAATTGTAAAGTATTAAGTGGCTTATTCACTGAACAGTGTAACACTTACCCCTGTTACTTTTCAGAAAACATTATTTACTTATTTATTTATTTGTTTTTATTAATAATTAGTATTAAAATAATTAATATTTATTACTTGTGTTTGTTTATAGGTAGCAAAACATATATTATTTTAAGTAACTTATATGTAAAAGTTTTAATGATTAATGATTTAAAATATTATTTAAATAGTATATTGTTTAACCTATTTACATAATAATAATAGTTATTATTATTAAGAAGAAAAAGAATTCTATATACAGTATTATAATTTATACATATGTATATCTTAAGTTTTAAATCAGAATATTTTGTTACAAAAAAAGCATCGATTCGGTACAGGAGACCCCCCGGAGCCGTGTGAGGCACTTTTTATTATGGATGGATGCACTTTATTAGACTTGTTTTGGACTGATGAAGAGAAACACTTAATTTTTAATATATCTCCGATTGCATTCGTCTAAAAGAAGGAAGTCATATACACCTAGGATGCATGGAGGGTGAGTAAATAATACACTACAGTAGTGTTGGGTCCTATCCTCAGCCTGCGAGATACATGCCAATACATAATATTATCATGCTAATTTATTTAATTATTTTAAATACTTAGTTTCAGACCAGCTCCAGCATAAGGCTAAAAGCAGCCTAACATTATCAAAGAACATCATCACTGATCAGCCTAGCCTATTCTAGTGCAAATTAATGCATTTTAAAAACACTCGTGTTATAAGTGAAACTATCCACACTGTAAGATGAATAAATCTCTTACCACACACTGTACACGTCTGCAGCGCTACGCTCCGACGCGGCTACTCTAGTCAATGCTTGTGTTTATACCCTCCGCACTGCGGCTCGTTGAAGTGCCTTTCCGCGCTTCATCGCTAAAGTTAGGCTAATTCCCCATCTTGTCCCTACCCACCCCCAAACCATTCAAATTTCCGTAGACAGAATTTATTTTAATGATATTCTAATGGGCCGCTTTGTGACATCATTACATACGGAAAACAAACGCTGTAGTACAAAGGAGTCCTTCGTTGTAGTTCTTAAAAAGGGATTTTTTATATATTTCCTTTTGGAGTGGACTTTGAGATTTGTAACTATGTAGATCTTTATTATGCCCAAACACCACACACTGAATAAAGTGCAAAAAGTGAAAAAGTATAATAGGACCCCTTTAAAATGAGTTAGTGTTGTCACAATCACTATCTTGTTTGCCTTGTGTTTTGTTGTTGGACTTTTACGTTTAAGTGTTTTCCATGTTTCCTTGGTCTCTGTGTTCTCTTCCTGTGTTTAGTTCCTGCCCTGCCGGGGATTACTGCTTTTTGTTTGCTTAAATCAGGGGTGCTCAACCCTGTTCGTGGAGATCTACCTTCCTGCAGAGTTCAGCTCCAACCCTGATCAAACACACCTGAACCAACTAATTGGGACCTGAAGGAGCACTTGATAATTGCATACAGGTGTGTTTGATCAGGCTTGAAACTAAACTCCTCGGAACTAGATCTCCAGGAACAGGGTTGGACACCCCTGGCTTAAATCTAGCTTTGGCTGCATTTGGATCCTCTACTCTCCTTCTCTCGACCACACATGTAACAAGCGTGGACTCTTATATCGCCATCTACTGACCATTTGTAGAAGCAACAGATATAAACAGCATAATACCTTGGTGACATAATATCCAGGTTTCATGTTGTCATGTTTCATGTTAATCTCTCAGAGCACAAAGAACCAAACTGTAGGAACATCCTTTAACATCTCTTACACTATCTACTGTATATACAAACAGATGTATGTATAGTATGAGCCTGCAGCACTATTTATCAGCATGATCTATGTGGCCTTGCACAAATAGCTATTGTGATCAATATTGCAGTCAGTGTGTTGCAGCACCTTGTGATGTGTTTGACATTTAGCTCTATGTGTATCATGTGTATGGTTTTTACCTGATCTCGGATCAGTTTCATCAATTTGTAAACATATTTAACGAGACATTTGTGTAATTAAAAGGATGAGAAGTAGTTAATAGTCTCTTATTGACCTCTGTATAGAAGCTGTCCATATAACAAACAAAGCAAGCCCTGCTAATTAATATAAAATACTTTAAAAGCCACATCTTATACAGACACTTTACATTTAATGGTATTTTATTATTTTATTGCATTTAATGTATTATACTTTCAATAAAACATTTGCAATGGGTTTTTAAAAGCTGTTTTTATGCATGTTTTAGCCTTTTTGTTGCATTTACACACTTTTGAACAGCAGGCGTCATAGCATGTGGTGTTTCGAGCTTTTCGAAACAGTGAATCATTTTGCGAAGCAATTGGTTCAATTGATTCGAAACTTAGAAAAGGTTAGTAATTACCGTAATTCCGAGATGACTCTCAGAATATTCAGAGTTTACAAGTTGTAATTACGAGTTCAGGAGCACGTGAAGGCTTTGGCATTGATAGTGTTGCCAAAGAAACTCATAATTCAGATAGAGTCAAATGTGACGTGTTTTCATCTCAGAATTACAAGATGGGGTGAATGCAGCATAATTAGTGGTGTAAGTGGTAAATAATTTTGAGGCCAATGAATTATGGTCTAATCTTGAATCGCTGTCTAGTGTCCGTTTCCCGACACAGCAGATTTAATTAACAGCATAATACCTTTCCCAAAGTGCACAAAGTGATAGATTCGCCGTGATGGGAGCTTTTCCTTCATTCCTTTCATCCATACTCCAGTGGGTGACGTGCCACATCAAGACAAAAATAAAAGAAGCCCAATGTGTCAATATTTAACTGTTTGTGAGGTGAAAAAAATACATTCTCAGGGCAGCTGATTGGACTCAATACAGTATCCTGGGGGTTTACAACAGCGACCTGCAGAGTTTTTTTATTCACCTCATTTTGTCCGTTTTATACTCATCTCACTATGAAGGGAAATGTTCTTACTGATTGTCGCGACTTCGGAACGTGACTTTGGATTCCGTACTGGGAAAAATAGGTGGCTGGTAACCTAAACTACACTCAAATGGAGACAGGCCCGTAGCTGACACTGGTAAAGAGTTGTGTGTGTACTCCACCAATGAAAGATGCTGACTCCAAGAGGATGGGTTCTGAGACACCAAACACCGCAACACACGTTGCAATTCTTGGTTGGCCCTCTTCGTCTGACCATTACTCTGAGAATGAAACCCAGAAGAAAGACTAACGCTTGCCCCCAACAAAAAACAAAATTCCTTTCAAAATTTGGAGACGAACTGAGGTCCCCTGTCAGAGACCACATCCGTTGGGAGGCCATGAATGCGAAAAACCTGATCAATGACAGCAACCACTGTTTCATTGGCTGAGGGTATTTTGGGCAGAGAGATAAAATGAGTTGCCTTCAAGAACCGGTCCACCACAGTCAAAACTACTGTGTTACCCTGTGAGGGTGGGAGTCCCATAAAAAAATCTAGCGAAATGTGGGACCAGGGTCTCGAAGGAACTGACAGCGGTTGAAGGAGTCCGGCAGGGGGTCGATTGGAAGTCTTAGAGGTGGTACAGACTGAGCAGGCCAAAACAAAAAGTCATATGTCACAGGCCATAGATTGCCACCAGAACCGCTGTTTAATAAGAAACGTGGAACGACTAACCCCTGGATGACAAGCGGCCTTGGAACAATGACCCCAATGGATGACATCGGACTGCAAACTCTCCCGCACAAACAAACGACTCGGTGGGCACTTGGGCGGAGGCGTTACCCCTTGTAAGGCCGTACGAACCTTCGATTCGATCTCCCGAGTCACCATTGAAACCACAATTTTCTGTGGTAAAATGGGCTCAGGAGACAACGGGCGTTCAGGTTGGTCAAAAACGCGGGACAAAACATCAGGTTTGATGTTCTTGGAACCTGGACGGTAAGAAATTGAAAAATTAAAGCGACCGAAAAATAAAGCCCACAGAGTCTGAGGGTCAGAGTTTGATATACTCCTGATATACTCAAGGTTTTTATGGTCAGTCCAGACGATAAAAGGTACCCCCGAACCATCCAACCAATGGCGCCATTCCTTCAAGGCGAGCTTGATTGCCAGCAACTCTCTATTACCATTGTTGTAATTGCGTTCGGCAGGTGATAAATGATGAGAAAAATGCACACAGGGATGCATCTTGCCATCCACGGAAGAGCGCTGGGAAAGAAACATGCCAACCCCCACCTCTGATGTGTCGACCTCCACCACAAACTGACGAGAAGGATCGGGGCAACAAGACTTAGAGCTGAAACAAAGCAGCTGAACGTTATTTTGGTGGAGGTCAAGACAGTCAAAGGGGCGGCTAGCTGGCTGTAATTGTGAATGAAACGCCGGTAAAAATTGGCAAAGCCCAGAAACCTCTGCAGTTGGATAATGTACCACAGCCTTAACTTTGTCGGGATCCATGCGCACTCCCTCAGACGACACAATGTATCCTAAAAAGGGAACAGACTGTGCATGAAAAATGCATTTCTCCGCCTTGACATGAAGCCCATTCTCTAGCAGTCTCTGAAGCACTCGCCTGACGTGCTGAACATGTTCCTGGAGAGAGCGAGAAAAAAATCAATATGTCATCCAGGTAGACATATATGAACTGATCGATCATGTCTCTCAGCACGTCATTAACCAGTGCCTGGTCCCAAAATTATGTGTTTATGTGTTATCTAAATCTGTGGTAGCATTTAATATTCATGCCACAGCATTAAGGTATAAAACAATGGAAGTATTTCATTGTAGAAATAGACATGGCCACTCCATATGTTTAAATACGTGTTTAAATGAGATAATACTTAAACCACAAATGATGCTCAAATATTTTTATTTGCTCCAGCAGTAAGCAGGCATGCTATCATTAGTTTACCTTAACAATAACTGTCATCTATCAAGCATGCAATATCAAAATGTATCTTCAGCTAAATAAAACTGTGGTTGTGTGCAGAAAGCAGCAATCAAACATTACTCTTCTTACAGGCGATCACATTCAGGTTTGTCGTTCTCACACTGATAATATGGCAAATCAGGTGCAATGTTTTTTAATCTTGTTACCACCTTCAATTTTGTATCATGTTTCCAAATTTGTTTGAATCCAAAGGCTTTAATTCCCACATATTTATCTAACTGTAAAAGACTGTCTTTAATGCTGTAGTTCCCATTTTCTGCCAGGCATGTTTTTAAACAGGGTGAATTCACAGTGAAAAAAACCACACACTTATCAGGTTGCAAGATCTTCTCCAAATAATTTTTCAAGCGAAACTCTGAATGTTCATTTTCATCCGGCGTTGCAGCAATGAGGTCATCGCTATCATAAACCTGTCCACTCTCAAGTCTTTTTTTTACTTCAGTTAGTAACTCTTTGCTCGGATAGTCACTACCTTTGCGACATTTGTCCTTCTCAACTCTGAATGCGACAGCGTATTGTCCCATATTACTCAACCTGGAAATTACAAAGCAGTGGGAGTATTTTTGGGCAAGGGGAATTATTTTGTAAGAGCTCATTTCTCATTGAATGTAACATTGAATTAATATATAATTAAAAGTGATAAAATAGTTTATGTTAAAAAATATTGCATAATGGTGTAATTATAAAGGACATCATTTTTCATAGGACAAAAAATTTAGAATTCATAACAATCAGTTGTACTATTGTTAGTTTTTCTTAATATATTTCTTAATTCCTTATTTTTTATTTAAAAAAAAATATTTCTCATATTTGATTATTCATTTCATGTTTGTGGAGTTTTTTTTTTAATTCTACTTACATGTTCAATCAAAGAAACTTACTGGTTCTCATAGTTGTTTACAATCCTCATGAGAGTTTTTGGGTCCACAGTCTCATCGACTGCACAAGTGCAAAAATGAAGCAGGCAGATCAGGAGGATCCTCTCAGGTACAGTGAAAACCTGAAGCAAACAAATACAAACACTTATCTAATGCTTGCCCATATGCACACTAGGTGAATTGTATTTAGAGAAATAATAAAACTGATCAAATGCAAACAATAAACTATTAAACATAATGACAATAAATTATGTTTTATAACAAGTTTCGGGAGGAGCATGATCAGATAATCAACCAATTCGGCACAGGTTTAACTCGTCTAGCTAATAATCCGAACTAGCACAAGATATTACCTCTGTCATTCAACAATTTTCCGGCATCCCTCCTCCACCCCAACTCCTCACTCTTAATCTATTCTCATCCCATACCTGGGATAGGGGGAGTTCTCTGGGTTTGGGCCATATTCCGGCTCGGAGAACTCCCCCAGGACAGCAAGCCAAAATATGCTTACTATTTTCTCAACCAGATTAGATGTAAGGCTGAACTTGTGAAACATAATAAATAAAACAAAATAACAATAGCCTAACAAACATTAAAAACAAAATGAAGGTCATTCTCAAAACAAAGGTATATTGTCTGAATGTGAATATACCTTACATCGTGCAACTAAACTGAAAACTAAACTAAATTTGATACATTGTGTCTCATCTGTACCCCGCTGACCACCTCGAACATTTCTCTAAATTTTACAATGACCTTGCAAGACACAAAGTCATGCAATATGTCAGTTTTAGAGCACAGATTAAGGTTTACAAAGTTTACAAGTTAACTTTAACCGTCATGTAAGCATGAGAAGCTATTCAATGTGGAAGGGACCCGGTCTACTCTAATGTGCACCAAGTTCCTAAGTAATGTGAAATTAATGTTAAGCTTTTTTTCAGGGGCAGAAAAATAACAAATTAATGTCAGATTAATAACAACAATTTCACTGACACTACAATGAATAAAATAAACCAATAAAAATGGTCTTTGTATTTGTTTTTTCCTTTATTTTTTTGTGAAAGGGTTTTATGGAAGACTGGCCAATCCACGTTCCACTGCAGCTAAAATGAAAATAACTATTTATAAGTCAGACAATATAGCTACATCTCCAGGTAAGGATCAGGTTGTAGCTATAAGGCAGAGACATCTAAAAGATGGATGTCTAGTAAGAGCTTGATTAGCTGATTCAGGTGTGTTTAATTAGGGCTGGAGCTAAACTCTGCAGGACACTGTCCCTACAGGACCGAGTTTGGACACCCCTGCTGTAGGGTTTGACCGAAGAGGCCAGGGGCCCTATTTTAACAAGCGCATGGTCTAAAGCACAGGGCGCAGGTGCACTTAAGGCGTGTCCACTTTTGCTATTTTAAGGACAGGAAAAATGGTTGACGTGCCCAGCGCATAGTCTGAAAGGGTTGTCCCTATTCTCTTAATGAGTCATGGGTGTGCTTTGGGCGTAACATGCATTAAACCAATCAGAGTCTCATCTTCTATTCCCTTTAAGAGCCAGTTGCACTCGCGCCATGGCAGATTCGCTACACTCTCAGAAAAAAAGGTACAGTTCTGTCGCTGGGGCAGTACCCTAAGGTACAAAAGTGAAAAGGTACATCTTTATACCTTACTTACCCCTAAACAGTACATATTAGTACCTTAAAGGTACATTTGAGCACACTGAAAGTACATATTGTTACCTTAAAGGTACATATTGGTACCTTGAAGGTATTAGAACTTTAAAAGTAACTTTAGACCAGGACCATGGGCACACAAATGGGCGCAAATGCATTTGATATTTAAACAACGTGACGCAGGGCGTAAAAATGATAACTGTGTCAGGCTGAAACTAGCAATAAACACTTGTGTGGCACCTGGCGCTGCATTGTGCCAGGTGCCATGATAGGGCTCGGTATGTTTTAGTCTGAGATGCGGTGCTCGAGGGCGACATCTAGTGGCTGAAAAATCATATAGGCTTATTTCACCTTCAACCTAATGCTGTGTGCTCACATCTCTTTAAGTCTCTCTCTACCCTAAGGCAACCTCTTCTGATTGGTCAAATGTGCACCACTTGCTGCCTTTATCCTAAACGAAACATACACTTAATGAACTACACACATTTGTTTTATTCCATAAACTATTAAAATATTAAAATTTTAAATTGCAAAATATATTGGGCCTCAGATGTCTACAGCTGTATTTAAGTATCTCTTTGTCTCTTTCTGTTCCGGTCCCCTTCCTTCATACTCACACCTTCTGTCATGAGACTTTTGTGTCTATTTTTTGAAACACGTATCAAGAAAAACAGTCCCTTATAAGGTAATAAAATGGGTGCACATCTGCACACATGGGTGTGCCTTTTTTTAGCAATCATTCTGGGATATACTTATATACAAAATATGTGCACACAAATTCAAAACACTTTCCTGTCTCTTAGGAATACTCTCTTAGGTCTTATTTTATACTTTTAGGACTTTATTTTTTTGCTCACATGGCTTAGAAACCAGTTTTCTAAGCAATGTGAGCAATAGTGCTGCTTTGGCACCACTAAAAACGGTATTAGCATGATTAGGTATGAATATAACTTACCATTTTATCTGTTGCTCAAAATCAGAAGGTTCAGAGATGCTGGGTGAGTCTGCAGTGAAGTGGGAGTGATGAGGAAGAGGAAGCAGATGGTATTTATTCTGACACTCACCCAGCCCTCTTCTTCAAGACTAATTAAAATGGTTCAAACTTCAATTACTTTAACCCTGTAAAGCTTGACATAAAAAAAACGAAAAATAAATAGAACCATTTATTAAGTTTTTTCTTTTCTTTTCAAATTTGTTACATATAAATATACAGGCTTTATTACACATGCTTTATTTGAAGCACTCAGTAACAGGCTTTAATGAAATGTCTGCAAAGCGTACACATATTTATAATAAATATTATGGGCACTGAACAGGTGCAATTCCAAGAAGTATGTATTTAGTAAGTAATAATTCTGATTTCATAGTGCAATTTATGCTGGGCAAAAAGAGTTTTATGAATGATACCAAGTGCAAATCTTTCATTAAAAAGCCAACTTTTCATCACTGACAAAAGGATTTTCTGGAAATACAAAAGTACTGATTTCTTCTCTTTAACTGATAAAGAGGCACTTGATCATTAATCATAAGGAGATTGTTGGCAATTTCCTTTTCAGCATCCTTCCAGAACTTTTGCAACGCTGGAAGATTTATAATAGTATAAGGTTGTAACAACTGTATTTACCTTGTTTCTCATTTTTACATTCAAATTGCATGAAAATCTACATGTACTTCACTAATTTAAAGCTGAACTATTGATTGATTTGGCTAAAAACAGTATAAACTGACCCACTAGTCATCAAATTATTGGATGATTTTAGCAAAGGCAGCAGGGTTCACATCACCCTGAATGATTTGGACACACAGATGAAAGAGGCAGAGGTCGATAAGATACTTCAATGATGCCTGAAGTGAAAATATCACTTATTTCAGCACAAAACTTGAATTTATGCAGGAGATAATCTGAAGGACCAGAGTGTTTAAAAATAAAACAGGAAGAAAGACTCGTTGAACTGAAATTACAATTGTGACTATTTGAATTTTGAGGGATAAGATTATATTTTCAGAGTTGCAGCACAGTTTTTTGTCTTGTGCTGATGGAGGACAGGAGCTACTGTATGCAGACTAAACTGTTACTGCATTTACAAAAAGTAGGTGGGATTTTGTGGTTTTCACTTATGTTTAAAATAACTTATAACCAGGCCCAGATAGAATATGTGAACCTTTCACATATTTACAATGATAAAATGTGTGAAACAGAGCTGACATATTTGAATTAAACAGCCGTGTACGCAGATAAGACATATGCCTACAGAGCAAAATATTTCAGATACAACTAGATATGATGCACAAACAGCAGATTTAACATTACATTCAGGCTGAATTCATTTTATTATAAAAATAAAAATAAAAATAAAACCATTATGATTAAAAATGATTTCAAACTTTGCTGTGGTTCTGTGGGCAATTAGCATGTGTGATGAGTGAGGCATTCAGCACATATTTTAGTCAACCTTTGGTCTTATGAGTATGTATCGGGGTTTTCACATTTAAAGTGGTAAACTCTGGGTCATTTTAGGTTTTGCGCTGCTCATAATTTCTGTACTGCAAAAAGTGATAACCTACGAAAGATAACATCTAAATTAACTGGTTTTATTCAAGTCAGAGGTATTATTTAACATCACCTCACCAACATATATTGATTTATACCAGCAAAACAAAATCTAAATCAAGTAGAAATGGTGCTTTGAGGTAACGATTGCAGGTTATCACTTTTTTTACAATGTGTCTCTGGCCCCATGAATTATGCACTGATCTTATATCGCCATCTAGTGAGCATTTCCTAACACAACAGACTTTTTAGTTAAATTAGTGACATTAAATCTTTAAAAGATGCTGTTTTTCAGTAAGAGTTCAATCTGAAGCTTTCAAAAGCAAATAAACTAAATAAACATGAGTGGTATGTAACATGCTTGCAAAGTTACACATATTTTGGCATTTGATGAAAGACACATGTAGGCCCCGATAATTTTTTATTAGGCACTGAACAGGTGTTCAAGAATAATAATTCAAATATGTGTGTGTGTTTAATTTTGATTTCTTGGCCCAGTGTGTGCTGGGCAAAAGAGTTTTGTGAAAAATATAACGCAGAAATAATTTATTAACATGCCAACTTTTGATCACCCACAAAAGCATTTTCTTAAAATGCAAAAATATTGATTTCTTTTCAGGCAGACAGAAAGGAATTACATTCCCAGTGTTTTTTTCCACACATTTCTGACATTCCATCACATGGTTAATAATATACAAATCTGCTTAGTGTTTAACCCTTTAACTGTCACTCCCTATCTTGAACACAGACATGAAGATGCACTATCCAAAGTTAAATCTTTATAATTCATGAATGAATACATTTTGTAAAATGATTTTGATGTCCAATTTCCATGGTAATGCAATGTCTGATTTTAAAATGGTTTTTAAAGGATGAATTTTGAGATTTTAAGTTTTCAGTTGATATATAATTTCTTAAGATTTCTATTGCGTGATAGGGAAAAAGGCAACGAAGAAAGTCTTTTTGTGGCAAAGGTCAGAACTCCTGTTATGATGTAGATTTTTGAGGTGCACTCTTGTCATTAATTAATCTATTACTTTTCCTACATAATTTGTAACTCAAAAGAGTGGTAAAATATCTATGTAAGAGTCTTAGACCTTCCCAACGATATATAGTTTGTCATGATTAGATTAGAATTTATTTGTAATATGGTGAATTAAACTGGTGTCCCACAGAGCAGACGGTGACAGTTAAAGGGTTAACTAGAGTAGGTGAGATTTTGTGGTTTTCACTTTTAACAGATAACCAGGCCCAATGCTATGACCTTGTTCGTATCTTCTGGAATGACTTGTCAAACTTGTCATTTAAAAGCAAAGCTCATTGTTCCTGTCATACCATCACTGTTTTTGAATTTTGGATTTATGATATGGATTTATACCAGACTGTGATACCGAGATTAACATTCACTTATAGCTCTTTTTTAACCTTAAGTTTTGTTGAAGAGCAACAATAGACCGAGTGTTCTTCTCTTGACTTTGTTTGTGCTTGAAGTTGTTTTTTAACGTTTGGATGATGAGTGGCATCAAGGTTACACCAGTTAGGGTTGTTATTGTATATTATATATATTGTATATATTGTCTGGCTCAAAATTTTGTCCAGGGGAGATGTATTTGTGGCATCTTTAGGATAGATAAGAATATACCCAGAATGCATTGTTTCTTTAAAAAAAACTCATTTGGATCCAACTCGGCTTTGCAGCAGTGAGACTGACCGAGTCTTTGGTGACTTCATAAAACCTTTGCTGACTCTTGATCTTGAAATCATTGAACTCTTTTTTCACTTCGTTTGAGTTGAAGACCGAATCAAGACTAAACTTGTCTGTGCACTCTTGGTATGGGACCCTGATGACTACAGAATATTGATTAGGCCTGTTATGCAAGGTTGGCTGTAACCTAGAAGACAAATCACAAAGTTATTACAGTTTTCAAAAACTTGTTTTTGAGACAGAAGTAATTACATTATACAGTTTTTGCTGATTTTGTACATACAATGTTAACACATTTCAGAATTGTATTTATTTGTAACCCACAACTGTGCAAGTATTGACTTACTTATCATCAAAATACTGGATCATTTGAGCAAGTAGCTCAGTGTTCACTGGCACCTGATTGCCTTGAACACACAGATGAAACAGGCAGAAGATGAACAGCCTCAGTGCCACAGACACCTAAATTAAAACAGCAAACCTGATAAACAAAAGAACACATGCAACAAAACTCAAAATCCATGATGACCATGCTTACCATGATGAATGTTAGAGAAGGGAGACACTTCTGAGCTCTTCAGAGATAATGTGTCAGGTCCCGTCCCAATGATATTCTATGATCAGCCATATGCAAATAAGCTAATTTATATGAACTGGGAAGGTGGTTTGAATGTTCGTTAAACTCTTTGATTTTTGCATACAATTAGGGTCATATCACAGTTTAGAACTCAAATATCCTAACAACGAATGTCTTCTCTACTAGATTCCTACAATAGACTCATCTATCACTACTGAGTTAAGTCACATTAATCTATACAGCACTTTATGCAACACAAATTGTTGTGCAGTGTTATAAAACGGCTCTGACAAAAATAGTGCCAAAATTACCCAGTTAGTTTTGGTCGCATCCAGTGTCAGTGCAGTCAAATCGATAACATTTCTAAAAGTATATTCTCAGTATATTCTCTTTAAAGCCAAAGGATTTTGTAAATATTAAATATACTGGCAGTACTTCCAAATTGATTCCAGACTTCATACACAAAGACTTATGCTAATTTCAGCTCATTTAAAATTGAAGCAACAGAATTTGCACTTTAAAAAAAAAGAAAAAAAAAAAAGAAAAAGGGGCCTATTATGCTCTTTTACAAAGTCGTGATTTTGTTTTGGGGGTGTGCTAGAACATGCTTTCATGCTATATGGTTTGAAAAACACATTTTTTTAAACATAATTTACATTATTACAATACATTTCTCCCAGCCTGACACATAAGGCTTGATTAGTTCTGGGTTTAATGAAGGCCCACCTTCCAAAAAAAAAAAAAAAATGTGTTGTGATTGGTGAACGCCTTAGACGGTGTTTCAGTACTGCCACGCCCCTTGTCAAAGAAGCAAGTTCCATTACAAGTACAACCAGTACAACTGTTAGCGCAAGCTAGATTAAAATTATTCTTACGTTGAAAATATGGATATTTTTCTTACCAAAACGCATCGATTCACTACAGGAGTCCTTTATTAACCCCTGGAGCCATGTGAGGCACTTTTTATTATGGATGGATGCATGTTATTGGACTTGTTTTGGACTGCTTTATATATCTTCATTTGACTTTACTCTTTATGAACAAGCTGCTACCTCTTTAAGATTCTGTTATCAAAGATACAAAAAGGAATCATGCTAGAGCCACATAAAATGAAATAATGTCAACAGTGATTGGCTGAATTACCATAATTCTTGGCTTAACATAGTTAATACCAAGAGCAATGATTATCTATATGATTTATGTTCTGGTTTTAATTTGTCATATAGCTCTTAAGTACTTCTGAGTATTTAGAATAAATCTGAAGATGATGTAAAAAAGTTAGTAATCCACAATGAACATATAAATAATGATTAACTCAGAGTTTAGTCTCACTTAATACTTAATTTACATGCTTTAGGGGTAGCAAAAAATACAGTAAAAACTGTAATATTTTGAAATATTATTACAATTTTAAATAACCGATTTCTAGTTGAATATAACTACATTTATTCCTGCAATGCAATGCTGAATTTTTACATCCCAGAGGAGTGGGCAGGCTGATCTCACTTGCAGGTATTTATACGTGACATGAACATTTTTGGATGATATCAACACACGGACAGCTTCTAAAATGTAAATGCTTTTATATATGAGATGTAAGACTGGAACCAAAACACTGGGAAAAATAAAGGTTCCAAAAACAATTTTGGGTTCATGCCATGGGATGAAAAAATATAAAAGGTAACTGCGAGTTTTTATCTCTCAGTTCTGACTTAAGAAAAGACTCGAAATTCCGAGATATAAACTGTTCCATTGCAAATTCAAGTTTAAAATTCACAATTATGGTTTTCTTCTCACAATTCTGAAAAAAGACACTTTTTTTTGTTTCCTCCACATAATCTGAATGGAAAATATCAAATATTAACTTACAGTACCAGTCAAAAGTTTGGATTAATTATTTATATATTTTTTTATAATTATTATATATATTTTTAAAGAAGTCCCTTATGCACACCAAACCTGCATTTATTTAGCAAAAATACAGTAAAAACAGTAATATTGTGAAATATTATTACCATTTCAAATAATCGATTTCTATTTGAATATATTTTGAAATGTAATTTATTCCTGCAATGCAAAGCTGAATCTTTACATCCCAGAAGAGTGGAGTGGGCAGGCTGACTCTCTTGTTTCACAACTCAGATTTGTTTCTCACAGTTCTGGGGAAAAAAAAAAAAACACTTTTTGTTTCCTCCACAGAATAAAAAATAAAAAAGGTAACTGCAACTTCTCACAATTCTTTTTCTCAGAATTGCACATTTATTTCTCAAAATTCTGAGTTTATATTTCACAGTTCTGACTTAAACTTGAACAAAAACAAAGTGAACAAAAAATAAAGTGAAAAAAGTCTTAACTGTGAGATAAAAAGTCTCAATTATCGTTTTATTTTTCATTCCGTGGCAGAAACTTCTTAAAAGAACCTTTTTTAGTGAGTAGAACATTTTAATAACCATAAGAACTTTTGTGCAATAAAAATGTTCCATGAATGTTTTAGTTTTTTTGTGGAACCTTTGATGTTAATAAAGAACCTTGATTTTTAACCACCAAAGTTTGATACTCAAAACAGAATGACACTCCTCAGTAAATAATGTCCTAAAAACACAATATTAATGACAAAATCATTCAGAAATGAACTCCAGATGGGTCTAATAAATCGATGAATTTAAATGCATCAAAGCAGTATAGAATGAAACTGTTCTAAAATATAATTAGTTACATTTATATCTGCGTAAAATAAATGTGATGGTGTTAAACATCTTTAAATCCGCTCATTTAAGGCAGTGCAATTAACTTAATGTTTTAATTACCTCAGTTGATTTGTAAACATTTGTACGTCATTAAAGGCCCTAGGTTTTAGATGCTTTTGGATGCGGTCTCTATCTAAACGTATGAAACGGTTTCACCCTGCGCCCTAAACTTTTCCTCTTTATTCAGTCCCCTCGTACCTTCATTCGCCGGATGATTCCTTGGAGCAGACAGACCTGCACAAATCCCCAGGAAAAGCGAGGTGAGCGCGTAAATAATCCCGGCCATGAGCGCCATTCGTCCCGTAACTGTCTCTCCGTTATTCCTGTTTATTCCTCGTGCTGCTCCGCGCGACTGATCTGGAGGCGCACGTGACGCTCACTCACTCCGCGAGCTCTGCTGGAGGGGGCGTGGTTTTCTATAGTGACGTAGCTGTCAATCAAACACAGAGAAGTGGACGGTATATTGATTAAAACTATGCCTGCGTGCCAATGTGCATACTATCCATACTAAATTCTATGTGATAGTAGTCATTTTCAATACTGTTTAGGGCAGATAGGGTGGACAGTATGCACATTGGGACGCAAGTTGTATTTTTGAAGGTATTTTTTTTATGTTTAATAGAGTTCAAAACGCAACTGCAATTATTTATTATTTAAAAAACATTTAATTATATATAAATATAATTATAGCGAGACAATGATATAATATGATGATATATAATTAAAAATATAATGATATAATATGAGTATTATAGTTTTTGAATTTTCGGTAACAAACAGCAAGCATTTATGATGACTATATTTATGTATACTATATATGTATATAATTACACATATATCTTCATTTTAAACGTTTTAATTGTTTTTAAACATATGAAATATTTTTTAAAAAATAATGTGTTTAAAATATTTATCTAATAATATTATTATTTATTATTATTATTAATACTATATATATATATATATAGTATTAATAATAATAATAAATATATATCTTTTACTTTTTAAATATTATAAATATATATATTATTTATAATATTTAAAAAGTATTAAAACAATATATTGTTTAATATATTTTTCTAATGTACTATGTTTTAATACTTGTTAGATTTCTTTTTAAACGTTAATTAAATGACAATTTTTTTAAATGGCGATTAAAATGTTATAATAGTCCTGAAGAATAAAACAATAAATAACGTGAACAAAATAAACAATAAACAGAGAATAAAATATAAATTAAAACTATTGCTAGTACTATTGTTATTCGTTTAAATAATAATAATAATAATAATATATATAATTTATAAATAATATACATTAAAACTATTGCAAGTACTATTGCTATTATTATTATTATTATTATTATTATTATTAGACAACAAAGTGTATATATGTTGTATTTTGTATTTTGTTAGCATTTGAATTATTTTTAAAAAATATTTAAAAAGTATTAAAATGGTATATTGTTTAAAATATTTATTAAATACTTTATGTTAATAATTTGTTTGATATTTTTAAACATTAATTAAAAGACTAAGGCCTGGTTTCGCAGACAGGGCTTAAACTAAGCCAGGATTAGGCCATGGTTCAATTAGGTAATAGGTTCAATTTAAGTAATTTTTATAAACGTGCCTTAGAAAAAAAAAAAAAAACATTACTGCCGTTGTCTCCATCTTGAGACAAAACGACACTTATATATTTTAAGATCAATCAGTTCAACTTTCTTTTAGATGAAAAAGCTCAGACTTACATTTTAGTCTAGGACTAGGCTTAAGCCTTGTCTGTGAAACCGGGAGTAAATGTTTAAAATGGCGATTAAAATATTGTATGTATATTGTTGGTGAAGACAACAATAAACAGAAAATAAAGTACTATTATTATTATTAATAGTGTGATAGTAATAGTAGTGTAGAAGCGGTTAATAATTTTGTGGACGCTGAATTATGGACTGATCTTGTCTCGCCATCTAGCGTTCATTTCCCGACACAACAGTCAAAATTACCAGCATAATGTCTCAATGCGCTTTTCCAGCAGCGCCACATGAACCGCTTCATTTCTTTCACTCAGACTCGAGTGGGAGACGTGCCACATCAAGACAAAAGTAAAAGAAACTCAATGTGTTAATATTCAGCTGTTTGTGAGATGAAAAGACACATTCTCAGGGCAGCTGTTTGGACTCAATACAGTATCCTGAGGGGTTTACAGCAGCGACCCGCGGCGTTTTGTTATTCACCTCATTTTTTCTGTTTTATACTCCTCTCACTATGAAGTGAAATGTTCTTATTGACTGAATTCCACCTGACACCTGGTTCCTCTCATGCATCCGGATGCTTCTGCCCTCATACAGTCTCTCTCTGCCTCTGTTCTGTGGGCAGAGAGAGGCGACGGGGCCCGTGGAGCCTGTGGGTGTGGATGAGGAGCAGCTGTACCTTCACCACAGACTCAATGTGTGTGTTCAGGTTTGATTGACAGGCTCGACCTGGATGAAATACGGTTAACAGCACCAGACTGACAGCTCAACAGCACACTGAAAGATGAATATGTGACCCTGGACCACAAAACCAGTCATAAGTAGCACGGGTATATTTGTAGCAATAGCCAACAATACACTGTATGATCAAAATTATTGATTTTTCCTTTATGCCAAGAATAATTAGGATATTAAATAAAGATCATTTCCATGAAGATATTTTGTAAATTTCCTACTGTAAATATATCAAAACTTATTTTTTGATTAGTAATATGCATTGAACTTCATTTGGACTACTTTTAAGGTGATTTTCTCAGTATTTTGATTTTTTTGCACTCAAATAGCTGCATCTCAACCAAACATTGTCCTATCCTAACAAACCATACGTCGAGCTTATTTATTCAGCTTTCAGATGATGTGAAAATCTCAATTTTAAAAAACTGACCCTTATAACTGGTTTTGTGGTCAAAAGTCACATATGTTTTATTAGAGTGGTAGAAGTGGTTTGCAAGACATTTCTTCTTCTCAACACTGTAAAAAATAATTTTTCAAAGTTGTAAATAAAATAAAGATTATTGGTTTATATTTGACCAAAAAAGAAAAAGAAAAAGAAAAATACATTTAATTCAATGTGTTACTTGCTGTTTGTTTGTAATCGTGAAATTTACCAGCAATTTCTGAGTGAATTTTTTTTTCTACACCATTTTTAGTGAATATCACACAAGATGGAAAACAAGAAGCTGCTGGTAGTGAAATTGAAATTGTAATGTATTATTTAAAATGACTTTAATAGCATGTGTATATATTTTTTATTTTATTAAAAGTGATTATATCATTTTAGATTTTATAATTATGTTATTATATATATTTCTATAAATAATACTTATTAAAATTAGCTATTATTTGTTTAAATCAGAATTATTATTTTTAAATAATTAAAAACATAAACAGTGTAAATGTGTAAACAGCATTTGTGAAAATGAACTTTATTATCTGTTTGACACTTAAAGTTGTGAGGTCACAATAAATCACTAGTCCCAAAATGATGTATTTATGTATCATCTAAATCTGTGCTAGCACTTAATATTTATGTCACAGCATTAAGGTATAAAACAACAGAAGGAACTCCATGTGTTTGAATGAGATCATATTTGAACCACAAATGATGCTTAATAAAAGCAATTTTTATTTGCTCCAGCAGTAAGCAGACATGCTGTCATTAGTTTACGTTAACAATAACTGTCATCTATCAAGCATGCAATATCAAAATGTATGCTTTTTACAGATGATTTTATTTGCCAATTTGCTAATGTTGCAATTAAAACAGAAAAGCTAAATAAAACTGTCTGTGTGAGGAAACCAGCTATATCAAGCATTGCTCTTCTTACAGGTGATCACATTCATCTTTGTTTGTCTCACACTGATAATATGGCAAAGCAGATGCAATTCCTTTCAGTCTCCTTATCACCTCCTCCCTTTCATCATATTGCCAGACTTTGTTAAATGCAAAGGCTTTAATTCCCACATATTTTTCTAAATCTTCAAGATTGCGTCTAATGCTGAATCGCCCGATTTCTGCTATGCATTTATCCAAACAGGGTGAATTTACAGTGAAATAAACCACACATTGGTTTGTTACACTCAAAACACGCCTTAGATAATTCTTTATGCGAAACTCTGAATGATCTTGTACATTTTGAACAGCCTTTGCAGCAATAAGGTTATTGCTCTTATAAACCTCATTGCGCTGAAGTGTTTGTTTCACTTGTGGAGTTATTAACTCCTGACCATCGTAGTTGGAATCTTGACATCTGTTCATTTCAACTCTGAAGGCGACAGCATATTGTCCCATGCTACCTAACCTGGAAAGCAGTGGAAATTTATATAAGAGCTTATTTATCAAATGAACAAATATTAGAAAAAAAAAAAAACACTGAAATAGTTTCATGTCAAAAATAATTGCATGATAATGTAATAAAGGCCAAATCATTTTGATTTACAATATTAATTAATTAATTAATTAATTTATTTATTTATATTATTATTATTATTATTATTATTTATTTTTTTTGCCATTTCATGATTTTTATTGTTTTTGTTTTTATTTTTTGTAACTGTATATGTTTAATTAAAACAACATACTCATCCTCAAATTTCCTGACAATCTTCATGAGAGTTATTCGGTTCATTGTCTGACCGACTGCACAAGTACAAAAATGAAGCAGGCAGATCAGGAGGATCCTCTGTGCTACAGCGAAAACCTGAAGCAAACACATACAAATACATTCATATATAAAAAAATATGTGCACAACAAAGCACAGAATTATAAAATAGCATTCTGTCTGTCTGAAACAAAACATTCTTTTAAGACTTTTTGTATGTACACTTTTTTATTCACAACATGAGCAATAACTTACCATTTTATCTTTCGCCCAAAATCAGACAGTTCAGAGATGCTGTGTGAGTCTGATATGAAGCAGAGGTGAAGACAAAGAGGAAGTAGATGGTATTTATTCTGGCACTCGCCCAACCCTCTTCTTCAACACCATGCTTCTTACACACACTTCACTTACTGATCACACATGAATTACTGACTTCATCTACATAAAGTGTACTTGAATGCACTAAAAAATACTTAAATACCAGCAAGTACATTTGTAGTACATTCTTCTTTTTTACGCTAAACAGAACCGTAACTCTTATACACTATAAACACACTAATTAAAAGCATATTTCTACTTAAGTGGTACATGAGTGTAATTGTAAAGGTATACTAAATACCACTGATATTTAAAGTGATTTTTAGTACATTGAAATAAAGTGTACTACCACAAAAATATGCAGATGACTTTTATAAGTGTATTTCTAAAAAGTGTGCTTTGAATGATTTAAAAAGTAATGTTAGTACACTTTTATATAGTTTTCCTAAGTTTAAATTAAATAGATTTTATTTAAAATATATAAGTAATGTAATAGCTAGAAGTACTTCCCCAACTATGCTACTTAAGTATGCTTATTATAAATACACTAATTAGCACTAACACTGAAATTGATTTTAATTGTGAGATAAAGTACATCGGAATTGTTTTATAATTGCATTGCTTAAAAGTGTGCCATGATCGCTTTACATAAAATTTTAGTGGATTTTTATATATATTGTCACTAAGTTCTGTTTGGATTTTCATGAAAAACACAGTAGAAATGTACTACATAAGGCCCGCTTGGAGTTTTTTGACAAAAGAGATACTGTTTGTTTGTAAATTACATATCATACCTGTGTTGCATTGATGTATCTGTGTGGTAATAGGGTAATTATCCTTTCAGTCTATGGGTGTGTGGGCAATACATTATAAATACACTAAGATGTTCTTAATATTATTCTAAGAAGTACTAAATAGTGCACAAAAAATAGAGCACTTCAAGTACATTATGGAAGTGCACTAAGTGTACTTTTAAAAAAGTGTATTTTACTGCACTTTTTTTCACCTGGGCAATAATGTCATTGAGATTCTTTGCGAATGTTGGAGTTTCTGGAAACTGTCCATAAGAAACGGAGCCCAAGAACTCCTAAGACTCTCAGTTCCTCCAGTAACCTCAGCATATATAAAGATAGAGAACACAGTAATAACATATATTTGAAGCAACATGTTCTACTAGTTTTAAGACCTAAGGAAATAAACCAAAATAGTGCATCAGGTATTTTTTCACTTTTACAGCTGGACAGTGTTTGCTCGGAAGAATAAAATTTGTATCCACTCTTGTATTTAAGTTTTGAAATGCAAAATTCAGTCCGCAAAACCTTCAAATGTATTTTGCTGATATTACAATTACAATTACACTGTAAGACTGTTTAACACACATTAATATTATTCTAATAACAAACTGAGGTCATACTATCCTTTACTTTTAGTGACTTTAAAACACATTGCAATTTAAGTGTGTTAATGGCATCATTGTGTACTTCAAATGCAATAAATTAATCTTTACAAAAAATGTAAAAAATAAACGTGACACAGCCTGTATAACATTACAGTGCATAAAACTTGAAGCTGCTTCCCTTTTACCTGACATGATCTGTCATTGATGTTGCAGGAAACAATTGCATAAGCTGCATAACATTAGTTCCCTATCTGTCGTACACTCCGAGTTGTGTCGAGTAGTGTACGACACTAGGGGTCGCTCTTGGGAGCCCAAACACCTCTGACAGTATAGAAACAGGCCAATGAAAATTGGGTGTGCAGATTTGCATAGCTGGCCACGCCCCGTTCATCCGGGTATAATAGGGCAGCATGTGCATCTGCTCACTCGTTCTGTTTTTTGGAGCCGAATGCAGCGTCTCTGCGTGAGAAGCGGCAACATTCACCTCTTCGTCGTTGGATCTACGGCACAGACAGCGGTCTCTCCCTTCTCTCTAGCACGGCTGGGTGTGCGAGAGTCCCCTGGGTGCGTCGACGGCGATCTTCAAGAGAAACTTCTCTAAAAAGAGCAAATTTCTCTAAAAGAGCTAGCACAAACGGTTTGTGTGTTTCACTATGCCTTTCCGTTTGTGCCCTTCTGGTTGCTGATTCTACCTCTCCCCTAACGATCGGCACGATCGCTGTGTTCAATGCCTGGAGCGTGGGCATGCGGAAGCAGCGTTCGCTGATGGTGGTTGCCAAGCTTGCGAGGAACTGCCATTAAGCACGCTTCGTTCGAGACTCGGTTTCTTTACGAAGAAGCCGCGGCTCGCCCCAGCTGCTTCCCGCTCCGGTCCTTCTACCCCCGGGTATGAGGCCGCGGCGGGCGCTGGGGATGAACGAGAGGAATCGAGCGATGTTTTGCCGGGTGCTTCCCCGAAAACCGCTTGCTCCGAGTGTTTACCGATGGAGTGTCCGGATGACTTTGAAAACTCGTCTCAGTATGGGTTGTTATTCGGCGCTCCTGCTGGGGAAAAGGAGGATGCTGCTGCATCGGAGGGAGAGCGCGAGCCGTCAGAGGTTGACGTCACGGCTGAATTCGCCGCTCCGACGGCCGGATCTCAGTCTATGGCGGATGCCGAAATGGCCGCCGCAATTCAGCGGGCTCCCCCGCCCGGCCCGGAGCCTTCTAGGCTGGATGATTGGTTCCTGGGGAAGGGGCGTGACCCCCGGCCGCGCTCCTCCCCGGTTCCGTTCTTCCCGGAAGTGCATGAGGAGTTGACGAGATCGTGGAAAGCCCCTCTGTCGGCTCGTTCACGGTATGCCAACTCCTCATCCCTCACCACCCTCGATGGCGGTCCGGCGAGGGGGTACACGGAGGTCCCCCAGGTGGAGAGAGCGATTGCGATGCACTTGTGCCCGCAAAACGCCGCCTCCTGGAGGGGCCAACCGAAACTCCCGTCCAGGGCCTGTAAGTTTTCGTCTACTCTCGTAGCGAAGGCTTATTCGGCCTCTGGGCAAGCCGCGTCCGCCCTGCACGCCATGGCAATCCTGCAGGTCTACCAAGCCAAGGTTTTAAAAGATCTGCACGAGGGTGTTCCCGACCCAAAGCTGGTGCAGGAACTGCGCTCGGCGACTGACTATGCTCTACGAGCTACGAAGGTCACGGCGCAGGCTCTGGGGAGGGCGATGTCCACTATGGTGGTCCAGGAGCGCCACCTGTGGCTAAACCTGGCAGAGATGCGAGATGCCGAGAAGGTTCGCTTTCTCGACGCTCCCATTTCCCAGGCTGGTCTCTTTGGCGAAACCGTGGAGGAATTTGCACTACAATTTTCCACGGTGAAGAAGCAGATGGAGGCCATCAAGCACATCCTGCCTCGGCGTGTGGCGAGCTCCAGCCCAGCTCTGCCGAGGCAGCAACCCCCGCCTGCTCCGCGCCGAGGGAGGCCGCCTACGAGAGCAGCTCAGGACTCGCGACCTGCCGGTCCTGCAGCTGCACCCGCCCCGCGGTCCAGCTCTCGTAGGAAGGTGGCACCGTCAGCTCGTCCTCAGGCCACTAAGAACCCTCGCCAGGCTTCAAAGCGGTCCTGAGACGGGCCGCCCAGGGAGGAGGGATCTTGACCTGTCCGGATCCGCACTCGACGAGGGGACGAGCGCTGGATTCGGCTTCCAACCGGCTGTCTGCCCCCGGGCAGACGGCCACCACATGGTCAATAAAAGAGCAATTTCTTCCTTCTCTGGGCGTTACACACAGCACTTCCGACCCTCTGCTCGATGGTCGGGTGCTGTGTCCTCCATCCAGGACATGCGGTCACACACCCACTGTGTTCCCCCATGTCCTGAAACATCGAGCTTGTTCGGACGATTTCCCCTCTCGGGGGAATCCTCTGGTCAGCTCTCATGGCACAAATTTGCTGGGTGTGGCAGCCAGTGGGTCCCGGGGCTTCTTATCTCCGGCCACGCACTGCCCTCCCAGCCACACGACCCCCATCCCTGGTGCATCGGGTGTAACTCCCTTGAGACCCCTAGCGGAGAATATTTCGGGTTGGCTGAATATCCCCAACCTTTCCCGCTGGCTCCTCAGGACGCTATCCAGTTTGCACGACGTCCGCCCAAGTTCCGGGGTGTGTTAGCTACCTCAGTGCGAGGCAGCAGCGCCACGGTTCTTCGTGCGGAGATCGCAGTCCTTCTGGCGAAGGGTGCGATAGATACTGTCCCCTCAGCTGAGATGAAGAAAGGGTTTTACAGCCCCTACTTCATTGTACCCAAGAAGGGTGGTGGGCTCAGGCCAATTCTGGACCTGAGGATTTTGAATCGGACCCTACACAAGCGCCCGTTCAAAATGCTAACCCTCAAGCACCTTTTCACGTGCGTCAGGGCTCAGGATTGGTTTGTGGCGATAGACTTAAAGGACGCGTACTTTCATGTCTCGATTCTTCCAAGACACAGGCCGTTCCTGCGGTTTGCCTTCGAAGGACGGGCGTATCAGTACAGAATTCTTCCCTTCAGCCTCTCCCTGTCTCCCCTCATCTTTACGAAGATAGCGGAGGCTGCCCTAACCCCTCTCAGGGAAATGGGCATCCGCGTCTGCAACTATCTCGACGACTGGCTAATCCTAGCTCACTCGTTGGAGTTAGTGTGCACGCACAGGGAGGTGGTTCTCAACCACTTGGCTCAGTTGGGACTCCAGGTCAACTGGGAAAAGAGCAAACTCTCCCCAGTGCAGAGGATCTCTTTTCTCGGTGTGGAACTGGACTCAATCAGTATGTCGGCACGTCTCTCCCCGGAACGTGCACAGTCAGTGCTGAGGTGTGCGGTGACACTCAGATGCAGGTCTATGGTCCCCCTAAAACAGGTTCAGAGGCTTCTAGGGCACATGGCATCCACAGCCGCGGTCACGCCGCTGGGTTTGATGAACATGAGACCATTGCAACACTGGCTACATACTCGAGTCCCGAGATGGGCATGGCGCAGAGGCACGCTCCGTGTGGGCATCACACCGTCGTGTCGCAAAACTCTCAGTCCTTGGACGGACCTTGCGTTCCTACGGTCAGGAGTACCCTTGGAACAAGTGTCCAGACGCATCGTTGTCACCACAGATGCCTCCAAAACAGGCTGGGGCACCGTTTGCAACGGGCAAGCAGCTTCCGGGGTCTGGACGGGCCCCCGGCTGCTTTGGCACATCAACTGCCTAGAGTTGTTGGCAGTGCTCTTGGCCCTGAAGAGGTTCCGACCTTTGGTTCAGGGCAAGCATGTGTTGGTCCGGTCAGACAACACAGCGACTGTAGCCTACATCAACCACCAGGGCGGTGTACGCTCCTTTCGCATGTCACGACTCGCCCGCCATCTCTGGTTATGGAGCCAACACAGACTCAGGTCTCTTCGGGCCACTCACATTCCAGGCGAAGCCAACCGTGTGGCCGATTCTCTGTCACGCCAAGTTTCGCTCGGAGGCGAGTGGAGGCTCCACCCCCAGGCGGTCCAGCTGATTTGGGAGCGATTCGGCCAGGCACAAGTAGATCTCTTTGCCTCACCGGAATCCACCCACTGCCAGTTGTGGTACGGGCTATCCGAGGCTCCCCTCGGGATAGATGCACTGGCACACAGCTGGCCAAAGAACCGGCTCAAGTATGCGTTTCCCCCAGTGAGCCTCATCGCACAGACCCTGTGCAAAGTCAGGGAGGACAGGGAACAGATTCTCTTGGTGGCTCCTTTCTGGCCCCACAGAACCTGGTTCTCAGACCTGGTGCTCCTGGCATCAGCCCCTCCCTGGCACATTCCCCTGAGGAAGGACCTCCTCTCTCAGGGAAAGGGCACAATTTGGCACCCGCGCCCAGATCTCTGGAACCTCCATCTATGGTCCCTGGACGCGACCAAGAGGACTTCAGAGACCTTTCACCATCAGTGGTAAACACTCTCCTACAGGCAAGAGCTCCCTCCACCAGGCGGCTGTATGACCTGAAATGGCGCATATTTGTGAACTGGTGTTCCTCTCGAGGGGAGGACCCACGGAGGTGTGGCGTCGAGTCAGTGTTATCCTTCCTCCAGGGGGGCCTGGACAGGCACCTTTCTGCCTCAACACTCAAGGTTCATGTCGCCGCTATATCAGCTAATCATGACTTGATGGGGGGCAGATCGGTGGGGAAACACGATTTGATAATCAGATTTCTGAAAGGAGCCCGGAGACTGAACCCTCCCCGGCCGCATCTGATCCCCTCTTGGGATCTCGCTGTGGTTCTCCAGGGCCTACAGCGGGATCCATTTGAGCCACTCCAATCGATCGAGGTTGACGCCCTCTCCCTTAAGACGGCGTGCCTAGAATTCGGACCGGCAGACTCTCATGTTGTCCTGAGACCCCGGCCTGGATACGTGCCCAAGGTCCCCACCACTCCCTTCAGAGATCAGGTGGTGACCTTGCAAGCCATCTCTTCCCAGGAAGATGATCCCAACCTGACCTTGTTATGCCCAGTCCGTGCCCTGCGCATTTACTTGGAACGAACTCAACCCTTCAGACGTTCGGAACAGCTCTTTGTCTGTTATGGAGGACAGCAGAAGGGGAAGGCTGTCTCCAAACAGAGGATTTCCCACTGGTTAGTGGACGCAATCCGGATGGCCTACGAGGCCAGAGGTTTACCCTGCCCACTAGGAATAAGAGCGCATTCAACCAGGGGCGTCGCTGCTTTGGCAGCTCTTGCAAACGGGGCCTCATTAACAGACATCTGTCGAGCTGCAGGTTGGGCTACACCAAATACATTCGCCAGATATTACAATTTGCGCATGGAGCCAGTTTCAGCTAGAGTCTTCAACGCAAGCACTTGACTTAAGCACACTGGTCGGTGTAGAGCTTGCTCAAAGCGCTTCCCCTAATTGGTGATTACACTTCTAAGTTTCAGTAGGTTTCCTGATGTGAACCCTGGACTCCTCCCTCCATCATTGGCACTTCCAGACGTGGCAGAGTTTTGCGGAGGAACTCGCTGCTAACTCCAGCATAAGGTATGAACACTGTTTATTCATGATTGGAGTTGTGCCCCATGTGTAGTGGCTCCTCAGGCGGCCCCATGTGTGTATTTTCCACCTATAGCTCATTATGGTGCGGTGTTTCCCCTGAGATCAGGTTGGTCTCTAAGGTCCTAGGTTTGGCTGTCTCCCTTACGTGAGGCCCATCCTGGGTCCCATACCTAACAATTTTCACTTATACCCCCCCTCTGGGCAGGTTGTGATCTCCGTAGTGCCTCTTTCCCTCGGGAAACAGTCACTTCCCCAACGTCCGCCAAGACGCTCAGCCGCTCCACTGAGACAGGCCCGGCTGCAGGACACTGCTGTAACAGGTCAGTTCTTGGACGTTGGAAGGTCACGAAGAGGTGAGTCGCACTTATGTTAACACGCTGGCTTGTTACTATCTGCGCCCGGTCACTCGTGACACGGCCAGACTTGTGGCGTGATTTGACAGGGGACCCCTAGTGTCGTACACTACTCGACACAACTCGGAGTGTACGACAGATAGGGAACGTCTTACGAGGGTTACGTATGGTAACCCTCGTTCCCTGATGGAGGGAACGGAGACGTTGTGTCTCCCATGCCACAACTCTGGACCGTCTCTGAGTGAGTTGAGACGCTCGGCTCCTCACATCAGAACGAGTGAGCAGATGCACATGCTGCCCTATTATACCCGGATGAACGGGGCGTGGCCAGCTATGCAAATCTGCACACCCAATTTTCATTGGCCTGTTTCTATACTGTCAGAGGTGTTTGGGCTCCCAAGAGCGACCCCTAGTGTCGTACACTACTCGACACAACGTCTCCGTTCCCTCCATGAGGGAACGAGGGTTACCATACGTAACCGAGACGTTTTATTCTTGTGCAAACACTAAAACTCAGACTTTAAAATAAAATGTATTTCTGCAAAGCTGATAATTCATCAGCCATTACTACAGCTTTCAGTGTTACATGGTCCTTCAGAAATCTTTCTAATATGCTAATTTATTACCAATGTTGGAAGCATTTGTGCTGCTTAATTTATTTATTTATTTATTTTTATTTATTTTTTTTGGAAACTCTAATACTTTTTTCACCACTCCTTAATGAATGGAAAGTTTAAAAGAAGAGCATTTATTTCAAATATAAATATTTTGTAACAATATACACTACCGTGCAAAAGTTTGGTGTCAGTATTTTTTTCCCTTTTTCTCATCGAAATTAATACTTTTATTTAGCAAGGATGTGTTAAATTGATAAAAAAGTGACAGTAAAGACTTCAGTTGTTAGAAGCGATTCGTGTTTTAAATAAATACTGTTCTTTTTAACATTTTATTCATCAAAGAATCCCGAAAAAAAAAAAAGATTTCTTTCATGTGACACTGAAGATATGTAGATCATATTTAGAAGTATTTTTGTGCTCAGAGAACACCATTATGAAATTACTTTTAACAAGTTTCAAAATTGTTGTAGACAGAATTAGGAACATCTTTGTACTTTCTCAAAGATGAATATATATGCATTTGTAAAAAGTATACTATTTTACAAGTGAATTTGTAGTGCACTAAGTTTGTGCTTGATGAAAGCATGAAATAACTACATATAGAGTGTATTTCCAGTTACACATAGCATGTCAATCTATTTTTAGTATACTTATGAAATATATTTTAAATATGTTTAAACACATTTCCTTTTCACTAGGGTGTGAGTCTTGTGGAAACTGCACTTCTGGTAAATTTCTGTCATTTCTGTGTGGTGCAAGCCTTGTTTGTAAATGATCTGGCAGTTTGTGTGTGTGTGTGTGTCAGTCATTGCACTGCATCATATTGCACATACTCACACAATTGTATTTACAAACAGATGCATTAAAAAGTTTGAAGAACCATTATCAGCATGATCTGTTTGACCTTATGAAAGTGTGACCAATATTGCAAAATGTTGCCACACCTTGTGGTCTGTTTGACATCCAGTTTTGTGCATGTAAATGACCTGGCAATTGTTAGAGTTGTGTGAGGCCACAGGATGAGAAAAACACTGCACGTATTCAGTCAAATTCAGTTTTAGTGTCAAAACAGAAACAATTCAATCATTGACAAAAGCATTTCTTGGAAATACAAAAGTATTGATTTCTTTTCAGGCAGACAGAATAGCTTCGTAGTGTTTCCATTCACTCAATTCTAACGTTCCATCACATTTGTACTTGTACACCGATAAAGAAGCACTAGCTTATTAATCATTATGAAATCCTCAGCAATGTTCTTATCAGCATCCTTCCAGAGCTCTTCAAAGACAAAAACATTTATTTCATCTTTTCATATATTTTTCCAGTTTTCAAGGCCCGTAAAAATTATTGTCAACGCTCTTAATGCACTTTGTCATACAGGGTGAGTTGTAAGAGTAGAAAACTACGCAGTTGTTTTGATCTGTATTTTTAGAAGTGCGTCCATGAGAATTACCTGAAGGAAAGAGCAGAATATGCTCAGCATGTTCCTTTGTCTTTCCATTGGACCTTGTGGCAATAACACTGCCGGACGTGATATATTCTTTTATGTACTGTGCCTTTTGCTTGCTGAAAAGATTCTCAATTTGAGAATCTATTCAATTCATTCAATTTGAGAATAAATCGATTCATTTTTACACAGATCCGGTTGGAGACTGATTGCCATTGCATACTGAGCACTAGTTTCCTGCTTGGTCTTTGGCTGGAAACTGTGTGGCGATCGGAGGAATTACACAACTCAGCGAGTAGTGGAAAGTCCCCGGAGAGTGGATTTTATTGACAATAAAGAAGGTTGAACCGGTGAAAAGTGAAGGAGAGGTGCTCGATCCTGTGTGCCATCTTCTGCGTGCTCGAAGAAGTGTCCAGTGAGGGTCGTCCGAACGCGGCAATCAGTCATGGCTACTTTCTAGGGCAAAGAGAAAAGAGGGTTAGCGTCTCTGTAGAGCGGAGAGCGGTTCTCATCTGACTTGGTGCGGCGCGCTCTCTTATGCCGCCGTGTAATGAGCTGCAGCCGTGACTGATTGGCCGGCGCTGATCGGGTGCAGCTGATCCGTGTTTGTTTCCAGGACGACGCTGATGAAAGCATCGCGCTGGACCTGAAATGAGATGTAGTTATTCAGAATGGGGAATATAGAGGTGGGCGGGGAGTGTGCCCTGACAGACCTGCAAAAGCTGACCACAGCCTGGAGAGACCATCTGTGTTGGCATTCTTGGCCCCAGCCCGATGTTCCACAGAGAAGTGGAAGTCCTGGAGTGCTAGGAACCACCGCGTCACCCTAGCGTTGGTATCTTTGGCGCTGGCCATCCACTGGAGAGGTGCGTGGTCTGTCATCAGGGCGAAGCGGCGGCCCAGCAGATAGTACCGGAGCTCCAGGACTGCCCACTTGATGGCTAGGGCCTCCTTCTCTACAGCGGCGTAGCGTGTCTCGGCTGGGGTCAGCTTTCGGCTGATGTATACGACGGGGTGCTCCTCTCCGTCCCGGATCTGGGAGACGACTGCATCGAGACCAGTGTTGGAAGCGTCGGTCTGTAACAGAAAGGGGCAGGTGGCTCGCAGGACAGGCTCGGTGGTGAGAGCGGTCTTGACGTCCTGGAACGCGTTCTCGAGGGTGGTGTTCCAAACGACTTTCTCCGGCTGCCCCTTCCTGGTCAGATCTGTCAAGTGAGATGCTAAGGTGGAGAAGTTAGAGATGAAACACCTATAGTAACCCGCCAACCCCAAAAAGGCTCGTACCTGGGTTTTGGTGGTCGGACGGGGAGCCGACATGATTGCTTTGACCTTGTTTTCTTGGGGCCGTATAAGTCCGCGGCCCACCCGGAACCCCAGATACTGAGCCTCGGCCAGGACCAGATGACATTTACGGGGGTTGGCGGTCAGTCCAGCCCGTCGGAGTTCCAACAGCACCCTCCGAAGTCGCTCCAGGTGGTCCGTCCAGGTCTCAGAGTGTATCACCACATCATCGAGGTAGGTGGTGGCGTAAGCTTGGTGGGTCGGAGCAGAACGTCCATCATTCGTTGAAACGTGGCTGGGGCCCCGTGGAGGCCGAAGGGGAGGGTCCGGTACTGCCAGTGTCCACTCGGGATAGAGAAGGCTGTTTTCTCCTTGGCTGTTTTCGTCAGAGGGACTTGCCAGTAGACTTTGGTTAGTTCGAGGGTTGAGATGAACCGGGCCCTCCACAACCGTTCCAACAGCTCGTCCACCCGGGGCATTGGATAGCTGTCGAATTCTGAGACCTGGTTGAGGCGACGGAAGTCGTTACAGAAGCGGAGGGTGCCGTCTGGTTTTGGGACCATCACGATGGGGCTGGACCAGGCGCTGCGTGACGGTTCAATCACCCCTAACTTCAGCATCTCGCTGATCTCATCCTCGATAGCCTGCCTCCGAGCCTCAGGGACTCGGTAAGGCCGTTGCCTGACAAAGACTCCTGGTGCGGTGCGGATGTCATGTTTGATGACGTTGGTCTGCGCGGGGCAAGTAGAGAACACGTCGGAGAATTGACTGACCAGATGTTGCAACTGGTGGTTTCCTATGTCCACAACCGCGGGATCGGTGTGGGCTAAAGCGGACAGCTGTTCGTGGGTCCCTACCCACCGCTTCAGGAGGTTTATGTGATACAATTGTTCTTTTTGTCTTCGGCCAGGCTGTCGGACTCGGTACGTCACTGGTCCGACCCGCTCTATCACCATGTAAGGACCTTGCCAGGTAGTGAGGAATTTGCAAGCGGCGGTGGGGACCAAAACCAAGACTTTGTCTCCCGGCTGGAACTCCCACGGTTGGGCCGCCCGGTTGTGGAGTCGCTGTTGGGACTGTTGTGCCTTAACCAGGTGTCCACGGACTAACGGCATGACCCTCTCGATCTGCTCAAGCATCTCTCTCACGTGGTCCACGACGGAGCGGAGAGGGGTCAGCTGCTGCTGCTCCCATGCCTCCCGTGTGATGTCCAGCAGACCTCTGGGTTGGCGGCCAAAAAGCAGTTCAAACAGGGTGAACCCTGTCGATGCCTGGGGAACTTCACGGATGCCAAATAATACATAGGGAAGCATTAAGTCCCAGTCCCGTTTGTCCTCAGCCGCCACACGCCGTAACATTTGCTTGAGCATTTGGTTGAAACGTTCCACCAACCCATCTGTCTGCGGATGGTAGACCGTGGTGCGGAGCTGTTTCACCTGCAGCAGCCGGCAGAGGTCAGCCATTTGCCGTGACATGAATGGGGGTCCCTTGATCAGTCAATATCTCGGCTGGGATGCCGACTCGGGTGCAGAGCAGAAACAGCTCTTTGGCGATGGCCTTTGCCGTGGCTTTTCTTAGTGGGATGGCCTCTGGATACCGGGTGGCATAGTCGACAATCACCAGCACGTGTTCATGACCACGGGCAGACTTAGGCAACGGCCCCACCAGATCCATTCCAATCTGCTCGAAGGGCACCTCGATGATAGGGAGCGGAATGAGTGGACTGGGGGGAGGTAGCTTGGGGGCCGTTCGCTGGCAGGTCGGGCAGGCCTGGCAAAACCGCTTCACCTCGCCGTCGAGGCCGGGCCAGTGAAAGCGATCCCGGATACGTTGAGCTGTGTTGGTCGCCCCTAGGTGGCCAGCCATGGGATGGGTGTGGGCGAGTTTTATCACGGTCTCCGTTTTACTTCAGGGTACCACCAACAACTCCTTTACCTCCCCCCTCCGCTGGGCGACACAGTACAACAGGCCGTCTCGGACAATGAAGTGCGGGAGAGGATGGGGCGCTGGGTGGTGCTCCTGGCCGTCGATGACCCTCACTTGCGCCCAACAATGCTTCAAGCAATCATCCTCCCGTTGGGCCTTAGCGAACGATCCCCCTCCCGAGACCTGTTGAAATACATCGTAAAAAAGGTTAGTACTTTGGGAGGGGGACTCACCATCTCTCCCGCTGTCCGAGGCTAGTAGAGCGGGACGAGAGTTCCGTCTTCCTGTCCTGCTCTTGCGGCAGCTCCTGGCGGGGCTGGCTGGCTGAGTGGCGGCGGTAAGTAGCTGGTCGAAGCCTGGGCAGTCCCGCCCAAGGAGAACTGGAACGGGTAACTCTTTAAGAATTCCAACCTCGAGCTGCCACGCTCCCGATCCGGCAGAGACAGTGACTCGGCGAGCCGGGACATGGCGGGTATCCCCGTGGACGCATGTGATGGGTAGTCGGGATCTTGCGTCCTTGCGGGGTGGCATGAAGGTGGTCTGGACCAGACTGACAGCGCTGCCGGAGTCGAGGAGGGCAAGGGCAGGACGTCCATTTAGTTTTACCTCCACCCGTGGTGCTCCTTGAGGCAGCTTGCGATGGACAACGCAGCCAGCCAGCCAGGCACATGCAGGGGGAATGGGGTCCTCGGTAGGCATAGGTTCGTCTGCCGGGCCGGGAGCCGCTGGCCTGGGTACATTCCACGAGGTGCCCTCCGGCGGGCGTCGCTCCTGGACCACCCTCCGAGGAAAGGACGGCGCTCTCTCCCCAGCCTTGCGGTGGTGGGTCGCCTCCGCCAACTCGACGGACTCAACGAGCTCGGCTAGGGTAATGGGGTTCCTCATGCCCACCGCCCTCCGGGTGGACGGTGGGAGAGCTCGGAGTAGCCGGTCGATGGTGACGCGCCCCGCTACCTGTCCGGCGGTGGGGTTCCCGTCCAGCAACCAGTGTTGTGTGAGGGGCGCGAGTTCGGCGGCTTGGGCACAGGCTGGGCGGCGTGGTTGATACTCCCAGGTGTGGAACAATTGGGCGGCGCTAATGGGAGAAAGTCTGAGTCGTCCGATAATTTCCCTTTTAAGCGCATCATAATCTTCTGCTGCTTCTCTCGGCAGAGAGAAATACGCACGCTGGGCTTCTCCCGTTAGAAGGGGGCCCAGCACTCGTCCCCACTGCCTCTATCCCAGCCCTCCAGGCCTGCGAGGGTCTCAAAAATCTGCAGATAGAGTTTGATGTCGTCATTGTTTGTCAACTTGGGGATTAGCTGGGCGGCCTGGACACGAGGATCGGAGGGTGGCGGAGGGTGGCGAGGTCCTCTTCGACCTTCTCTTGCCGGGTCGCGATGTGTTCCACTATTTGTTGTTGTCGTATGCTAACTTCAGTGAGGCATTTGAGAATGTCTTCCATGATCGGGGAAGAGCG
The DNA here is from genome assembly GCA_012976165.1 of Labeo catla. Taxonomy (NCBI): domain Eukaryota; kingdom Metazoa; phylum Chordata; class Actinopteri; order Cypriniformes; family Cyprinidae; genus Labeo; species Labeo catla. Next base: position 535,224 of record VONZ01000211.1, on the reverse strand, counting down.
CCGTCACTTGCTCTGACAACTGGGATGAACTGGATGGGGGAAATGGAAAAAAATGGTCAGTTTTTTAGTGGGAGGGTTTTTTATTGACAATAAAGAAGGTTGAACCGGTGAAAAGTGAAGGAGGGGTGCTCGATCCTGTGTGCTCTGTGTGCTGTGTGCCGTCTTCTGCGTGCTCGAAGAAGTGTCCAGTGAGGGTCGTCTGAACGCGGCAATCAGTCACGGCTACTTTCTAGGGCAAAGAGAAAAGAGGGTTAGCGTCTCTGTAGAGCGGAGAGCGGTTCTCATCTGATTTGGTGCGGCGCGCTCTCTTATGCTGCCGTGTAACGAGCTGCAGCCGTGACTGATCGGCCGGCGCTGATCGGGTGCAGCTGATCCGTGTTTGTTTATTTGTTTGTGTTAAGTTATAACAATTCTCAAGAAACATTGTTCTTGTTAACCTTGTTCTTCGTGCATTTTTACATTCAAACTAAATTTACATGCATTACTCAATTAAAGCTGAATTATTGACTCATTTGACTAAAAACTGTACAAACTGACTTACTTGTCATCAAAATATTGGATAATTTTAGCAAAGGCAGCAAGGTTCACTGAAGCCTAAAGTGAAAACATCATTCATTTCAGTGCAAAACTTGAGTTAAATTCATGCAGGGGATAATATGAGAGACAAGAGCGTTTGAAAACAGAGGAGAAAAGAAAGTTTACTCAAACTTACCATTGTCACTGCTTGAATTATGTAATGCACTGAGTCAGAGATAAAGGATAGCTCGCCTCTCGAGCTTTATTCTCCTGGCAACAGCATTACTTATTAAAAGAAGACAACTTAAATGAGCAACAGAAATTCAAAATAAAACCATCGGACTTGCACACATGCCGTACTTTTGGCATATGCGGTTGCAAACTGCAGACAGAATGGAGCTCCGCTCTTAAAGAGCCACAACATTTTCACTTGTTACAACTATAAAGTAGAAGGTGAATATATTTTCAGATCCGAAGTGCTGTTGTTTCTTTTCTAATATGCTGATGGTCAGGAGGAAATGGGGCATATAAGACCTGAATGATTAATAATGTACAAATCTGCTTAGTGTTTAACTAGAGTGGGTGAGATTTTGTGCTTCTCACATTTAGATAACACTTAAGATAAAACACTTAACCAAGAAACAGATAACCGAGCCCAATACTATGAACTTGTTCGTATCTTCTGCAGTGACTTGTCAGACTTGTCATTTACTGGCAAAGCTCATTGTTTCTGTCATACCCTCACTGGAATTTTGGATTGAAGGATTTATACCAGACTGTGATACCAAGATTACTCTTCAACTATAGCTCTTTTTTTTTAACATTAATAGCCTATTCAGCTGCATATACTACATCCCCCTTTTCTTAGGGCAATTAAGAAAATGCAGAAAAGAAAAATACTCATTCACTAACATGTAATAAACAAGAATTACCACTCAATTATTATAAAGCTCAAGACAGCTGAAATAATAACAGCACCTAGATACATGTTTGTTATTTTATGCAAACATAACTTATTTTCTGACTTTTTACTTTTTCTTTACTTCTGCTTAGCCCATTTCAAAATTATTGAATCTAATTAGCTTTTTTACAAGCCTCCCATTTCTAGTATGATTTCCTTGCTCCGTGTTTTCAGCCACCACAGTTTGATCATGCATGTTGTCTTTCTGGTCTCCTCTGTGTCGTCTCCTTCAACTTCCTCCACAAAACCTGTTAGATCTTCATCTTTGTTTGTACACAAGTGTCTACTGTTCCTTCTGTATGCCTGACCAGAATCTGTGATGTTTCCACTCTGAAGACTGATCCCGACTGAATCACAGACAAAGGTTTGGCATGTTGGTTGTAGTAATGTGCTTGCCTTTGCTGTTACCGTACCAACCTTTTCTTTAAATCTTTAGGGTGCTTGGGTTTCAGAGCCCTACTGGCTATTGGGAGAGTGCTCCATAACACTCTGCCCATGAGCAATTCAGCTGGTAAGTATCCAAGACCAGTCACCGGGGTGTTTCTCAGTGAAAGAATTGCAAGATGTGGACCCATCTTAGCTTGCTCAGCTTTCTTTAGCATTAGCTTGATTGTTTTTATGGACCTCTCTGCCATCCCATTAGACTGTGGGTACCCTGGGCTTGAATATTTCCACTTTATGCCCCAGTCTTTTGCAAAATGGCACATGATCACTTATGATCTCTTTGGGTATGCCATGCCTAGCGAATATAGCTTTCAGTTTTCCAACTACTGTGCATGCATCTTTGTCGGGAATCTGTTGAACTTCTGGGTATTTTGAAAAGTAATCAACAGTAAGGAGAAATGACTGACCTTTGAGCTTGAATATATCCACACCCAGCTTGTACCATGGAAGCTCTGGCAGTTCATGGGGTTTCAATGGCTCTTTTTGGTTCTTTGGCATTAGCTGCTGGCGTACTGTACATCTTTCGACCATGTTCTGGATCTCTGTAGACATGCCAGGCCAGTACAGGTATCTCCTTGCATGTTCCTTAGTGCGCTGTATTCCTTGATGAGCTGCATGGAGTCTTTCCAGTATTACTGGCCTCATACCTCTTGGGATGATGAATTTGTCATTTGTCATTATCAATCCATCACAGATTTGTATCGTGTCTCTGATGGGCCAGTAACTCCTTAGATCTCTGTCAAGCTGTTTCATGTGGACAGGCCATCCTCGCTGGTGCACTTCTCTTAGCTTTGAAGACGTTTCATCTGCTTTTGTCTCTGACTTGAGCCTTTCAAGAATTTCAGTGTCCATGGTCTCAGTGGCTTCCACTGTCTATACTACTCTTTCTTCACCATCCATGTTTTCGTCATGCAGTCAGTCTTCAGACAGAAATGCCCTAGACAGAGCATCAGCTATCAGCATGTCTTTTCCTGGGGTGTAGCTCACCTGCAGGTTGTAAAGCTGCAACTGCAGAAGCATTCTTTGCAGCCGGGCTGGAGCTTGACTCAGGGGTTTTGTGAAGATTGCCTCCAGCGGCTTGTGATCTGAATGTACAATCACAGATGCTTCAAAAACATACTGGTGGAATTTATGTGCAGCAAAAACCACAGCCAGTAACTCTTTCTCGATCTGCACATAATTGCGCTCGGCATCTGTCAGTGCTCTTGACGCATATGCGACTGGGCGTTCTTGTTGCAGTAAACATGGCCCGAGGCCATCTTTTGATGCATCGGCTTGAAGCACTATTTGCTGCTTTGGGTCAAAAAACCTTAGCACAGGAGCCTCAGTGAGTGCCTTTTGTAAGCTGTCCAATGCTGCGTCATGCTAAGGCATCCATAGCCACATCCATAGAGTCTTTTCTCAGCAACTGTCTTAATGGGGCAGTCAAAACGGCTTCGTTTCTTATGTACTGTGACAACTATTTTGTCATGCCCAGCAGTCTCTGCAGGCCTTTTTTGTCTTCTGAAGTGGGCATATTGACAATTGCTTCTACCTTCCCACCATCCGGTTGAACGCCCTCTTCACTTATTGCATGGCCCATGTATCTCACTTTTGTGACTTTGTACTGTATTTTGTTCAGTTCCTTGGCTCTGTCCATCACCTTATGCAGAATTTCTGTGTGCTCTTTCTCATCAACTGCTGCGATGATCATATCACCTACAATCACATGCACACCCCTTATGCCACCAAAGGCTTCACTGTTCTTTTGCTGGAACACCTCACTGGAGGATTTGAGGCCAAACAGAAGGCGTTTAAACCTGAGGCGTCCCCAAGGTGTGTTAAAAGTACACAGCAATGATGAGGCTTTGTCTAGCTTGATCTGCCATTAACCATCTTTTTCATCCAAAATTGTGAACAGTTCGTTACCAGCCAGTTTGCTCTGTACATCCTCAGGTGTTGGTATGGAGCAGGGCTGGCGTCTAATCGCCCTGTTTAGTTCACGAGGATCAAGACACAGTCTAAGTGAGCCGTTTTTCTTTTCAGTTACCACCAGACTGTTGACTCATTTTGTTGGCTCAATAACAGGTGCAATGACGTCAGTCTGCACTAACTGATCCAGAGTTTCTTTTAGTCTGTCCATTATGGCCAAGGGGATCTTTCTACATCTATGAACCACTGGAGGAATCTCTGGATCAAGGTATATGTGATGCTCACATGGGAATTCTCAGAGCCCTTCGAATACCTCTGGATATTGCTTCACCAGCTTATCTTTTGTAGCAGGCATGGTTGCTTTCACAGGCTCGATTCGCTTGACCAGATTCAGTTGTTCACAGGCAGCTCTGCCAAGTATTGGTGGAGTTGACTGCCCTGTAACAAAAAACAACAGCCTTGATTCCATTTCTCCCTTGTGGCACTTCAGGACTGCATAACCAGCCGGTCTGATCATTGTGCAGCCGTATGCCACTAGCATGCACTGTAAAAACCAATTTGTTGAGTCAACTTAAAATAATTTGTAAAATTTTAAGTTCAGTCAACCCAAAAAGAAGTTTATTCAACTTGAAATGTTAAATTATACTAAGTGACAACTTAGATATTTGAGTTGAATCAACTTAAAATTTTAAGGCAGCTGGGTTACTTACCCATCTGTTAGGTTTAGCAAACACAAATATCTAAGTTGTTACTTAGTACAACTTAACATTTCAAGTTGAATAAACTTATTTTAGTTGACTGAACTTAAAATTTTAAGGCAGCAGGGTAACAAATTATTTTAAGCTGACTCAACAAATTTTTTTATTTTATTTTTTACAGTGTGGTCTCTGTGGGCTTGAGTGTGACATCGCCAGGTAGCTTTCTGATTTGTTCAAGTGAGAGGACATTTGCATCAGCACCGGTGTCTAGTTTGAATTCAACAGGGATCCCTCTGACTGTCATGGTTGTGTACCACGATTCTTCATTCTTACAGACTGCATTTATCTGTGTGCACTGAAGTGTCCCCATAAACAAACTACCAACAGCTTGGAGTGTCTGCACAGATTTCATCTTGCACATTTTTGCCACATGCTCTGCATTTAGCCCCATATGCTGGACACTTTTGTCTGTCACACTAAAAACAATTGTTTCTCTTATGATCCTCTGATGCACCAAATTTACAATTTTTGCTTTTTTGCCTGAGTTCTGTAACAAACTTATCAATCTGCATTGGCTCATGCATAATGCATGTCTAGAACTGAAGTCTCAAACACCACATTTTTTTTAGGTGTGCAGTTTCTGAAAGCTTCCAAGATCTTCTCTACAGTCACTTCTTCAATCTCTAGTGCCTCCTGCCTAATAAGTGTAGAACTGCCACTTGAACTGTCACACTCTTTTTAGAGAGTTCAGCTGCCTTCATGTACAACACGAATCTCTGTTCCTATTTGCACCAGTTTTCACTTACGTTGCCAGTCAATGTCATCCCTGAGGGTGGCTTGAAATGCTCCATTTTTTGTCTGATGTGCACACAGCTTTTACTAGTAGCCGTGCTTCAACTTATATTTTCGCCTTTCTTGCAGATATTTTGACTATGACGACAGCCTGTACTTCTGATATCATACCATGTTCTCTTTACACTGGTTCATTCATAAAAAACGAGAGGAACGCAGTGTGACTGTTCGTCTCTTTTAATAGTGCCGCACTCATTTAGACAGACAGGATGAACGTGCCTCATCAACAACATAACACTGCCCTCTAGTGGGACACTGACATCAATATCTTCAGGTACTTTAATAGCCTATTCCAGATTCATAGGAAAAGCGAGGTGAGCGCGTAAATAATCCCGGCCATGAGCGCCATTCGTCCCGTAACTGTCTCTCCGTTATTCCTGTTTATTCCTGTGCTGCTCCGCGCGACTGATTTGGAGGCGCACGAGACGCTCACTCGCTCGACGAGCTCTGCTGGAGGGGGCATGGCTTTCTCTAGCGACATAACGTCTAGTTTAACTATAGACCCGATATAGTCCGGCTATTTGTAACCCACTTCTAGACCAAATAATCTTGAATTTAGTTACATGTCATTTTTTGGCAAAATACTTGTGAGATATATGATATTTCATCATGTAAGCAAAGTCAACAACGTTTACAAGGTGTTTGGTTTTATTTCTATATTTCTATATATATATATATATATATATATATATATATATATATATATATATATATATATAGTCTATTCTAGGGCTATGTTTAGACGTCTATTAAATTTTCACTGACAGCCCAATGACAACCTTATTTTAGCCTAGACGTCTAGGCTGTGTTTCAACGGCTAATATACGTTTTTTAGACCAAAAATTGCTTGCTGGGAACTGTCAATCAAAAACAGAGAAGTGGTCGTATATTGATTAAAATGATCGTTAGCAGTCGAAGGTTTTATGATTGAAGGAGTTTAAAATACCAGTGTTGGACGCAAACTGCAATTATTTATTATTTAAAAAAAAACATTTAATTATATATCAATATAATTATAGCGATACAATTATATAATATAAAATTAAAATATAATTATAATGATATGAGTATTATAGCATTTCCTTTTTCATGTCAATCTTCGTTAACAAACAGCAATCATCATTTATGATTAACATATTTATGTTAATGAATTATGTTAATATCTTCAGTTTAAATGTTTTAATTGTTGTTTAAATATATTAAATATATTTTTTAATAATTTGTTTAAATATTATTCTAATTATATATATTATAAAGAAAAATATGCACGATAAATATTTTATTATTATTATTATTAATAATAATAATACTATTTTATATATTATAGATATTGTATTTTGTTATCTGGTATTATTCGATCATTTTAATTATTGTTTAAAAATATTTAAAAAGTATTCAAATAGTATATTGTTTAAAATATTTTTCGAATATACTATCTACTATTTTAATATAATTTAAAGGTAATTAAATGACTAAATGTTTAAAATGGCTATAAAATGTTATGATAGTCCTGAAGAATAAAATAATAAATAACATGAACAAAATAAATAATAAACTGAGAAAAAATAATATGAATTAAAACGATTGCTAGTACTGCTGTACTATTAATAAGTTATTAATATAAATAATAATAATAATAATAATAATAATAATAAAAAATTATATTAAAATATATTAATATATAATTTATAAATAATATAAAATAAAACTATTGCTAGTACTATTGTACTATTAATAAGTTATTAATATAAATAATAATAATAAAATAATAATAATAAACTATATTAAAATATATCAATATATAGTTTATAAATAATAAAAACTATAATTATTATTATTATTATTATTATTATTATTATTATTATTATTTTTAGACAACAAAGAATATACATAGATGCAAGTTTCTTTCAGTTGAAAATGCTTGACTTACATTTTTGTCTGGGACTAGGCTTAAGCTTTGTCTGTGAAACCAGCAGTAAATGTTTAAATAGCGATTAAAATATTATGTGCATATTACTGCTGAAGACAACAAAAAACGGAGAATAAAATACTATTATTATTATTATTATTATTATTATTATTATTAGTGGGTTAGTAGTAGTAGTAGTGTAGAAGTGGTTGATTTTTGGGGACGCTAAATTATGGTCTGATGATCTTGTATCGCCATCTAGCGTTCATTTCCGACACAAACAGTCAAAATTACCAGCATAATGTCTCAATGCGCTTTTCCAGCAGCGCCAAATAAACCGCTACATTTCTTTCACTCAAACTCGAGTGGGAGACGTGCCACATCAAGACAAAAGTAAAAGAAACTCAATGTGTCAATATTCAGATGTTTGTGAGGTGAAAAGACACATTCTCAGGGCAGCTGTTTGGACTCAATACAGTATCCTGAGGGGTTTACAGCAGCAACCTGCAGCGTTTTATTATTCACCTCATTTTTTCTGTTTTATGCTCATCTCACTATGAAGTGAAATGTTCTTATTGACTGAATTCCACCTGACACCTGGTTCCTCTCATGCAACCGGATGCTTCTGCCCTCATACAGTCTCTCTCTGCCTCTGTTCCCCGGGGTAATATGCTGTGGGAGATGTTTCATCTCCAGCTGACTGAATCCAATAGTTTCCATGAGTGGAGTCCTGACCTCCATTGAGAGGGTCAGTCAGTAGCGGGCCTGTGGGCAGAGAGAGGTGACGGGGCCCCGGGGAGCCTGTGGGTGTGAATGAGGAGCAGCTGTACCTTCACCACAGACTCAGTGTGTGTGTTCAGGTTTGATTGACAGGCTCGTGCAGGATGAAATACATTAAACAGCACCAGACTGACAGCTCAACAGCACACTGAAAGGTGAATATGTAACCCTGGACCACAAAACCAGTCATAAGTAGCACGGGTATATTTTTAGAAATAACCAACAATACATTGTATGGATCAAAATTATTATTTTTTCCTTTATGCCAAGAATAATTAGGATATTAAATAAAGATCATGTTCCATGAAGATATTTTGTAATTTTCCAACTGTAAATATCTCAAAACTTATTTTTTTGTGCATTGCTAAGAACTTCATTTGGACAACTTTAAAGGTGATTTTCTCAGTATTTAGATTTTTTTGCACTCAAATAGTTGCATCTCAACCAAATATTGTCTTATCCTAACAAACCATACGTCGAGCTTATTTATTTCAGCTTTCAGATGATGTGTAAATCTCAATTTTAAAAAACTGACCCTTATGACTGGTTTTGTGGTCAAAGGTCACATATATTTTATTAGAGTGGTAGAAGTGGTCTACAAGACATTTGCTCTTCTCAACACTGTAAAAAATAATTTTTCAAAGTTGGAAATAAAACATAGCTTTTTGGTGTATATTTGACCAAAAAAGAAACAAAACAAGAAAAACACATTTAATTCAATGTGTTACTTGCTGCTTGTTTGTAATTGTGAAATTTATCAGCAATTTCTGAGTGAATTTTTTTTCTACACCATTTTTAGTGAATATCACACAAGATTGAAAACAGGAAGCTGCTGGTAGTGAAATTGCAATTGTAATGTATTATTTAAAATGACTTTAATAGCATGTGTATATATTTTTTATTTTATTAAAAGTGATTATATCATTTTATATTTTATAATTATATTATTATATATATTTCTATTAATAATACTGTTATTAAAATTAGTTATTATTTGTTTAAATCAGAATTATTATTTTTAAATAATTAAAAACATTTAAATAAATAAATAATTTATTTATATTCCTATTCATATTATTATTGTGAATAGTAGTATCAGCACTACTAAGTGAACATATTTTATTCTACAAAATCATGTCTATAATAAACCTGATGCTGATTGTCTTGTAATTATTGAAATATGATTTCAAAATTTGCTGTGTGTCCTGTGTAAACAGCATTTGTGAAAATGAACTTTATTATCTGTTTGACACTTACAGTTGTGCGGTCACAATAAATCCACTAGTCCCAAAATGGTGTATTGATGTATCATCTAAATCTGCGCTAGCACTTAATATTTATGCCACAGCATTAAGGTATAAAACAATAGAAGGAACTCCATATGTTTGAATAACATCACATTTGAACCACAAATGATACTCAGTAAAAGCAATTTTTATTTGCTCCAGCAGTAAGCAGACATGCTGTCATTAGTTTACTTTAACAATAACTGTCATCTATCAAGCATGCAATATCAAAATGTATGCTTTTTACAGATGATTGATTTTATTTGCCAATTTGCTAATGTTGCAATTAAAACAGAAAAGCTAAATAAAACTTTCTGTGTGAGGAAACCAGTTATATCAAGCATTGCTCTTCTTACAGGGGATCACATGTAGCTTTGTTTTTCTCACACTGATAATATGGCAAAGCAGATGCAATTTCTTTCAGTCTCCTTATCACCTCCTCCTTTTTATCATATTTCCAAATTTTTTTGAATGCAAAGGCTTTAATTCCCGCATATTTATTTAACAGCACAAGACTGTCTTTAACACTGTATGGCCCAGATTCTGCTAGGCATGTTTTCAAACAGGGTGAATTTACAGTGAAAAAACCCACACACTCATCTTGTGCATTCAAGATGTTCTTCAGATAATTTTTCAGGCGATACTCTGAATGTTCTTTTCCATTCTGCGCTGCAGCAATGAGGGTACCGCTCACGTAAACCTCATTGCGCTGAAGTGTTTGTTTCACTTGTTGAGTTATTAACTCCTGACCACTGTAGCTGGAATCTTCACATCTGTCCCTCTCGACTCTGAAGGCGACAGCATATTGTCCCAAGCTACCTAACCTGGAAAGCAGTGGAAATGTAATACTTTGTAAGAGCTTATTTATCAAATGAACAAATATTGTTAATTAAAAAAAAAAAAAAAAAGATTTTTATGTTAAAATTAAATGTTTTTATTAATATATTTCTTGCCATTTCATGATTTTTATTGTTTTTGTTTTTATTTTTTGTAACTGTATATGTTTAATAAAAGCAACATACTGATTCTCAAAGTTCCTGACAATATTCATGAGAGTTCTTTGGTTCACAGTCTGACCGACTGCACAAGTACAAAAATGAAGCAGGCAGATCAGGAGGATCCTCTGTGGTACAGCAAAAACCTGAAGCAAACACACACAAATACAAACATTCATATAAAAAAAATATGTGCACAACAAAGCACAGAATTGTAAAATAGCATTCTGTCAAAAACACAACATTCTTTTAAGTCTTATTGTGTGTACACTTCAAATAACTTTTAAGTTATTTGAGCAATAACTTACCATTTTATCTTTCACCCAAAATCAGACAGTTCAGAGATGCTGTGTGAGTCTGTTATGACGCAGAAGTGAAGATGAAGAGGAAGTAGATGGTATTTATTCTGACACTCGCCCAACCCTCTTCTTCAACACCATGACAAACACACACTTAACTTACTGATCACACATGAATTACTGACTTCTTCATCTATGTAAAAATAAAGTATACTTGAATGCACTAAAAAAAAAAATTAAATACCAGCAAGTACATTTGTAGTACATTCTTGTTTTTGGCTAAACTGAATTGTAAAACTTACACACTATAAATACATTACTTAAAAGCATATTTCTGCTTAAGTGGTACATGATTGTAACTGCAAAGGTATACTAAATACCACTGATATTTAAATGGATTTTTAGTACATTGAAATAAAGTGTACTTCTACAAAAATATGCAGATGATTTTATAAGTGTATTTCTCAAAAGTGTGCTTTGAATGATTTAAAAAGTAATGTTAGTAGACTTTTATATAGTTTTCCTAAGTTTAAATTAAATACATTTTATTTAAAATATATAAGTAATGTAATAGCTAGAAGTACTTTCTCAACTGTGCTACTTAAGTACACTTATTATAAATACACTAATTAACACTAACACTGAAATTGATTTTAAGTGTGAGATAAAGTACATCGGAATTGTTTTATAATTGCATTGCTATGATCGCTTTACATAAAATTTTAGTGGATTTTTATAGGTTTTAAGGCCCTTAAAAAACTGACAAATAGAGAACACAGTAATAACATTTGAAGCAACATGTTCTACTAGTGTTAAGACCTACACTGTAAAAAATGAATTTAACAGTAAAAAACTGTAAAAATGCTACAGTAAAAACATGTTAAATGGTTAACAGTAAAATACTGTAAAATTTACAGTGAATAACCATAAATTGACATTCCCAGAATTCCCTGTGTTACATTTTTGATGTTTTTTTTTTGTTGAAATAACTCTTTCTTCTTAGTTTTCACTTAGTTTTGTACAATAGGGTTGTATGTTACATCTAATGTTGTTAAATTAATGTTTATTGCATTATTTCAGTTTCATGTGTGTTACCATGATGGTGTTTAGTGTTTGTGCGAATGACACTGTGCATCTTCTATATATGTTAATATTTAAAAGCTATTTGCGATGAGCTTTGGTTCATCATGCGACTTTCTCATCACCACCTGCTTTTGGTGGTTATCAGTGTATTACAAAGGTACAAAACAGATTTCAGTACTTCAATAGGTTGGTAAATTAACATTATATCAGTTAATGAAATGACAGTATTTACCTGTAAATTTAAGTGAAAACCATAAAATGTTAAACGTTGCTACCGTAACTTTTACAGTAAAACTCTGGTAACCACAGCTGCCGTTTTTTTACCGTACATTTTACGGAATTTTTTTTACAGTGTAAGGAAATAAACCAAAATGGTGCATCAGGTATTTTTTTCACTTTTACAGCTGGACAGTGTTTGCTCAGAAGAATAAAATTTGTATCCAGTCTTGTATTTAGGTTTTGAAATGCAGAATTCAGTCCGCATAAACTTCAAATGTATTTTGCTGATATTACAATTACAGTTACACTGTAAGAGTGTTTAATACTCTTAATAACAAACTGAGGTCATACTATCCTTTACTTTTAGTGACTTTAAAACACATTGCAATTTAAGTGTGTTAATGGCATCATTGTGTACTTTGAATGCAATAATTTAATCTTTACAAAAAATGTAAAAAATAAACGTGACACGGCCTGTATAACACTACAGTGCATAAAACTTGAAGCTGCTTCCCTTTTACCTGACATGATCTGTCATTAACGCTGCAGGGAAAAAAATAATAAGCTGGCATAACATTAGTTTTTTTCTTGTGCACATACTAAAACTCAGACTTTAAAATAAAATGTATTTCTGCAAAGCTGATATTTCATCAGCCATTACTCCAGTCTTCAGTGTTACATGGTCCTTCAGAAATCATTCTTATATGCAAATGTTTTACCAATGTTGGAAGCAGTTGTGCTGCTTAATTTTTTTATTTTATTTCATTTTATTCATTTTATTTTATTTATTTATTTATTTATTTTATTTTTTTTGGAAACTGTAATACTTTTTTCACCATTCCTTAATGAATGGAAAGTTTAAAAGAAGAGCATTTATTTTAAATAGAAATATTTTGTAACAATATACACTACCATGCAAAAGTTTGGTGTCAAAGTTTTTTCCTTTTTCTCAACAAAATTAATACTTTTATTTAGCAAGTATGTGTTAAATTGATAAAAAGTGACAGTCAAGACTTCAGTTGTTAGAAACGATTCATGTTTTAAATAAATGCTGTTCTTTTTAACATTTTATTCATCAAAGAATCCTGAAAAAAAAGATTTCTTTCATGTGACACTGAAGATATGTAGATCATATTTAGAAGTATTTTTGTGCTCAGAGAACACCATTATGAAATTACTTTTAACAAGTTTCAAAATTGTTGTAGACAGAATTAGGAACATCTTTGTACTTTCTCAAAGATGAATATATATGCATTTGTAGAAAGTATACTATTTTACAAGTGAATTTGTAGTGCACTAAGTTTGTGCTTGATGAAAGCATGAAATAACTACATATAGAGTGTATTTCCAGTTATACATAGCATGTCAATCTATTTTTAGTATACTTATGAAATAAATATATTTTAAATATGATTAAGTACATTTATTTTTCACTAGGGTGTGAGTCTTGTGGAAACTGCATTTCTGGTAGATTTCTGTCATTTCTGTGTGGTGCAAGGCCTTGTTTGTAAATGATCTGGCAGTTTGTGTGTGTGTGTGTGTGTGTGTGTGTGTGTGTGTCAATCACTGCATTGCATCATATTGCACATATTCACACAATTGTATTTACAAACAGATGCATTAAACAGTTTGAAGAACCGTTTATCAGCATGATCTGTTTGACCTTATGAAAGTGTGAACAATATTGCAAAATGTTGCCACACCTTGTGGTCTCTTTGACATCCAGCTTTGTGCATGTGAATGACCTGGCAATTGTTAGAGTCGTGTGAGGCCACAGGATGAGAAAAACACTGCACGTATTCAGTCAAATTCAGTTTTAGTGTCAAAACAGAAACAATTCGATCATTGACAAAAGCATTTCTTGGAAATACACAAGTATTGATTTCTTTTCAGGCAGACAGAAAGGATTCGCATTGTTTCCATTCACACAATTCTGACATTCCATCACATTTGTACTTGTACACCAATAAAGAGGCACTAGCTTATTAATCATTTTGAAATCATCAGCAATGTTCTTATCAGCATCCTCAAAGACAAAAACATTCATTTCATTAATTTCCGTAAAAATTGTTGTCATCGCTCTTAATGCACTTTGTCACACAGGGTGAGTTGTAAGAGTAGAAAACTACACAGTTGTTTTGATCTGTATTTTTTATAAATGTGTCCATGGGAGAATTACCTGAAGGAAAGAGCAGAATATGCTCAGCATGTTCCTTTGTCTTTCCATTTGGCCTCGTAGCAATGACACTGCCGGACGTGATATATTCTTTTACGTATTGTGCCTCTTGCTTGCTGAATAGATTCTCAATTTGAGATTGTTCATTTTTACACAGATCTGGTGGGACACTGATTGCCAGTGCATACTGAGCATTAGTTTCCTGCTTGGTCTTTGGCTGGAAACTGGAAGTCATATAATAGTGTAAAGTTATAACAATGCTCAAGAAACATTGTTCTTGTTAACCTTTGTTAACCTTTGTTCTTTGTGCATTTTTACATTCAAACTAAATTTACATGCATGTTCTCATTTAAAGCTGAATTATTGATTCATTTGACTAAAAACTGTACAAACTGACTTACTTGTCATCAAAATATTGGATAATTTTAGCAAAGGCAGCAAGGTTCACTTGCCCCCAAATGTTTTGAACACACAGATGAAGCAGGCGGAGGATGATCAGACACTTCAGTGAAGACTAAAGTGAAAACATCATTCATTTCAGTGCAAAATTTGAGTTAAATTCATGCAGGGGATAATATGAGGGACAAGAGTGTTTGAAAACAGAGGAGAAAAGAAAATTTACTCAAACTTACCATTGTCACTGCTTGAATTATGTAACGCGCTGAGTCAGGGTTAAAGGATAGCTCGCCTAACTCAAGTTGCAGCAGAAATCAGCCAAACTGCACACAGGTCGCATTTCACACCTTGAGCTTTATTCTCCTGGCAACAGCGTTACTTATTAAAAGAAGACAACTTAAACTTAAATGAGCGACAGAAATTCAAAATAAAACCATCGGACTCACACACATGTGGTACTTTTGGCATATGCGGTTACAGACTGCAGACAGAATGGAGCTCCGCTATTAAAGGAGCCACAACATTTTCACTCGTTACAATTATAAAGTAGAAGGTGAATATATTTTCAGATCCGAAGAGCTGTTGTTTCTTTTCTAATATTTTTAACATAAAGACCTGAATGATTAATAACGTACAAATCTGCTTAGTGTTTAACTAGAGTTGGTAAGATTTTGTGCTTCTCACATTTAGATAACAGATAAAACAGATAACCGAGAAACAGATAACCGAGCCCAATACTATGAACTTGTTCATATCTACTGCAGTGACTTGTCAGACTTGTCATTTAATGGCAAAGCTCATTGTTTCTGTCATAGCCTCACTGGAATTTTGGATTGAAGGATTTATACCAGACTGTGATACCAAGATTAACCTTCACCTATAGCTCTTTTTTTAACATTAATAGCCTATTCAGCTGCATATACTACATCCCCCCTTTTTAGGAAAATTAAGAAAATGCAGAACAGAAAAATACTTATTCACCAACATGTAATAAACAAGAATTACCACTCAATTAATATAAAGCTCAAGACAGCTGAAATAATAACAGCACCTAGATACATGTTTATTTTATGCAAACATAACTTATTTTCTGACTTTTACTTTTTCTTTACTTCTACTTAGCCCATTTCAAAATCACTGAATCTAACTGGCTAACTAACAAGCCTCCCATTTCTAGTATGATTTCCTTGCTCCGTGTTTTCAGCCACCACAGTTTGATCATGCATGTTGTCTTTCTGGACTGTCTCCTCTGTGTCGCCTCCTTCAACTTTCTCCACAACACCTGTTAGATCTTCATCTTTGCTTGTACGCAAGTGTCTACTGTTCCTTCTGTATGCCTGACCAGAATCTGTCACAACGTTGTAGGAACAAGGCTCCGGCCTTTGTTCTGTCACCACTGCGGCTTCCAACCCTGTGATGTTTCCACTCTGACGACCGATCCCGATTGAATCACCGACAAAGGTTTGGCATGTTGGTTGTAGTAATGTGCTTGCTTTTGCTGTTACCGTACCGTACCCACTGGCTATTGGGAGAGTGCTCCATTACACTCTGCCCATGAGCAATTCAGCTGGTAAGTATCCAAGACCAGTCACCGGGGTGTTTCTCAGTGAAAGAAATGCAAGATGTGGACCCATCTTAGCTTGCTCAGCTTTCTTTAGCATTAGCTTGATGGTTTTATGGACCTCTCTGCCATCCCATTAGACTGTGGGTACCCTGGGCTTGAATATTTCCAGTTCATGCCCCAGTCTTTTGCAAACTGATGCACCAATGCACTAGCAAATGGCACATGATCACTTGGGTATGCCATGCCTAGCGAAGTAGCGAGTTTTCCAACTACTGTGCAGCTTTGTCGGGAATCTGTTGGAACTTCTGGGTATTTTGAAAAGTAATCAACAGTAAAGAGAGATGACTGACCTTTGAGCTCGAATATATCCACACCCAGTTTGTACCATGGAAGCTCTGGCAGTTCATGGGGTTTCATTGGCTCTTTTTGGTTCTTTGGCATTAGCTGCTGGCATACTGTACATCTTTCAACCATGTTCTAGATCTCTGTAGACATGCCAGGCCAGTACAGGTATCTCCTTGCATGTTCCTTAGTGCGCTGTATTCCTTGATGAGCTGCATGGAGTCTTTCCATGATTACTGGCCTCATTCCTCTTGGGATGATGAATTTGTCATTTGTCATTATCAATGCATCACAGATTTGTATCGTGTCTCTGATGGGCCAGTAACTCCTTAGATCTCCATCGAGCTGTTTCATGTGGACAGGCCATCCTCGCTGGTGCACTTCTCTTAGCTTTGAAGACGTTTTATCTGCTTTTGTCTCTGACTTGAGCCTTTCAAGAATTTCAGTGTCCATGGCCTCAGTGGCTTCCATTGTCTATACTACTCTTTCTTCACCATCCATGTTTTCGTCATGCAGTCCGTCTTCAGACAGAAATGCCCTAGACAGAGCATCAGCTGTCAGCATGTCTTTTCCTGGGGTGTAGCTCACCTGCAGGTTGTAACGCTGCAACTGCAGAAGCATTCTTTGCAGCCGGGCTGGAGCTTGACTCAGGGGTTTTGTGAAGATTGCCTCCAGCAGCTTGTGATCTGAATGTACAATCACAGAATTTATGTGCAGCAAAAACCACAGCCAGTAACTCTTTCTCGATCTGCACATAATTGCGCTCGGCATCTGTCAGTGCTCTTGACGCATATGCGACTGGGCGTTCTTGTTGCAGTAAACATGACCCGAGGCCATCTTTTGATGCGTCGGCTTGAAGCACTATTTGCTGCTTTGGGTCAAAAAACCTTAGCACAGGAGCCTCAGTGAGTGCCTTTTGTAAGCTGTCCAATGCTGCGTCATGCTAAGGCATCCATAGCCACATCCATAGAGTCTTTTCTCAGCAACTGTCTTAATGGGGCAGTCAAAACGGCTTCATTCTTATGTACTGTGACAAGTATTTTGTCATGCCCAGCAGTCTCTGCAGGCCTTTTTTGTCTTCTGAAGCGGGCATGTTGACATTTGCTTCTACCTTCTCACTGTCCGGTTGAACGCCCTCTTCACTTATTGCATGGCCCATGTATCTCACTTTTGTGACTTTGTACTGTATTTTGTTCAGTTCTTTGGCTCTGTCCATCACCTTATGCAGAATTTCTGTGTGCTCTTTCTCATCAACTGCTGCGATGATCATATCACCTACAATCACATGCACACCACTTATGCCACCAAAGGCTTCACTGTTCTTTTGCTGGAACACCTCACTGGAGGATTTGAGGCCAAACGGAAGGCGTTTAAACCTGAGGCGTCCCCAAGGTGTGTTAAAAGTACACAGCAATGATGAGGCTTTGTCTAGCTTGATCTGCCAGTAACCATCTTTTTCATCCAAAATTGTGAACAGTTTGTTACCAGCCAGTCTGCTCTGTACATCCTCAGGTGTTGGTATGGAGTAGTGTGGTGTCTAATCGCCCTGTTTAGTTCACAAGGATCAAGACACAGTCTAAGTGAGCCGTTTTTCTTTTCAGTTACCACCAGACTGTTGATTCATTTTGTTGGCTCAATAACAGGTGCAATGACGTCAGTCTGCACTAACTGATCCAGAGTTTCTTTTAGTCTGTCCATTATGGCCAAGGGGATCTTTCTACATCCATGAACCACTGGAGGAATCTCTGGATCAAGGTATATGTGATGCTCACATGGGAATTCTCAGAGCCCTTCGAATACCTCTGGATATTGCTTCACCAGCTTATCTTTTGTAGCAGGCACGGTTGCTTTCACAGGCTCGATTCGCTTGACCAGATTCAGTTGTTCACAGGTAGCTCTGCCAAGTATTGGTGGAGTTGACTGCCCTGTAACAAAAAACAACAGCCTTGATTCCATTTCTCCCTTGTGGCACTTCATGACTGCATAACCAGCCGGTCTGATCATTGTGCAGCCGTATGCCACTAGCATGCACTGTAAAAACCAATTTGTTGAGTCAACTTAAAATAATTTGTAAAATTTTAAGTTCAGTCAACTCAAAAAAGTTTATTCAACTTGAAATGTTAAATTATACTAAGTGACAACTTAGATATTTGAGTTGAATCAACTTAAAATTTTAAGGCAGCTGGGTTACTTACCCATCTGTTAAGTTTAGCAAACACAAATATCTAAGTTGTTACTTAGTACAACTTAACATTTCAAGTTGAATTAACTTATTTTAGTTGACTGAACTTAAAATTTTAAGGCAGCAGAGTAACAAATTATTTTAAGCTGACTCAACAAATTGTGTTTTTTATTTTTTACAGTGTGGTCTCTGTGGGCTTGAGTGTGACATCGCCAAGTAGCTTTCTGATTTGTTCAAGTGAGAACACATTTGCATCAGCACCGGTGTCTAGTTTGAATTTAATAGGGATCCCTCTGACTGTCATGGTTTTGTATCACGATTCTTCATTCTTACAGACTGCATTCATCTGTGTGCACTGCAGTGTCCCCATAAACAAACTATCAACAGTTTGGAGTATCTGCACAGATTTCATCTTGCACATTTTTGCAAAATGGTTGGCTTTGCCACACCCTCTGCATTTAGCCCCATATGCTGGACACGATCTTGATGCGTGTGTCTGTCCACATCTGGTACATGCATTTGATGTGCCGCTGACTTTCTCTTTTTTGTTCTGAAACGGTGTGGCTTTAAAGGGCTTGTTTTTGTGTTTTGCTCCTTTAATCGTGTCAAATGCACGCACTTCACTTTCTTTTTGCGCTGATGCCATTATGTTTATTCTTTCCTTTGCAATCTCAGATACTCTGCATATATCTACGGCCTTTTGTAGAGACAGACTTCGTTCTCTCACACTTTTGTCTGTCACACTAAAAACAATTTTTTCTCTTATCATGTCTTCCTCTGATGCACCAAATTCACAATTTTTGCTTTTTTGCCTGAGTTCTGTAACAAACACAGTATTTTTGTTTGAATAATAAAGACACAAAAATAACCCCATAGGATCTTCTCTATAGTCACTTCTTCAATCTCTAGTGCCTCCTCACCTAATGAGTGTAGAACTGCAACTTGAACTGTCACACTCTTTTTAGAGAGTTCAGCCGCCGTCATGTACAACACGAATCTCTGTTCCCATTTGCACCAGTTTTCACTTACGTTGCCAGTCAATATCATCGCTGAGGGTGGCTTGAAATGCTCCATTTTTTGTCTGATGTGCACACAGCTTTTGCTCGTAGCCGTGCTTCAACTTATATTTTCGCCTTTCTTGCAGATATTTTGACTATGACGACAGCCTGTACTTTTGATATCATATCATGTTCTCTTTACACTGGTTCATGCCGCACTCACTCAGACAGACAGGATGAACGTGCCTCATCAACAACATAACACTGCCCTCTAGTGGGACACTGACATCAATATCTTCAGGTACTGACGGTAGATTGTTACTGTTTTACATGTATTTGCTCGAGTTTCACTCTGTGCCCTAAACTTTTCCTCTTTATTCAGTCCCCTCTTACCTTCATTCGCCGGATGATTCTTTGGAGCAGACAGACCTGCACAAATCCCCAGGAAAAGCGAGGTGAGCGCGTAAATAATCCCGGCCATGAGCGCCATTCGTCCCGTAACTGTCTCTCCGTTATTCCTGTTTATTCCTCGTGCTGCTCCGCGCGACTGATCTGGAGGCGCACGAGACGCTCACTCACTCAGCGAGCTCTGCTGGAGGGGGCGTGACTTTCTCTAGCGACATAACTGTCAGTCAAAAACAGAGAAGTGGTCGGTATATTGATTAAAATTATTTTTTTTTTATGTTTAAGGGAGTTTAAAATAGCAGTGTTGGACGCAAACTGCAATTATTTATTATTAAAAAAAATATTTAATTATATATCAATATAGTTATAGCGATAAAATTATATAATATAAAATTAAAATATAATTATAATGATATGAGTATTATAGCATTTCGTTTTTCATGTCAATCTTCGTTAACAAACAGCAATCATCATTTATGATTAACATATTTATGTATACTATATATGTATATAATTACACATATATCTTCATTTTAAACGTTTTAATTGTTTAAATATATGAAATATATTTTTTAATAATTTGATTAAATATTATTCTAATAATATTATGAAGAAAAATATGTACGATAAATAATTATTATTAATAATACTATATATATATATATATTGTATTTTGTTATCTGGTATTATTTGATCATTTTAATTATTGTTTAAAAATATTTAAAAAGTATTCAAATAGTATATTGTTTAAAATATTTTTCGAATATACTATCTACTATTTTAATCATTTTTTGATATTTTTAAAAGTTAATTAAATGACTAAATGTTCAAAATGGCTATAAAATGTTATAATAGTCCTGAAGAATAAAATAACAAATAACATGAACAAAATAAATAATAAACTGAGAAAAAAAAATTATATAAACTAAAACTATTGCTAGTACTACTGTACTATTAATTAGTTATTACTAATAATAATAATAATAATAATAAATTATATTAAAATATATTAATATATAATTTATAAATAATATAAAATAAAACTATTGCTAGCACTATTGTACTATTAATAAGTTATTTGTATAAATAATAATGATAATAATAATAATAAACAAACTATATTAAAATATATTAATATATAGTTTATAACTAATAAAAACTATAACTAGTACTATTATTATTATTATTATTATTATTATTATTATTAGACAACAAAGAATATAGATAGATGCAAGTTTCTTTCAGTTGAAAATGCTCGACTTACATTTTTGTCTGGGACTAGGCTTAAGCTTTGTCTGTGAAACCAGCAGTAAATGATAAATGGCGATTGATGTGCCGTTGACTTTCTCTTTTTTGTTCTGAAACGGTGTGGCTTTAAAGGGCTTGTTTTTGTGTTTTGCTCCTTTAATCGTGTCAAATGCATGCACTTCACTTTCTTTATGATAAATGGCGATTAAAATGTTATGTGCATGTTACTGCTGAAAACAACAAAAAACGGAGAATAAAATACTATTATTATTATTATTATTAATAGTGGGTTAGTAGTAATGTAGTGTAGAAGTGGTTTATGTTTTTTTTGGGGGCTGAATTATGGACTGATCTCGTGTCGCCATCTAGCGTTCATTTCCCGACACAACAGTCAAAATTACCAGCATAATGTCTCAATGCGCTTTTCCAGCAGCGCCAAATAAACCGCTTAATTTCTTTTACTCAGACTCAAGTGGGAGACGTGCCACATCAGAACAAAAGAAAAAGAAACTCAATGTGTCGATATTCAGCTGTTTGTGAGGTGAAAAGACACATTCTCAGTGCAGCTGTTTGGACTCAATACAGTATCCTGAGGGGTTTACAACAGCGACCCGCGGCGTTTTATTATTCACCTCATTTTTTTCTGTTTTATACTCATCTCACTATGAAGTGAAATGTTCTTATTGACTGAATTCCACCTGACACCTGGTTCCTCTCATGCATCCGGATGCTTCTGCCCTCATACAGTCTCTCTCTGCCTCTGTTCCCCGGGGTAATATGCTGTGGGAGATGTTTCATCTCCAGCTGACTGAATCCACAAGCTTCCATGAGTGGAGTCCTGACCTCCATTGAGAGGGTCAGTCAGTAGCGGGCCTGTGGGCATATACGGGTATATTTGTAGCAATAACCAACAATACATATAGGTCAAAATGATAGATTTTTATTTTATGCCAAAAATCATTAGGATATTAAGTAAAGATCATGTTCCATGAAGATATTATGTAAATTTCCTGCTGTAAATATATAAAAACTATATATATAAAAACTAAATTTTTGATTAGTAATATGTAATATGCGTTGCTAAGAACTTAATTCGAACTATTTTAAAGGTGATTTTCTTAATATTTTGATTTTTTTTGCACTTGAATAGTTGTATCTCAACCAAATATGGTCTTATCCTAACAAACCATACGTCAAGCTTATTTATTTCAGCTTTCAGATGATGATGTGTAAATCTCAATTTAAAAAAAACCTGACCCTTATGACTGGTTTTGTGGTCAAAGGTCACATATATTTATTAGAGTGGTAGAAGTGGTCTGCAAGACATTTGCTCTTAACACCGTAAAAAATCATTTTTCAAAGTTGTAAATAAATGAAAGATTATTGGTGTATATTTGACAAAAAAGAAAAATACATTTAATTCAATGTGTTACTTGCTGTTTGTTTGTAATTGTGAAATTTACCAGCAATTTCTGAGTGATTTTTTTTGTCTACACCATTTTTAGTGAATATCACACAAGATTGAAAACAGGAAGCTGGTGATAGTGAAATTGCAATTGTAATGTATTATTTAAAATGACTTTAATAGCATGTGTATGTATACATAAATAATTAAAAACATTTAAATGAATAATTTATTTATATTCCTATTCATATTATTATTATTGTGAATAGTAGTATCAGCACTAAGTGAACATATTTTATTCTACAAAATCATGTCTTTAATAACCTGATGCTGATTGTCTTGTAATTATTGAAATATGATTTTAAAATTTGCTGTGTGTCCTGTGTAAACAGCATTTGTGAAAATGAACTTTATTATCTGTCTGACACTTACAGTTGTGAGGTCACAATAAATCACTAGTCCCAAAATGGTGTATTGATGTATCATCTAAATCTGCGCTAGCACTTAATATTCATGCCACAGCATTAAGGTATAAAACAATAGAAGGAACTCCATATGTTTGAATAACATCACATATGAACCACAAATGATGCTCAATAAAAGCTATTTTTATTTGCTCCAGCAGTAAGCAGACATGGCGTCATTAGTTTACTTTAACAGTAACTGTCATCCTTTTACAGATGATTGATTTTATTTGCCAATTTGCTAATGTTGCAATTAAAACAGAAAATCTAAATAAAACTGTCTGTGTGAGGAAACCAGCTCTATCAAGCATTGCTCTTCTTACAGGCGATCACATCTATCTCTGTTTCTCGCACACTGATAATATGGCAAAGAACGTGCAATTCTCTTCAGTCTCCTTATCACCGCATCCATTCTATCATTGCGCCAGACCTTTTTGAATGCAAAGGCTTTAATTCCCTCATAGTTTCCTAAATCTCTAAGATTGCGTCTAATGCTGAATCGCCCGGTTTGTGATATGCATTTATTCAAACAGGGTGAATTTACAGTGAAATAAACCACACATTGGTTTCTTACACTCAAAACATTCCTTAGATAACTCCTCAGGCGAAACTCTGAATGATCTTGTATATTTGTATCAGCCCTTGCAGCAATAAGGTTATCGCTCCTATAAACCCCATTGCGCCGAAGTGTTTCTTTCACTCGTGTAGTTATTAACTCCCGACCACTGTAGTTGGAATCTTCACATCTGTCCCTTTCAACTCTGAAGGCGACAGCATATTGTCCCATCCCACCTAACCTGGAAAGCAGTGGAAATGTAATACTTTGTAAGAGCTTATTTATCGAATGAACAAATATTGCTAGATTTTTTTTTTTTTAAATAGTGTCATGTTAAAATTGTAATTACAAAGGACAAATCATTTTGATTTAAAACAACATTATTAGTTTTTATTAATATATTTCTTGCCATTTCATGATTTTGTTTTTGTTTTTATTATTTGTAACTGTATATGTTTAATAAAAGCAACATACTTGTACTCAAAGTTCCTGACAATATTCATGAGAGTTATTCGGTTCATAGTCTGACCGACTGCACAAGTACAAAAATGAAGCAGGCAGATCAGGAGGATCCTCTGTGGTACAGCGAAAACCTGAAGCAAACACCCACAAATACACACATTCATATTAAAAAAAAAAAATATGTGCACAACAAAGCACAGAATTGTAAAATAGCATTCTGTCTGTCAAAAACAAAACATTCTTTTAAGTCTTATTGTGTGTACACTTTTTTTTTATTTTTTTTATTCACAACATGAGCAATAACTTACCATTTTATCTTTCGCCCAAAATCAGACAGTTCAGAGATGCTGTGCGAGTCTGTTATGAAGCAGAGGTGAAGATGAAGAGGAAGTAGATGGTATTTATTCTGGCACTCGCCCAACCCTCTTCTTCAACACCATGACAAACACACACTTACTTGAACACGTACTTGAATACACACACACACACACACACACAAAAAACTTAAATACCAGCAAGTACATTTTTTGTGCTTAATGGAATTGTAAACTTATACACTATAAATACACTACTTAAAAGCATATTTCTACTTAAGTGGTACTTGAGTGCAACTGCAAAGGTATACTAAATACCACTGATATTTAAATTAATTTTTAGTACACTGAAATAAAGTGTACTATCACAAAAATATACAGAACAGAGGACTTTTATAAAAGTGTGCTTTGAATGATTCAAAAATTAGTTCAGTGCTAGTACACTTTTATATCGTTTTCCTAAGTTTAAATTAAATAGATTTTATTTCAAAGATATTAGTAATGTAATCGTTATAAATACACTTTCCCAACTGTGCTAATTAAGTATGCTTATTAAATACACTAATTAGCACTAACACTGAAATTGATTTTAAGTGCGAGATAAAGTACATCGAATAATTGTGTTGCTTAAAAGAGTGCTGTGATCGATTTACATAAAATTTTGGTGGATTTTTATACATACTGTCAACAAGGTTGTGTTTGGATTTTCATAGAAAATACAGTAGAAATGTACTACTTTAGGTCCATTTGGACTTGAGTGGTGTGACGGGATTTTGTTGTATGTTTGTTTGTACATTACATGTCATACCTGTGTTGCATTGATGTTGCATTGACATGAATTACATTTACAGTCATTTTAATCAAATGTATTATTTCTAACATTCAAGGCAATTTATTAATGATGGAAAACAGCTTCATGAAGCGACTAGTACACAGGTGTCATTTTAAAATGTGTACCAAAATTCACAACTTAACAGTAAATATACTTTAGCATAAAGTACTTGAAGCGCTATATTTCTAATGTGAAAAAAGTGCTACTAATGACATAATAGTGTACTTGATTTAAAGACACCATAAACATGTATTTAAGTATATCATATAAAAGGAATGTTAATAATGAATGATTCTAGAAAAATGTGTGGGCAATACATTATAAATACACTAAGATGTTCTTAAAATTATCTTAATAGAGCACTTTAAGTACATTATGGAAGTACACTAAGTGTACTTTTAAAAAAAAAAAAAAGTGTATTTTACTGCACTTATTGAGATTCTATGTGAATGTTGGAGTTTGGAGTTGGAGCCCAAGAACTCCTAAGACTCTCAGTTTCTCCAGTAACCTCAGCATATATAAAGATAGGTTTTAAAGCCCTTAAAAAAAAACTGACAAATAGAGAACACAGTAATAACATATATTTGAAGCAACATGTTCTACTAGTGTTAAGACCTAAGAAAATAAACCAAAAAGGTGCATCAGGTATTTTCACTTTTTACAGCTGGACAGTGTTTGTTCAGAAAAATAAAATTTGTATCCAGGCTTGTATTTAAGTTTTGATATGCAGAATACTTTTTTTATACCATTCCTTAATGAATTGGAAGTTTAAAAGAAGAGCATTTATTTTAAATATAAATATTTTGTAACAATATACACTACCATGCAAAAGTTTGGTGTGAGTATTTTTTTTTTCCTTTTTGTGTTAAATTGAAAAAAAATGACAGTAAAGACTATATATATCTATATCTATCTATATCTATCTATCTCTATATATCTCTATATATCTATATCTATATATATATATATCTATATATAAATAAAATCCTTCCCCAATTGCATTTGTAAAAAGTATACAATTTTACAAATGAAGTGCACTGAGTGCACTAAGTTTGTAGTGCACTAAGTTTGTGCTTGAAAGCATGAAATAACTACATTTAGAGTGTATTTTCAGTTACACATAACATGTCAATCTATTTTTAGTATACTTAAACATATAATATATATAAACATATAATAAATATATTTTAAATATGATTAAGTACATTTATTTTTCACTAGGGTGTGAGTCTTTGAGTAAATTTCTGTAATTTCTGTGTGGTGCAAGGCCTTGTTTGACAGTTGGTTTGGTGTGTGTAAATGATCTGGCAGTTTGTGTGTGTGTGTGTGTGTGCCAGTCATTGCATCATATTCTCCACATATTCACATGATTGTATTTACAAACTGAAGCATTAAACAGTTTGAAGAACCGTTTATCAGCATGATCTGTTTGACTGCGTGAAATTGTGACCAATATTGCAAAGTATTGCTACACCTTGTGGTCTGTTTGACATCCAGATTTGTGCATGTGAATGACCTGGCAATTGTCATGTGAGGCCACAGAATGAGACAAATTCAGTCAAATTTAGTTTCAGTATCAAAACAGTGAACAAAAAAGTTGTGTATTTATTTATTTATTGGTAATAATAACCCACATAGGAACAGATAAAAAAAATATGTAAATAGTATAGTTTAGTTAAAGAAAACGTACAAATAAACTTGTAGTTTACGGAAAGTATACTTCAATGTATACTCTAAAAACTAAAAAAAAAAAAAAAAAATGTGCTACAAGTTAACTACACTGTAAAAAGGTTACTGTGAAATTTACAGTAACTTGCTTGCAGCAATTGGCAAGTAAGTTGCGGTCATATTTTTCACAGTATATTTTTATTACAGTAGAAAGCACAGTACCGTAATTGCAATCAGAGTAACAGAATGCTGTATTTTTTAACATAGCAAATATTATTGTCATATTACTGTGTTAACTGTGTGTAATGTAAAAGGAAGACATGGTTTTTGCCACAAAAATAACATTTATTGACCTTAAAATGTGAAAATACATAAAAATGGCATAAAATAGATTCAATTTTGTATTTTGCATAAAGCAAAAAATGTATAGTGTTTTAACTACAAAATCTTTTGTGACTGACTTTGTTCCAGTATAGGGTATATGTCAAACATCACATGACAAACCAGAAAACAGTACTCATTACTGCCACTTGTCAGAGAAAGTGTTAACAGCATTATAAAATAACAGTGATATATATTCATCTTATTTTTAATTAAAAAGCTAACTTAGCTAAGTGTTTTCAATATAATTTTTTAATATCAGTGAGAAGAATCTATATTCTATCTTCATACAGCTGCAGTCAAAAGTTTACATACGCCCTGCAGAATCTGCAAAATTATTTTACCAAAATAAGAGTAATCATACAAACTGCATGCTTTTTTAAATTTAGTACTGACCTGAATAAGATATTTCACATAAAAAACGTTTACATACAGTCCACAAGAGAAAATAATAGTTGAATTTATAAAAAGAACAATGTAAAAAAAGAACAATGTTTATTTTTTTTTCCTGAGATACCAAGTTTATTTTAAACAGCATTTTTTTCTTTTTTACGCTGCAAAAATGGTCTTTTTTGTCATTTTGTCAAAACTCGTCATTTCATTTCGCATCATCCTGCAGAGTATTACTTACAAATGAAAGGGGACATATTGGTACACATAACAGAGAAATAGTAAATATTGTTCATTTACAGATATTAGAGACGTTGCAATAATACAAAGCGGGTTGAAAATTGTCAAACATACCCTTATTGGCAACATGAGGATAATATCTGTCCATTTTGTACGGCCATTTACAGTTGCCGTCATCTGAAGTCTTTGTGAGAGTTGGCGTCATCTGAAGTCTTCACAAGTGAGGCTGGATCAAATCTGGATCAGGCGTAATCACTGATAAACTTGGGATGGGCATCCTGAGATAGAAACAGGAAATCAAAAGGAGAAGAAAGCTCTACTTTAATTGATAAAGTGTTTCATGTGATCCCTTAATAAATGTATTATTTGTCCTCATTATTTGGGGAACAGGCAGTCTTTTTAGAATGGACTACACATATCACAGTATCATTTAAGTGAGTGGAATATTGTGAAATATTACTACAATTTAACACAACAGTTTTCTATGTGAATGTATTATGAAATGTAATTTATTTCTGCAATCAAAGCTGAATTTACATCATCATTACTCCAGTCTTCAGTGTCACAAGATCCTTCAGAAATCATTCTAATATGCTGATTTGCAGCTCAAGAAACATTTATTATTATCAATGTCTTATTATCAATTATTAAAAGTTAGAGCAAACATTTCTGTTTTAAATAAATTCTGTACTTTTTAAAAACTGTTTATTCATCAAAGAATCCTAAAAAAATGAAGCAGCACAGATGTTTTCAACATTGATAATAATCAGCAATGTTTCTTGAACAGCAAATCAGCATATTAGAATGATTTCTGAAGTATCATGTTCACTGAAGACTGTAATGATGCTGAAAATTCAGCTTTGATCACAGAAATAAATTGCTTTTCTAAACATAATCAGATAGAAAACAGTTATTTTAAATTGTATTCATTTCATACATTAAGCTGTGGTGGGCATAAGAGACTTTCAAAAACATAAACAAGTCATACCAACCCCAAACTTATGAAACAGTGGTGTATGTTTAAAATTTCACTTACTAGTCCTGCAGTTTATAGCATCTTGGAGATGTTGTCTGACAGGAGGTTCAATCCAACTCTGCTGGGGTGCAGCAGGCCATCAGCACTGAAGGATCTAGGTACAAAACAAGCAATTTGAGACAGAGCCAACAATATTTAGTCTGCTAAATATAGTCTAGTTCCAGTTTTATTAGAAAGGAACAAGCTAGAACAGAGGTAAAATGCAGATAAAAGAAAGAATAATATACAATAATATAACATATGTGACCCTGGACCACGAAGCTAGTCATAAGTAGCACAGGTATATTTGTAGCAATTAAGCATATGAGAGACGGAGGTCTACGAGATACGATGCCTTTTAGTCTGAGGCCGTTCCGCCTAATTACCTTATACCTTATTAATTATAATAAGGGCTAAGTTTAGGGTTGAGGTAGGTGTAGACGTTAAAAAAACACAATCCAGTAGGTAGAATAATTCATTTCATTGTTAGTTTCCGGTCGGAGCTGTATCCCTTCTAGCCACAACCGCCATGGCGCAAGCATAACTAGCTCTTAAAGGGAATAGGAGATAAGACTCCGATTGGTTTAATGCACGTTACGCCTAAAACACACCCACGACTCAATAAGAGAATAGGGACAACCCTTTTAGACCATGCACTGAGCGCGCCGACTGTTTTTCCTGTCCTTAAAATAACAAAAGTGGATTCAGACACGCCCCAAGTGCACCTGCGTCGTGAGCTTTCGCCTAGAAAGCTAAAATAGGGCCCACTGAATGATCTAAAGTGGATTATCACTTCTCAGTCAGTAAAAATATGGTTAATGTGCCATTCACACATTCTTTTAGTTGTTTTCCTATGTCTTTGACTATTTTGTTGCTTTTCTACATTTCTGTGTTTTAAAACATGTCCGGAGACATGTCTTATACTAGAAGTGCCTAATGATTACATGAATGCTAGACACACTTCATAAAATTAAAACGCAGATGAAAATTAGAGTACATTTAGTCAGACTAAACTTATGTTTAAGATCAAATATCAAATGCATTTATCTTTATACTTTCTCGTACTAAATAATTTGTGATGTATAAAGTCTTTCACACATTTTTCATGCACTGTTTTGGTCAGATGTTGCATGCTAAATTTAACGCGGAAGTAAGCTTATGGGTGAGACTTCTGGTAAATTATCTGCTATAGGGAAATAATGAGAAGAATAACAACGTGCAGTAACTGGTAACTGTTTGCATTACAAGCTAGTGTGTTCATGATTAAGATAATACATTAAAATAATATGGTAAGACACACCAATTTGCAAAATCAAGCAGCTGTTTTGTACAGCTTAAAAAGCTGGACCCAGATGAGAATGGAAGCCAAGCTCACAAAATTTACAAATAGCCACACCCACTCTTACAGAAAGAAAAAGGTGCATAGTCAAAATGCACTACAAACCTGTTTATCAACACACTTTTAGCTCCCTCTTTTATGTCATGATGCTTCACAAAAGCCTACTGTACAAAATATGGCTTTGGTTAAACAACTTTTGCTGGAAAATAGCACACTTGCTTTTTAGGAACAACACATTAAAATGATCAGGAACAAACTGTTTTGTTAAGAGTTTGAAGATCTTGATAAAAAGTAAACTAGATATCCATAAGCAGAGTGTATGTCTGCACACAAATGATGGCAATCGACAAAGGACACATGTATAATTATTTTTTACTGCACTTTTTTCACCTGGGCAATATTGTCATTGAGATTCTTTGCGATTGTTGGAGTTTCTGGAAACTGTCCATAAGAAACAGATCCCATAAATTCCTGCAAGAACTCCTAAGACTCTCAGTTTCTCCAGTAACCTCAGCATATATAAAGATAGGTTTTAAGGTCCTTGAAAAACTGACAAATAGAAAACACAGTAATAACATATATTTGAAGCAACATGTTCTACTAGTGTTAAGACCTAAGGAAATAAACCAAAATGGTGCATCAGGTATTCTTTCACTTTTACAGCTGGACAGTGTTTGCTCAGAAGAATAAAATTTGTATCCACTCATGTATTTAAGTTTTGAAATGCAGAATTCAGTCCTCATAAACTTCAAATGTATTTTTAATATTAATATTATTCTAATAACAAACTAAGGTCATACTATTCTTTACTTTTAGTGACTTTAAAACACATTGCAATTTAAGTGTGTTAATGGCATCATTGTGTACTTCGAATGCAATTCATGTTTTAAATAAATGCTGTTCTTTTAAACATTTTATTCATGAAAGAATCCTGAAAAAAAAAAAAAGATTTCTAAAGGATCATGTGACACTGAAGATATGTAGATCATATTTAGAAGTATTTTGTGCTCAGAGAACACCATTATGAAAATTACTTTTAAAAAGTTTCAAAAATGTTCTAGACAGAATCAGAATCTTTGTACTTTCTCAAAGATGAATATATATATATATATATATATATATATATATATATATATATATCACCCTTCCCCAATTGCATTTGTAAAAAGTATACTATTTTACAAATAGAGCACTAAGTTTGTGCTTGATGAAAGCATGAAATAACTACATTTAGAGTGTATTTCCAGTTATACATAGTATGTCAATCTATTTTTAGTATACTTACGAAATAAATATATTTTAGATATGATTAAGTACATTTATTTTTCACTAGGGTGTGAGTCTTGTGGAAACTGCATTTCTGGTAGATTTCTGTAATTTCTGTGTGGTGCAAGGGCTTGTTTGACAGTTGGTTTGGTGTGTGTAAATGATCTGGCAGTTTGTGTGTGTGTCAATCATTGCATTGTATCATATTGCACATATTCACACAATTGTATTTACAAACAGATGCATTAAACCAGGAGTGCTCAACCCTGGTCCTGGAGATCGACCTTCCTGCAGAGTTTAGTTCCAACCCTAATCAAACACACCTGTCTGTAATTATCAAGTGCTTTTTCAGATCCTAATTAGCTGGTTCAGGTGTGTTTGGTCAGGGTTGGAGCTGAACTCTGCAGGAAGGTCAACCTCCAGGACCAGGGTTGAGCACCCCTGCATTAAACAGTTTGAGGAACCATTTATCAGCATGATCTGTTTGACCTTATGAAAGTGTGACCAATATTGCAAAGTGTTACCACACCTTGTGGTCTGTTTGACATCCAGCTTTGTGCATGTGAATGACCTGGCAATTGTTAGATTAGTGTGAGGCCACAGGATGAGACAAATACTGCAAGCACTCAGTCAAATTCATTATTAATCATTATGAAATCGTCAGCAATGTTCTTATCAGTATCCTTCCAGAGCTCTTCAAAGACAAAAACATTCATTTAATCTTTTCGGATATTTTTCCAGTTTTCAAGGCCCGTAAAAATATTTTCATCGCTCTTAATGCACTTTGTCACACAGGGTGGGATCTCTAGCGTCTGCCTGAGGGGAGAAGTGCAAACAGGTTGTGTCTGGGGTGAGAGGGGTCTTTGATGATGTTTCCTGCCCTTTTCTTCACTCTGGAGATGTACAAGTCCTGAAGGTTAAGCAGGTGCACACCGATGATCCTTTCTGCTGTCCTAACAGTCCGTTGCAGTCTTCTTATATCTGATTTGCTGGCTGCCCCAAACCAGACAGTTATAGAAGAGCACAGAACTGACTCGATAACAGCTGAGTAAAACTGTGTCATCGGTACCTGTGGTAGATTGAACTTTTTCAGTTGACGAACAAAGTACAACCTCTGCTGGGCTTTTTTCACAATGGAGTCAATGTGAATATCCCACTTCAGGTCCTGGGTAATGTTAGTTCCTAGGAAATTGAATGAATCCACTGCAGCCACAGTGCTGTTCATGATGGTGAGAGGGGGGAGTGCAGGGGTGTTTCTCCTGAAGTCCACTGTCATCTGTACAGTTTTGAACGTGTTGAGCTGCAGGTTGTTGTGACTGCACCAAACAGACAGCTGCTCAACCTCCTGTCAGTAAGCAGATCAACCACACAGTTCATTATTTCTGCATTACAAACATTCAAATAATCACAGAAGTACTGGGATAAACGTTCATAGTCTGGATATAAACTCTGATATGTACGGTAGGGATCAAAATAGAGTAAATCATCCTTTTGAAAGTTAATTTGGCATTCCAAGATTTATCATTGCGTTTTTATGCCAGTAGATGGCGAAAGGGGGCTGTTAATATTGTATTTGACTTTGATCATTCATTCAAAAACATTGATTCATCCAGTAATGAACCAAGTAAATCTCGAGTGTATCACTGAGTCATTTACTTATAAATTAGTCCTACATGTGATTTTGTTTAGTTGTGTAATGTTTTTTTCTTAAGAATCGTAAGAGAACCACAACTTAAATCTCATTTTAAAAAACAACAACCACCCAATTTTTCCAGAATCATTAAGCTCTATTTTGCAAACAGCTCTTTTTGCTCCCACTACTCATCTGTTACCATGGACAAGAACTCAGACTTCAGAGTAGCTCATCATTTAGTTCATTACATTGTGTATTTAAGTTCCTCTTTGTGCACTCTTCAGTGGTCTGGTCTTGTTAATGTTAAGTTGTTTGCTTGCCTGCTTGTTGGATATGGATTATGAAATTCTTTTTGAAACTGATCTTCCTCTTTCTGTGCTTTTTACAACCTAAACGTGATATCAATTGGGGCCAGTTGCATGAACATGTATTAGACTGTGTCTAAATAACTATTTTGACCAACTAGCTGTTACCTTGAGGTATGCTGGTTCCAAAAAATCGTTCATTCAACTCAAGAGTGTGTCCCTGGTTAACACGCAAGACATTCTCAACAGAGTGACGAATCGACGAGTCATTATGGAAATAAGAATTATATTGTTTGTTTGATGCTGATTAATAAGACATATGATAATGCATTTTTATTATAGAAATACTTTATAGAAAATGTTCTGTTGCAAAAAGAAAAGAAGAAATTTGAATGCAGATCCATGTGTGAGATGATAATAAAATTAATATTATATATTATTATAATAAATACATTTTGTTATAATTGTTATAAAAGTATAATTATATTTATATCAATACAACTTAAATTTGACCTTATATATTACTTATCGTAGTGTTACTGTGTGTGTGTGTGTGTGTGTGTGTGTGTGTATATATACATACACACACACACACACACAGTATATATATATACATAAAGTTTGGGAACCCCCTTGCAGAATCTGTGAAATGTGAATAATTTCAAAATATGATAATTATTATAATTATTAATAATTTTTAATAATATTTTTTATTTTATTTAGTACTGTCCTGAGTAACATATTTTACTTAAAAAATGTTTACATTTAGTCCACAAGACAAATAAATAGCTGAAATTATTAAAATAACCCCATTCAAAAGTTAATACTGTGTGTGGTTACCTAGATGATCTACGACTGTTTTTTTCGTTTTGTGATGGTTGTTCATGAGACCCTTGTTTGTTCCGAACAGTTAAACTGAGCACTGTTCTTCAGAAAAATCCTCCAGGTCCTTCAGATTCTTCAGTTTTCCAGCATCTTTTGCATATTTGAACCCTTTCCAGTAGTGACTGTATGATTTTGAGATCCATCTTTTCAAACTGAGGACAACTGAGGGACTCAAACACAACTATTATAAAAGTTTCAAACATTCACTGATGCTCCAGAAGGAAACACGATGCATTAAGATGCTGGCCCCATGAATTATGCGCAAATCTTATATCGCCATCTAGTGACCATTTCCATGTCTTAATAGTGTTGCATGCTTAATTTGTGACATTAAATCTTTAAAAGATGCTGTTTTTCACTGAGTTCAGTCTGAAGCTTTCAATTGCAAATGAACTAGATAAGAATGAGTGGTACTTAATATGCCTGCAAAGTTACACACATTTGTAAAAAAATATTTTGCCAATCTACGAAAGACACATGTAGGCCCCATGATAATTTTTTATTAGGTACTGAACAGGTGTTCAAGAATAATAATTAAAATATGTGAGCATGGTTTTGATTTCTTAGCCCGATGTGTGCTGGGCAAAAGAGTTGTATGAAAAATACAAGGCAGAAATCATTCATTAACACTCCAGCTTTTGATCACTGACAAAAGCATTTTCCGGAAATACAAAAGTACTGATTTCTTTTCAGGCAGACAGAAAGGAATTACCTTCCCAGTGTTTTTTTCCACACATTTCTGACATTCCATCACATTTTTTCTATTGCACCGATAAAGAGGGAGATTATCTGCATTGATCTTTAGGAGATCTTTTTCCATATCCTTCCTCCAGGCATCCTTCTGCCAGATATTTTCAAAGACAAAAACATTCATTCCATCTTTCCGTATATTTTTCCAGTTTTCCAGGCCCGGCAAAATATTGTCTGCGCTTTGTATGCACTTTGTCACACAAGGTGAGTTGTAAGAATAGAAAACTACACAGCTATTCTGATCTGCCTTTTTTAGAAGTTTGTCCATGGGAGAATTACCAAGCGGATAGAGCAGAATATGCTCAGCATGCTCCTTTGACGTTCCATTTGGTCTTGTAGCAATGACATTGCCTGACGTTGTGCAGAGGACACATTTCTCTCCTCTAGTGATAACATCTTTCACATATTTTGCATCCTCCTTGCTGAACACATGCTCGATTACAGCTTCTTTTTTCGTACACTGATCCTGTGGGACAAAGATCGCTAGTGCATACTGAGCATCAGCCTTTGGCTGGACACTGAAAGACAACACAATATCACAGTTCTCATGAAATACTGTTACTTTGATCCTTGTGTATTTTTGACATTCAAATGCATTTAAACAGACATGCATTTTACTTATTTAAAACGCAATTATTGATATACTCGATACAAAGTGACTTACTTGTCATCAAAATACTGGATCATTTCAGCAAGGGCAGCAGGGCTCACATCACCCTGAATGCTTTGAACGCACATATGAAGTAGGCAGAGGATGAGGAGACCCCTCAGTAATGCCTAAGGTAAAAACAATATCAGTTATTTCAGACAAAACTTGGGTTAAATTCATGCACAAGATAATCTGAAGGACAAGAGTGTTAAACTATAAAAAACTTACCATTGTGACTGCTTGAATTATGTGATGTGCTGAGTCAGGGTTAAAGGATAGCTCACCTAACTCAAGATGCAGCAGAAATCAGCCAAACTGCACACAGGTCGCATTCCACAGCTCAAGCTTTATTCTCCTGGCAACAGCGTTACTTATTAAAAGAAGACAACTTAAATGAGCAACAGAAATTACAAATAAAACCTTCGGACTCGCACACATGCGGTACTTTTGGCATATGCGGTTACAGACTGCAGACAGAATGGAGCTCCGCTATTAAAGAAGCCACAACATTTTCACTCGTTACAATTATAAAGAAGAAGGTGAATATATTTTCAGATCCGAAAGTGCTGTTGTTTCTTTTCTAATGGTCAGGAGGAAATGGGGCATATATAAAGACCTGAATGGTTAATAATGTACAAATCTGCTTAATGTTTAACTAGAGTGGGTGAGATTTTGTGCTTCTCACATTTAGGATAACAGATAACTGAGGCCAATACTATGAACTTGTCCATATCTTCTGCAGTGACTTGTCAGACTTGTCATTTAATGGCAAAGCTCATTGTTTCTGTCATACCCTCACTGGAATTTTGGATTTATGGATTTATACCAGACTGTGATACCGAGATTAAAATTCACCTATAGCTCTTTTTTTAACATTAAGTTTCATTGAAGAGCAACAATAGACAGAGTGTTCTTCTCTTGACTTTGTTTGTGGGTGATATGAGTGACATGAAGGTTAATTCACACCAGTTAGGGTTGTTATTGTACACTTTCAGAGCCAACAGACCAATTTCAGTGTGGACGGACAATTTGCTTGTTATTGGAAGCTTATCTCATTGCATGCTGTCACATATTTTATAAAAGTCAAACACTACAATTGAAGGTGCCTTTTTATGGGGACACAGGAAGTGTCCTCATAAACCATGTTTACGCCTTAGTACCCATGTCATTATACACATTTGTGTCCATATATGCCAGAACAAACACATACTATTATTTATATTCACAGTGATGAATCGTTAATAAACTGCATGAACTAGATGAACAAAACAAGTTGTATTTAGGTGCAAGACATAATGTAAAAATCATTCATTAACATACAACAACAGTATGATTACTGACATTGTTGTACTGACAATGTTTAAGACACACATTTTTGATGTAACTTCTCACCGCCAGAATCTTCACGCTTATAACATTGCATATGATTAGTATTTTTTACACATCGATAGAGAGGCACTAGATTATTAATCTTTGTAAACTGCCCTTCCTGATCCTTTGCCGAACCAGTCGAGTCATTGGGCCAGATCTCTTGGAAAACGGAAGCTTTAATCCCAGTTGTCTGTGTGTTTAGCCAGTTTGAAAGGCCATATAAAATACTGTCCTCTTCACTGTTAATGCATTTTGTTAGGCAAGGTGAGTTGTAAGTAAACAAAACAACATACTGATCATCATTTGTCTGGCTCAAAATGTTGTATGACTTCCTTCTTTCAGACGAATGCAATCAGAGTTAAATATTAAAATTTATCCTGGCACTCCCAAGCTTTAGAATGGCATAGATGGGCGTTTCTCCTCAGCAGTCCAAAATATGTCCAGTAATATGCATCCATCCATAATAAAAAGTGCCTCACACGGCTCCGGGGGGGGGGTTAATAAAGGACTCCTGTAGTGAATCGATGCGTTTTTGTAAGAAAAATATCCATATTTAAAACGTAAGAATCACTTTAATCTAGCTTGCGCTAACAGTTGTACACAGAACTTGCTTCTTTGACAAGGGGCGTGGCAGTACTGAAGTATCGTCTAAGCTGTTCGCCAATCGCAACGGAGTGGGACAGCTAACCAATCACAGCACACTTTGTTTTTTGGAAGGCGAGCCTTCATTAAACCCGGAACTAGTCGAGGCTTATGTGTCAGGCTGGGGGAAATGTATTGTAATAATATAAATTGTGTTAAAAATAATGTGTTTTTCTAACCACCAAGCATGAAAGCATGTTCTAGTACACCCCCAAAACAAAATCAAGACTTTGTAAAAGAGCATAATAGGACCCCTTTAACAAATGATGGAGACTCTTGTACCTTAAATGAGGATGAAGAAGAAGTATAAAGATGAGCCATACCCTGGGTGTAAGTGTTAGCCTAACCTCTGCCCAAAGGGTGGCCCTCTACGATGTGCAAAGTATCTGGGCTAAAGATCAACTATGCTATGTTTTGTAATATGTTTTGATTGTATCTGTAATTGCACGCTCATGCTTATAACACTATTTTAGTTTAAAAAGTTAGGGAGACAGAATCTATGACTGCTCCCAAGTCAAGTGTGGGAACAGATGTTTGGTTCTGATTCTCAGCCAAAGTGCTGTTGCATAATCTGGTCATTGGTAATAAAACTATGTGACTAACCTTAGTCACTAGATAGTGATAACTGATGAGACTGAATTGTGAAACTGCACTCTGGGAAACGACAAGTGAAGGTGAGACTTATAAGTCTCAAAGGGGGGAATATGTAGAAGATTTTTATTAATCAAAGTCTGAAGTAAACAAGTATAATCAATGTGAATATAGGCATGTGTGTAATCTACTATTACGATCATGTATCTCTTGTATGTACGGAGGGCCTGCAGAAGAACATAAAGAGTGTAATGTGTAGTCAAGTTAGTTTACCATCGTAACCATGTATGTAAGGAGGCATTTGGGAGAATAATCAAGTTATTCAGCTATTATAAACATGTTTCCTGAGTAAAATGTATATGTTGTATGGGGGTAGAAGGACTATGTTGAACATGCCTTGGGAAAAAGAACTGTATAAAAGAGTGTGCAGACACAGATTCTGAAGATGCTCTTCTGAGTTTCTTGGCTTCATTGTCTCTGACAATAAAGTCTATCTTCTGGCATCAAAACCTCAAGACTTCGAATGATTTCTCACAGAAGTGGCAGAAGCCCCCACAAAGACGGTGGTGTGTTGAGTTTTAAGAATTTACATATTCATATAAGAAATGATGCATTATGAATTGATTATGAAATGCTTCATGAATTATTCTTTACATCATTATTAATTATTCTGTTATTAATTCTTAAGAATCATGTACTCAGCCCTTTTCATAATTTTCAGCACGTACAACACGTACAACAAGTGTAACGTACAAAGTGTTCTGTCTCTCATATTCCTTTTGGTCAGCAGTGTTTAATCTGTAATTTAGCCTTAATCAGCACTGCATGTGTATAGAATTTCGAAACAGGAAGTCAGACAAGGTTGATAGCTTTTACTTCTTTTTTCTCTGATCCAATCACTGGGCGCCTAGATCTCTTTTCCTAGAATCTTCTCAGATTTGTAAAGCATATATATGACTGATACAATTCATGGATTTTTTAGATTTATAGTAACTTAATTTGATTTTAGACTGATTAAGAATAACTTTTATTGAGTTTGTGTTATGCATTTATATCTGTGAGATGATTGGATTGAACCTTCTTATTGAAACCTAATTTTAAATTTTCAGTTTCAAGTTATGATTTTTTGTTACTAATTTGCATTTCTGAAAACTTCTGAATAAATTTGTAACTTCTGCAATTCACCTGTCTGTAGTGGATTCGAATTTGCATAAACGGAAATCATGCAGCTGCTAAAAAAAAAAGAAAAAGAAAAAAAATATGTGTTTGTTGGTAGTGAAATTGCAATTGTAATGTATTATTTAAAATATTGCTTTTTAATAGCATGCGTATATATTAATTATTTTATTAAAAGTGATTGTATAATTTTATATTTTAAAATTATATTATATATATATTCCTATAATATTAATGGTACTGTTAAAATTAGTTAATTAAAAATAATTAATAATTATAATTATATTAGAATTTTTTAATTTTTAAATAAATACAAATTATTTAAATAAATAATTTATTCATATTAAAATTAAATATATTTTGTTCTACAAAATCATGTATTGTAATTGTTGAAATATGATTTCAATGTGAAATATGATTTGAATGGATGTCTTGCACAAACAGCATTGGTGAAAAATGATCATTATTATCTGTTTGACTCTTACAGTTGTGTGAGGTCGCAATAAATCACTAGTCCCAAAATTACGTGTTCATGTCTTATCTAAATCTGTGGTAGTATTTAATATTCATGCCCCAGTGTTGTATAAAAAAATGGAAGGATATCCTACATAGACATGGCCACTTCATATGTTTGAATGAGATAATACTTGAACCACAAATGATGCTTAATAAAAGCAATTTTTATTTGCTCCAGCAGTAAGCAGACATGCTGTCATTAGTTTACTTTAACAATAACTGTCATCTGTCAAGGATGCAATAGCACAATGTATGGTTTTAACAGATGATTGATTTTCATTTGCCAATTTGCTAATGTTGCAATTAAAATAGAAAAAAATCCTCAGCTAAATAGAACTGTCTGTGTGAGGAAACCAGCTTTATCAAGCATTGCTCTTCTTACAGGCAAACACATCTATTTCTGTTTGTCATACACTGATAATGTGGCAAAGCACATGCAATTTCCTTCAGTCTTCTTATCACTGCATTCCTGCTATCTCTGTGCCAGACCTTTTTGAATGCAAAGGCTTTAATTCCCACATAGTTTTCTAAATCTTCAAGATTGTGTCTAATACTGAATTGCCCGGTTTGTGATATGCATTTATCCAAACAGGGTGAATTTGCAGTGAAATAAACCACACATTGGTTTGTTACATTCAAAACATTCCTTAGATAATTCCTCAGACGAAACTCTGAATGATCTTGTCTGTCACAGTGGGAACGAGACGAGAGACGAGCGGATCCATCTGCATACTTTTATTGAAGGGACGTGACATAGACATGGTCAGGCAGGCAGGGTCAAACAATGGCAAACAGGTATTTGGACAGCAAGGCGAAGAATAGTCCATAGAGCAGGCGAGGGTCGATACAGCGGCGAACGTTATCCGTAAGGGGCTAGGCAAAAGAGTGGTCAGACAGGCGAGAGTTCCGATAGACAAAAACAAGGAAACTAGACACAGACTAACAAGGAATAATGCTTTGTATGAACGATGAACACAATTCAATACTCGGCGAAGAGTCACAGGAAGATTGGGGTGTTTATACAGTCTCTGATTGGACCCGGGAGATGTGCAATG
Organism: Labeo catla; assembly: GCA_012976165.1. Taxonomy (NCBI): domain Eukaryota; kingdom Metazoa; phylum Chordata; class Actinopteri; order Cypriniformes; family Cyprinidae; genus Labeo; species Labeo catla. Next base: position 494,055 of record VONZ01000211.1, on the reverse strand, counting down.
GCTGATGGGGAATGGAGTCCGGGGTGTAGTGCAACAGACAGAGTGTGTAAACAGAGGGAGAGCGACATCTGGTGGTGAGCGGTCCGCAGCTCACCGACCAGATTCGTAACATTGTCGATTTGTATCAGCCCTTGCAGCAATAAGGTTATTGCTCACATAAACCTCATTGCGCTGAAGTGTTTGTTTCACTCGTGGAGTTATTAACTCCTGACCATCGTAGTTGGAATCTTGACAATTGTTCTGGCCAACTCTGAAGGCGACAGCATATTGTCCCATGCCAAACAACCTGGAAAGCAGTGAAAATTTATATAAGAGCTTATTTATCAAATAAACAAATATTAGAAAAAAAAACACTAAAATAGTTTCATGTCAAAAATAATTGCATGACAATGTCAAATCATTTTGATTTACAATATTTCTAGTTAATATATATATATGGTGGCCCAGAGAGCTCAACGTGCTGCAACTTAAGAAAACACATGCAAACAGAAAAAAAACGATAACAAATTAAGAAAACATCTTCATCAGTTTGACAACACAGGTGCTGCAAATCCTCGCAACGCAAACACAAATACGGAAACGCACTGCAAATTCTCAGAACACAACCAAACACAGAAACGCGCTGCAAATAGCACAGACCACAACGGAAATGTTTCAGGGGGACCTCAAAAAGTGACGAACCCAACTGGGACCTGAATTCTGACCTGATTTTAACCATTAATGAAGCATTGCAGAATTATTTCGTGAACTTTGAACGTTATATTTATTTGCAAATATTTATTTATTTATATATTTATTTGCAATTAAGTTAATAACGTTTCACAGTTAAGTGTGTGATTCATCAGATTAGTCTAATAATATCCAAAAGACCAATGAATCATATGATCAGGATGTTAAAATAAACAAAAAACTCACCTTTTAGTTCACTGACAACACCTCTACTCTAAACAAAAGCCACTGAACAAATAATCAGGTCCCAGCTGGGTTCGTCACTTTTTGAGGTCCCCCTGAAACATTTCCATTGTGGTCTGTGCTATTTGCAGCGCGTTTCTGTGTTTAGTTGTGTTGTGAGAATTTGCAGTGCATTTCCATATTTGTGTTTGCATTGCGAGGATTTGCAGCACCTGTGTTGTCAAACTGATGAAGATTTTTTCTTAATTTGTTGTCGTTTTTTGTATTTGCATGTGTTTTCTTAAGTTGCAACGCGTGGAGCTCTCTCAGCCACCGCAATACATATATATATATTTCTTGCCATTTCATGATTTTTATTGTTTTTGTTTTCATTATTTGTAACTGTATATGTTTAATAAAATAACATACTCTCTCTCAAAGTTCCTGACAATATTCATGAGAGTTCTTCGGTTCATAGTCTGACCGACTGCACAAGTACAAAAATGAAGCAGGCAGATCAGGAGGATCCTCTGTGGTACAGCGAAAACCTGAAGCAAACACACACAGATACAAACATTCATATATATAAAAATATCTGTCTGTCATAAACAAAACATTTTTTTAAGTCTTATTGTGTGTACACTTTTTTTATTCACAACATGAGCAAAAACTTACCATTTTATCTTTAGCACAAAATCAGACAGTTCAGAGATGCTGTGTGAGTCTGTTATGAAGCAGAGGTGAAGATGAAGAGGAAGTAGATGGTATTTATTTTGGCACTCGCCCAACCCTCTTCTTCAACACCATGACAAACACACACTTAACTTATTGATCACATATGAATTACTGACTTCTTTATCTAAGTAAAAATAAAGTGTACTTGAATGCACTAAAAACAAAAATAACTTAAATACCAGCAAGTACATTTGTAGTATTTCTCAAAAGCATATTTCTACTTAGGTGGTACATGAGTGCAATTGCAAAGGTATACTAAATACCACTGATATTTAAATTGATTTTTAGTACAGTAGACTTTTATAAGTGTATTTCTTTTATTTAAAATATATTATTACTACATACTACCACTAAGTTCTATTTGAATTTTCATGAAAAATACAGTAGAAATGTACTACTTAAGGTCCATTTGGACTTGGGTGGTGTGTGAAGAGATTTTGTTGTGTTTTTGACAAAAGAGATACTGTTTGTTTATACATTACATATCATACCTGTGTTGCATTGATGTTGCACTGACATGAATTACATTTACAGTAATTTTAATCAAACGTATTATTTCTAACATTCAAGTTGATTTATTGATGATGGAAAACAACAGCTTCATGAAGTGACTACACAGTGGGTGTAATTTTAGAATGTGTACCAAAATTCACAATTTAACAGTAAGTATTCTTATAGCATAAAGTACTTGAAGTGCTATATTTCTAATGTGAAAAAGGTGCTACGAATGACAGAATAATAGTGTATTTGATTTAAAGACACCATAAGCATGTATTTAAGTATATCATATAAAGGGAATGTTAATAATTACAATACATTTAAAATGAATGATTGATTCTAGAAAAATGTGTGGGCAATACATTATAATTACACTAAGATGTTCCTAAAATTATCTTAAGAAGTACTAAATAGTGCACAAAAAATAGAGCACTTTAAGTACATTATGGAAGTGCACTAGATGTACTTTTAAAAAAGTGTATTTTACTGCACATTTTTTCACCTGGGCAATAATGTCATTGAGATTCTTTGTGAATGTTGGAGTTTCTGGAAACTGTCCATAAGAAACAGAGCCCAAGAACTCCTAAGACTCTCAGTTCCTCCAGTAACCTCAGCATATATAAAGATAGGTTTTAAGGTCCTTGAAATACTGACAAATAGAGAATAATAACATATATTTGAAGCTACATGTTCTACTAGTGCTAAGACCTAAGGAAATAAACCAAAATGGTGCATCAGGTCATACTATCCTTTACTTTTAGTGACTTTAAAACACATTGCAATTTAAGTGTGTTAATGGCATCATTGTGTACTTTGAATGCAATAAATTAATCTTTACAAAAATGTAAAAAATAAACGTGAAACGGCCTGTATAACACTACAGTGCATAAAACTTGAAGCTGCTTCCCTTTTACCTGACATGATCTGTCATTAATGCTGCAGGAAACAATTGCATTAGCTGGCATAACATTAGTTCATTTTAACTTTTTATTCATCAAAGAATCCCAGAAAAAAAAAAAGATTTCTAAAAGATCATGTGACACTGAAGATAGGTCATATTTGGAAGTATTTTTGTGCTCAGAGAACACCATTATGAAAATTACTTTTAACAAGTTTCAAAAATGTTGTAGACAGAATTAGGAACATCTTTGTGCTTTCTCAAAGATGAATTTATATATATATATATATATATATATATTTCATCCTTCCCAAATTGCATTTGTAGAAAGTATACTATTTTACAAATTCATTTGTAGTGCACTAAGTTTGTGCTTGATGAAAGCATGAAATAACTACATTTAGAGTGTATTTTCAATATCTGTGTGGTGCAAGGCCTTGTTTGACAGTTGGTTTGGTGGGTGTAAATGATCTGGCTGTTTGTGTGTGTGTGTGCGTTTGTGAGTCATTGCATTGCGTCATATTCTATACATATTCATCTGTTTGACCCTGTGAAATTGTGACCAAAATGTGGTGCATATGAATGACCTGGCAATTGTTAGTAATATGCGCCTATAGGCAGGTGCACATGCACATACACTCTGCTTATTACACACACAGGGACGCGCAGCAGCACACAAACATGCCAAATATTAAAAATGAAAGGATTACAATGTACAAGATTATTACTGTGTACATAAATATAAAAATGCCTACATGTCATAATGGATAGTCAGTCGCTTTCTTATGTGAGCTGTTTTTTGGTTTCACTTTCCAGAAACAATCTTTAGAAAACAATCACGTTCGGCAAATAGGGAAGAGTTTTGAAAGGGGGTGCACAACTCATTTGAGTGGGTTCGGCCCGTGAATGCCCCCCTTTGCGCCGGCCCTGCTCTCTGGAGAAGTGTTCAGCGTTTGTTCTTGCAAATTCTGCCCTGTAAATAGCAAATCCGCCATGGTGCGAGCATAACTGCACTGTTAGACATTTCTGTAATTTCTACAGTTATTAACTGTATATCACTCAGTATAATGCTGCAAATTCCCTTTGCAGTAAATAACTGTAATAACCATTCCATCAGTGGAATTTTCTGTGACGTCAGACCCCAAATACAGAGACATACTGTATTTTTTAAAACTGCTGTATACTACTATTTGCTGTAACGGCCTCTTTGGCGGCGTTCTATTGAGGTTGTTTGATTTTCCTCGTTTATTACATTTGGATTGACACCATTTAGGCTACCCTACAACCGTGTCTACAACGCCGCAACAGCTTAGGTCGGACTACACTGGATGTGTTGCATGGCTTGTAATAATTGGAAAATCCACTTGGAGTACATCTGTACCTCAGAAATATACCAGGCATTACTTTACTGCCCGCATCCACCTTACGAGAGAATATAAAGGTAAAAATGTATGCACGTTTGTCTCAGTGTTTGTCAGATTTTTGTACACCAGTTTAACCTAGTAACATTTACCCGTCAACATGGCGGTAACAAACTTTGCTATGGTAAACTGCGTTGTCCTTTCATAAGGCTTTTATCAGCTTATTGAATTAAGTTTTTTACGAGCAACGCTTATCTTATATTTACATATATTAGGTTAACTAATGTGAAATTTTGATTAACTGTTAGTAGTTAATTTTGGCCAGTAGCCTATTGAGAAAATAAAATTGTATGTTAGCTAGGTTAAACAAGTTTTATGGCTGTTAGCTGCCTTTCTAGTTTTAGAATTAGTTTGGTATCATTTTTAATCGAATTTAAGATCTACATTTTTTGTGTTTGTGTTTTAAAGGCAACTGCAGTGAAGCATCAAGAAAGACATGAGCATGCCAACCACTCTGAGACTAGGTTTTGAGAAGTTTGCCTGTTCTATGTGGGGTTTTCCTTTAAAAAGTGTGCCATTTCTTGTTTTTCAGAGAAGACAAGTGGATGGTGAGCAAAGGTGGTGGCCATGTTTTGGAGCAGCACCTGGGTTTTGCAGATCATGTGTTCTTTGGCTGCTTGTCTTTTCCCCCATTATGTTTCTGTTGCCTAAAGATTCTTTGTGAGAATAAATCCAGAGGATACAACATAATGCACTGCAAAACATCCCAAGACAGGAGAAATGGTGAAGATGCATTGTTCCAGGATTGGAAGACTGTATTGTTAAGTGTTTTACAGGCAATGTTTTAAATAAAGAATTTGATATTTTGTCATTCTTGTGTCTGTTTTAATTGAATGTCAGTAGTACCTTCGTAGAGTAAAAATAAAATAAAATGAATTCAATATAAAAATGATCAAATCTACTGAAATCTATATTAAAATGAATGAATTACAGTAGTATACTGATGAATTAGATTTTTTAAATAATAATTTGCTGTAAAACAGTACAGTTTACAACTGTAAATTAAATACAGTTTGCTACTGTAAACAACAGTGTTGCTAGTTAGTTACTGTAAAATCCCTTTGAAATGTCAGGGAATGGGAGATGAGACTCTGATTGGTTTAATGCACGTTACGCCCGAAACACACCCACAACTCATTAAGAGAACAGGGACAACCCTCTTAGACCATGCACCGGGCGCGCCGACCATTTTTCCGACCTTACAATAGCAAATGTGGATTCCAAGCGCACCAGTAAAAATATGATTAATGTGCCATTATTTTTTAGTTTTCCTATGGATGTCTTTGACTATTTTGTTTCTTTTCTACATTTTTGTGTTTTAAAACATGTCTAGAGACACTGTTTTATACTAAAAGTGCCTAATGATTACATGAATGCTAGACACACTTCATAAAATTAAAATGTAGATGAAAATTAGAGCACATTTAGTTAGACTAAACTTATGTTTAAGATCAAATGTCTTTAAAAAAATCGGTGAAGTCTTTCACACATTTTTCATGCGCTGTTGTGGTCGCATGTTGCATGCTAAATTTATCACGGATGTAGGCCTATGGGTGAGACTTTCGATTCATTATCCACTATAGGGAAATGAAGAGAAGAACGACAATGTGCAGTAAACGGTAAAACTGTTTGCACATGCAAACTAGTGTGTTCATTATTAAGATAATACTTTAAAATAATATGGAAAGACACACTGTTATGTCTTGTGTTATTGTTCATAGATTGTAATATTGGGCCAGTCCACTAGAGGCTGTGAGAGTGAAAGTTCTGCTGTGATAGTGTTGTGGGGAAGGAGATTAAACCAGCATGTTGAGAATGTTGTGAAATAAGTTGTCCTAGTTTTTCCCTTTTAATTTCACTGTAAACAAGTCTAGACATTACAAACACCAATTTGCAAAAGCTAAAAAAAAGCTGGATCCAGGGCCAGATGAGAACGGAAGCCAAGCTCATAAAATTTAGAAATAGCCACACCCACTCTTACAGAAAGAAAAAGGTGGATAGTCAAAATGCACTACAAACCTATTTAACACACTTTAAGCTCCCTCGTTTATGTCATGATGCTTTACAAAAGCCTACTGTACAAAATATGGCTTTGGTCAAACAACTTTTGCTGGAAAATTGCACAATTACTTTTTAGGAATAACACATTAAAATGATCAGGAACAAACTGTTTTGTTAAGAGTTTGAAGATTTGACAAAAAGTAAACTAGATATCCATGAGCAGAATGTCTGCACACAAATTATGGCAATCGACAAAGGGCACATGTATAATTATTTTTTTTATTACTCATTACATTTACATTTACATTTATTCATTTAGCAGACGCCTTTCATAAAGCTCTTTTTGCCCAGCAAACATTGGGCTATGAAATCTGAATTATATTATCCAAACACACTTGGTTGAATTATTATTCTTGAACACCTGTTTTATGAGTACCACCTGTAACCACCTGTAAGTCGCTTTATGAAAGAAACAATTAGAAAGGACAAGACCTAAACAGTAAAACAAATATTACACAAAACAATTATAAACAACAACAACAAAAAAAAAACTTCATGTAAATGTATGATACAAAAATTATGTTATTAATTAATAAATAAATAATGACTAAATTATAAAATAAAATAAACCAAAATAGTGCCCTTTATAGATGGATATAATCTACCGGAAAATTCATAAAACTTGAGAGAAACTCATACATGGAATTTTGAATTTATTAACAGGCAAAATAAAAACAATTGTTTATACCAGGGGTGGCGAACGTCGGTCCTGGAGAGCCGCAGCCCCGCAGAGTTTTGCTTCAACCCTAATCAAACACACCTGAACAAGCTAATCAATGTCTGAAGGGTTACTAGAAAGCTACAGGCAGGTGAGTTTCAATTAGGGTTGCAGCTGAACTCTACTGCTCTCCAGGAACGGAGTTCGCCACCTCTGGTTTATACTGTATGCAATTAATATTAGAAACACTTTGATGCATTTTTGAGCTGGACATTAAGTGAATGCATTCCTGAACATTTTCACACTAGTCCAGTGTGTCACAGTTATGCTCTGCTAAACCCATGTTCATGGACTTTTAGTTTATCTCCAATAATGTTTCCTTTATTCCAGTTTCCCACCACTTATCTGTTACCATGGCATGAACATTAACTCGATCTTCACAGCTGCTCATCATTTAGTTATGCAATTGTGTGTTTAAGTTCCTCCTTGTGCACTCTTCAGTGGTCTGGTTTTGTTAATGTTAAGTTGTTTGCATGCCTGATTGTTGGATTTTTGGTTATGGATTCTTAAATCATTTTTGAATCTGATTTTCATCTTCCTGTGCTTCTTACAACTTAAACATGAGACAGTGGGGCCAGTTGCATGAACATAGTCACTATGTTAAAACTGTGTCTAAACAATTATTTTGACTGACTAGCTGTTAACCAAGTGGTTTTACTTTTTAAATTAAAAATGGACCAATCTGACTTTAAAAAGTTATGACCAGCTTTGAAGAAAAAAAAAAAAATCTGATTTATGCCTAATCTAAGCAGTTTATATAACCGGCCACTGAATGTGACTTTGAGACTAAGCACAAAGATTATTGCTATAGCTCTTTATTTACCTTCAGTTTCACAGCAGAGCATAAATTTTACTTAAGTTGTTTTTTTAACCTTTGGTTGATATAAGCAGTATCAAGGTTAAATTAATGGGCATACAAATAAAAGTGAATGTGTGCATACCTGTATTTTAAAATATTATTTGCAGATCTATATAAATATACAATATTTCATCAGTCTTACCCGTTAATGAATTTTGTTGCGCAAGGTGAGTTGTAAGTATACAAAACAACACACTGATCATCATTTATCATGTCCAACATTTTCTGCAGGGGAGATCTGGAATTTGTAGCATCTCTAGAATAGATAAGAATATACTCAGCATGGTCATTTTCTTTAGAAGAACTGGTAGAATGCAACTCGGCTTTGAAGCAGTAAGACAGTAAGACTGAAGTCTTTGGTGACTTCATATAACCTTCTTTCTTTACTGGTCTTGAAATCATTGAAGGCTGTTTTTATTTCATTCGTGTTGAAATACAAATCAAGACTAAAGCTGTGTCCTAATTCAAAGACTGCAGCCTTCGGAGGAAGGATCCTTCAAATAATATCAGGTTGCATTATGATTACAATCAAACATTAAAATTTGGTCAGAAAGGTAACATGGGAAGCATTACTGTTACTCAGATATCAGAAACATCTGCTAAAATAAGAGCAAAAATAATAATTATTAATCAGTAAATTGAAGAAAAAGATGTAAAAAAAAATCTAAATAACCATAAATAAATATAATTGTAACTATTTACTCTAATTATTTTACAAGAAAATTAATCCCCCCATCTCAAATATTCTCAAAATTTGCTTTATTGCAGTCTTACCAGTTCATTTCTGAGTGTGTGTGTTTCTGTGTGTGTGTGCGTGTGTGTGTGCCAGTCATTGCATTGCATCATATTCTCCACATATTCACACGATTGTATTTACAAACAGAAGCATTAAACAGTTTGAAGAACCATTTATCAGCATGATCTGTTTGACCTTGTGAAATTGTGACCAATATTGCAAAGTGTTGCCACAACCTGTGGTCTGACTGACATCCAGCTTTGTGCATGTGAATGACCTGGCAATTGTTAGAGTCGTTCGAGGCCACAGGATGAGAAAAACACTGCAAGTATTCAGTCAAATTCAGTTTCAGGGGGCCCCCAGGACCAGGATTGAGAACCACTGCTATAGACAGCTCTTAAAATGCCATCTAGTGGACACTGAATGATCAGGCAATTTTAAGTCCTTACAGACATTTGAGGCAACCAGTCATCTAAAGTGAGTTACCACTTCTCAGTCAGTAAAACAGACAATATGATTAATCTGCCATTCACACTATTTTTCAGTTGTTTTCATATGAATGTCTTTGATCATTTTTGTTGCTTTTCTACTTTTTCATGTTTTAAAACATCTAGAGACACTGATCGTTTGATCTAAAGAGTCTTAAAGTGCGTAATGATTATGCTAGACACACTTAATAAAATTAAAACGCAGATGACAATTAGAGAACTGATGCACATTTAGTTAGACTAAACTTTAAATGTTAAATGTTTAAGACTGTAAAAGTCAAATATCCTAACAACGAATGTCTTCTCTACTGGATTCCTACAATAGACTCATCTATCACTAGTCAAGTCACATTAATCTATACAGCACTTCATGCGACAGAAATTGTTTCAAAGCAGTTTCACAAAAATAAACAGGAAAATAGCAGTGTTGTAAAACAGCTCTGACCAAAATAGTGCCAAAATTACCCAGTTCAGTTGTGTTCCAGTGTCAGTGCAGTCAAATCAGTAACATGTCTGAAAGTATATTCTCTTTTAAGCCCCAATTTACCAGACCAAAGGACAGGGTAATTTTGCTTTGAACCAACTGATATGAATGTGCCCTATATTTGAGGAGTGCTATATCAAACTTGACTACTTAAACTGCTTTCAACCACTCACATTATTGCTCTCTGTCATCTCTTCTGAAATACAGCATTTGGAAATGAGTGTATGGGAAAGACTACAACTAACCCTCTATTGTGTAACAAGCAACAAACCCGCATGCAGTGTTTCACTTCATGTGCATCATTGTAAGTATATGAATATTATTTCTCTGTGAGATTTACTTTTTATGAGCAAGCTGCTACCTCTTTAAGATTTTGTTGTAAAAAATACAAAAAGTTATCATGCTAGAGCCACATAAAATGAAATAATGTCAACAGTGATTGGCTGCATTATCATAATTCTTGACCTAACATATATAGGTATTTAATACCAAGGGCAATGAATATCTATATGATTCATGTTCTGGTCATATAACTCTTAAGTACTTTTGAGTGTTTAGAATAAATCTGAACATAATAATGTAAAAAAGTTAGTAATCCACAATAAACATATAAATAATGATGAACTCAGAGTTAAGCTTCACTTAACACTTAATGCATGTATATGCTTCAGGGGTCACATGTTTGCATTTGTGCACAAATTATTCTGAAATTAAACCACCATACAAGAATTGCTGAATAAATGTTTATTTTTCATTATGCAGTAAGCCAGTATATATATATCAGTAATTACTACGAGACAGCTGCCATCTAAATACAGTATAAGCACAATGAGAACTTTTCTAAATATTTTACCCTCTCTCTTTTCTTCATTTCTGCATCCTGTAGTAGCACAAACTTCAGCTAAGTTAGACACTACAGTCACCAAAATGACCTGCATTTCACTTACTTAGAGTACAGTATTTGATTAAATGTTTGAGAACTTGACCATTATACTTGATGTGAACAGGAGTTTGAAGTCTCATTACCTGACAAGGTTGTTCATCCAGGGTGCATGTTAACATTCATTTGTTATACGCTCAAAAGTATTATTATTATTATTCACAAAGCGATAGAAGGGAACACGACTTACAATCTCTGTAAAGTTTCTTGCGAGATCAGAGCATCTATGGTCATTTTCATTAACATAGACTTTCTTGAAGACAAAGGCTTTAGTTCCAGTGTGATTTTTCAAGAGGTCAAGACTTGGTATAATGTCATATGCACTTGAATTTAGACAGGGAGAGTAGACGGTGTAGATGACAATGCAGCTGTCATTTCATTTCCATTTCCAAAGTTTTTAAAGGTTTGTAATGAATCATTTTGGAGCAGGACAGACACTGATTCACTTATGTAATTTTCTATTACTTTACAATTACATTTACAATACAAAGGTCCTGCTGCCATGAGGTCTGTACCTTGGTAAAACCTATTGTCTTTTTCATAAATGGCATTTTTCACATCTTTCTCCTGAGTCAGGAAGTTCTCATTTGAAGGATCAAAGTTCCATTCACATTGATTCCTTGGTACATTGATGGCTACAGCATACGATTCCACTGTGATGTTTGTATAGCTGAAAAACATCAAATAGAGCAAGATAAGAAGAGTTTTGTGATGACCGGCAGACTAAACACATTTACTAATGACAATTTATTTCCTTATTTCTTTACTTGTGCTACATCATATAGTTAAATGCTATTTATAAACCTTAATTTATGCTTTATACTCACTTCTCCTCAAAAAAGTGAATTATTCGGGCAAGAGTCGTAAGGTTCATCTCCTGTCCTTCCACACTTTCTGCCCAATAATGAAGCAGAAAGAGCAGCAGGAGTCCATTCAGAAACACAATAGACTTCTAAAGAGGTAAAATGCACACACACAAACTATTAATATCTAAAAGAAACACTTAAAAGAAACACTTTTTTTTTCTTACTATGGAAAACATTTGAATAACCTAAAGATCTATATGGTTCCATCAATTCCAATAAAGAACTTTTATGATTAAGAGTAAATACTAACAAATTGAATGAAAAAATTGAGTTTAAAACATATGAACATTACTTACCATTGATGCTGAAGGTTCAAGGATGATGTGCGAGTCTTGAAGTGTGAAGATGCAAGTGTGAAGATGCATGTGAAGTGACGGAGAGGCTATTTATGATCCTGGACCCTTGACTGGCCCTTTTCATCAGCATTATCACAAAATCAATGCCAAAGATAATGATCACTCACTCTTTCACTGAGGTCTTTAGCAGGGTTTAAGCATCACAGGTGTGTTATTAACCCCACCCCACCCCAACAGCCCAGACAAACGTCAAATGACTAAAAACACAAACATACTTTTGAGGGCACATCAGCAAAATATGGCACCTTCATACTAAAGAATGTTTTCACTTACTGTGCAATCTTTTTATCATTTATTGAAAGTGTTCTACATGTGACCTGCTCTTGTGTCCAGTTCAGACAACAAACAATTGCACGATTTCTGTCAGAGGCATTATGTTTCATTTGTTGTTGTGTCTGTTATGATAAATTATATTCATTCTAATCTCTACAAAAGCTCCTCTGACACTTTGGGAGGGAAAACTTGTTCTACTGACACTATCTTTTAAATAAATAGAAATAATATGCTGTCATTTCTTATCACTTTTGTTAGATTCCTTTTCTCTTAAATGCCAATAATTGTCATTAATGAGTGTAATTTTTGTTAATATGTTGTTGTTGTTGTCTTGAGGAAACCAGCGATTTCAAACTGTCTAAACATTTTTCAGCCTACATTCAACAAGACATAGAAATAGCCCTTTTCTGGGGGATTTCTTGCAGGGTCATTAAATCCACAGATAAAAATGGTCTGCCATGGCCTTTCAATTACGTAGGAGTTTTTTAGTAGCTAGTAATGACTGTTTGGAAATGCAGACACACCACCTACTTAACTAAAGTCTTTGATTCAACTCTACCCACAGATCATCGTCAGATCCGGTGTGTCACGGCAAAAGGACCCAAACGCAAAGGCAGGTCAAAAACAATGAGTTTATTCTCTTTCAAGTAAACATAGGCAGTATGCGCTTCTCTGGCCAAAAGGGCATTCGCAATACTGGAGAAAAAACACAGGAAAAAAACAGAACCAAGAAAAAACTTGAAGGATTGGCAGTCCCGGACAGCAGGGCGAGGGGAGACACACTAGTCTGAGCGGACAGGTCCGGAGAGCGGCATCCGAAGGGGAGTAAGCAGCAGCGGCGGGCAACTGGATGACTGGACAGAATGCGGGTCAATAGAGTAACAAAGCACGACACGACTGTGACAAGGCACGACTTGAATTAACTAGAATAAGAGTGTAACACACTGACAGAACCGTAACAGAGCACAATAATCTGGCGAAAAGCCCAGGAACGAGCAGAGAGAAATAGGCAGGGAAATCAGCGCAAAGAAGAAACAAGTGCCGTCCCAATCAGCGTGAGCGCTGATTGCGATAGCGAGCAGCTGAGACTAGGCAAGACAGAGAAAAGAACAGATAACTAGAATCAAACCCGGCTCATGACAAGGTGAGCCCTAATTTGCTACGTCAGACAGAGGCAGGATCTAACAGATGTCACTCTGACATCACGCCAGGGTCCCAAGCATTTTAACTTTTTTTGTATTTGTTGTAATTTAATTGTATTAAATAGGTTGACATTCTGTTCAATTAGAAACAGAAAAAAAGCCCATTCCAGGGTTGCCAAGTCTGCGGTTTTAAAGCAGAATTGGGTTACTTTTACACTGTTGCCATTGGATCTCTCCCCAATCCCCTCAAAATGCAATTTCAACAGAGGGAAAAACAGCGGGAAAAAAACGTGATTGGGCTAGTTTTGAATAACAATTGGGCTGGTTTTGTTTTGCAGTCCTGGCAACCCTGCCCCGTGCACAAAGCTCTGGTTATATTGTACATGAACAGTAGTATGTTTGTATATAAAAAAAAAAAAAATAGATTAACTGATTGATTAGCTCTTTATTGAACAATAGATAGTTCAAACTAAATGCATAACGAAGAATATTGAACAAGCTATTGTCAGGCTTGTGTGTAGGGGGGAGACGTAGGGATGAGGAAATATAACAAAATGGCAACAGTGATAAAATCCAAACAAGGGTACAGAATCAGACAGGAACACACACTCACATAATGTTAGGATCGGACAGGGACCAAGGAACTGAATCAAACTTATAAAGGGTAGCAAACGAGACAAAGACAGGTAAAGATAATTAACCAATAACGACTTAACAAGAAACGGAACAGGAAAGACCAAATAAGGGCACATAAGGGCAAAACCAACAATACAGTCCACAGGGGTCTGACATTACTCCCGGAAGGCGTGTCTCGCGCCGTAACATATACACCGGGGAGAGGGGGGGGGGTGCCCTGGAGGCTCGTGCAGGGCAGACACAGGACGGAGAGGAGGAAGGCCTCAGGGCGAATCAGGGAGCTCAGGAAGCCATGGCAGTTCAGGGAGCTCATGGAGCCATGGCGGATCAGTGAGCTCGGGGAGCCACGGCGGAGCATACAGTCCGAGAGGCCATGGTGGATCAGGACGCTCGGAGAGCCACGGCAGAGTATACAGGGTGTGGCTGCTCATTCGCGTCCCTGTGCTGCCCGGCGTACTGCTCTTCCACTCGTCTCTCATCTTGTTCTGTTTATTGATTTCTACAATAAACTGTTATTTGCACTCGACTTCTGAATCCCATTTGGTAAATATGACAGAACGATCTGACCACAAAATGGATTCTGCGAGTGCACCTGGTCTGCAGGAGTTTATCTCTCTCAACAACGCACGCATGGATCAGCAGGAGGAGCATCTGTTGAATACGGGGCGTGTCGTGCAGGCGCTGGTAGCACAGGTGTCCGAGCTCACCTCTCAGCTGCAACAAATAAGATCGCCCGCTGCGCCACCACTGCCGCCCGTCCCTCCCCAGCCCACGAACGCTGAGTGTTTGCCGGAGCCACGTCTACCCACGCCTGAATCTTATGCTGGTGAGCCTAAACTTTGTAGAGCGTTTTTAACTAAATGCTCAATGTTTTTCTCGTTGCAACCCAGAACTTTTGCTACTGAGTCGTCTAAAGCGGCGTTGGTGATAACTTTGTTGTCCGGACGCGCGGCGCTTTGGGGGACGGAGGTGTGGGAGAATCAACATCCTTGCTGTTCCTCGTTCCAAGCACTCTCAGAGGAGATGAAGCGGGTCTTCGATCGCGCGGTTGTGGGCCGTGAGGCGGCGCGAATGCTGGCCAGTCTTCGTCAAGGAAACAAGACCGTGTCGGATTACTCCATCGAGTTTCGCTCGTTGGCTGCAGAGTGCAAATGGAACGAGGAGGCGCAGTGGGACGTCTTCCTGCATGGGTTGGCTGATCGTATTCAGAAGGAAATTTTCACATTGGAATTACCCACTGATCTGGATGGACTGATTTGGCACTTCGTGTGGATGCGCGACTACAGCGGCATGATCAACTTTCTTCCCACACTCTGGTGTCTGAGTTTCCTGCACAATCAGTCACGGCATCCTCGAATACGGTCAGCCCCCGCATTCAACCAAGAACCCACGCAGGTGGGTCGAGCTCGGCTTTCCCGGGAGGAGAGAGAGCGTCGGAGGGCGAAGGGACTTTGCCTTTATTGTGGTGCTGCCGGTCACTTTCTGGTGGACTGTCCGATAAAAGGACCAGCCCGGCAGTAGGATTGAGGTTACTGTCGGGCGGATTATCACTAGAAAGATCCTCATCTACAACTCTCCTCCCGGTGAGACTGCAGTGGGCAGCCACCTCACACAACTGCCTGGCCTTGGTGGATTCCGGAGCTGAGGGTAACGTCATGGACTTTGATCTGGCTCTTCACCTACACATCCCCATTGTTCCCCTCACTCACAAGATTTCGGTCAATGCACTTAACGGACAGACACTTCCCGACATTACTCACACCACCGGCCAGATTACCCTCATCACATCTGGCAACCACTCACTTCATCCCCACTGGCCCCGGTTGTTCTCGGACATCCTTGGCTGGTCCACCACAATCCCAGGATTGACTGGGGTCACAATTCTGTTTCTGCGTGGAGTGACACCTGTTATGCTTCCTGTCTTGTTTCTGCTTGTTCGTCTGTGTCTTGTTCTTTGTTGCAGAATGAGCCGGTGAACCTGTCTAACGTGCCTAAGGAGTACCTGGACCTGAAGGAAGTGTTCAGTAAGTCCAGGGCTGCTTCTCTTCCTCCGCATCGTCCCTATGACTGTGCTATAGATCTAGTGCCAGGTACGTCTCTGCCTAAGGACAAGTTATACTCACTTTCTACTCCTGAGAGGGAGGCCATGGAGAAATATATTTCTGATTCTCTAGCAGCCGGGTTCATTCGTCCTTCCTCCTCTCCCGCCGGGGCAGGGTTTTTTTTCGTGGGTAAGAAGGATGGATCCCTGCGACCGTGTATTGACTACCGAGGGCTGAACAACATCACAGTAAAGAATACTTATCCTTTGCCGTTGATGTCTTCAGCCTTCGAGCGGTTGCAGGGAGCCTCCATTTTCACCAAATTGGATTTACGCAATGCTTATCATTTGGTCCGCATTAGGAAGGGGGATGAATGGAAGACTGCGTTTAATACCCCCAGGGGGCACTTTGTATATCAGGTCATGCCCTTCGGGCTGTCCAACTCCCCCGCGGTTTTCAGGCACTCGTCAATGATGTGCTGAGAGATATGGTCGATCAATTCATATATGTCTACCTGGACGACATATTGATATTTTCTTCTCTCCAGGAACATGTTCAGCACGTCAGGCGAGTGCTTTAGAGGCTGCTAGAGAATGGGCTTTTTGTCAAGGCGGAGAAGTGCGTCTTCCATGCACAGTCGATTCCGTTTCTGGAGTACATCATCTCGTCCGAGGGGGTGCGCATGGATCCCAACAAGGTTAAGGCTGTGGTGGATTGGCCAACTCCAGATTCTCGTAATGCCCTGCAGAGGTTTCTGGGGTTCGCCAATTTCTACCGGCGTTTTATTCGCAACTTCAGCCAACTAGCCTCGCCTCTGACTGCCTTGACCTCCACCAAAACGACGTTCAGGTGGTCTAGCGCAGCCGATTCTGCCTTTACCAACCTCAAGAGCCGCTTTGTTTCGGCTCCCATCCTCGTAGCCCCTGATCCCACACGTCAGTTTGTGGTGGAGGTCGACGCGTCGGAGATGGGGTAGGTGCGGTTCTTTCCCAGCGCTCTGCCTCGGACGACAAGATGCACCCCTGCGCTTTTTTCTCTCGTCGCTTATCACCCGCTGAACATAATTACGATATTGGTAACAGGGAGTTGCTGGCCGTCAGGTTGGCTTTGGAGGAGTGGCGTCACTGGCTAGAGGGTTCGGGGGTACCCTTTATCGTTTGGACTGATCACAAGAACTTAGAGTACATAAGATCCGCCAAACGACTCAACTCCAGGCAGGCTCGATGGGCACTTTTTTTCGGTCGCTTAGATTTTTCCATTTCCTACCGTCCAGGCTCTAAGAACGGTCTCTACACTCTCTTGGGAGATCGAGTCAAGGGTCCGCACGGCCTTAGAAGGGGTAACGCCCCCGGGTGCCCACCGGGTCGACTAGTCGTGCCGGAGGGATTACGGTCCGACGTTATCCGGTGGGGTCACTGTTCCAACGTAGCTTGCCATCCAGGAGTCAGTCGTACTAGTTTTCTGGTTAAGCAACGGTTCTGATGGCGTTCTATGGCTTGCAACATCAGGGATTTTGTCTTGGCTTGTTCGGCTTGTGCGAGTGGTAAGACTTCCAATCGACCCCCAGAGGGGCTACTTCAACCGCTGTCAGTCCCTTCGAGACCCTGGTCCCACATCGCGCTCGATTTCGTTACGGCTCTCCCACCCTCCCAGGGCAATACGGTTGTTTTAACCGTAGTGGACCGGTTCTCGAAGGCGAATTACCATTTGCCAAGGAAACAGCGGTTACTGTAGTTGATCACGTCTTTCGTATTCATGGCCTCCCAAATGATGTGGTTTCTGACAGGGGGCCCCAATTCATTTCCAAATTTTGGAGAGAGTTTTGTAGATTACTGGGGGCGAGCGTTAGTCTATCCTCTGGGTTCCATCCACAGAGCAACGGACAAACCGAGCGGGCCAATCAAGACCTCGAGAGGGTGTTTTGTGGGTCAAAAAGTGTGGCTTTCTTCCAAGGATATTCCGCTCCGCTCCGTTTCCAACAAGTTAGCACCCAAATTCATTGGCCCGTTTACTGTCACTAAGATCCTTAGCCCAGTGGCAGTCCGCCTCAAACTTCCTCCAGCGTACAGGAGAATTCATCCCGTTTTCCATGTTTCCAAATTGAAACCTGTTTTTCACTCACCCATTAATCCGCCGGCTCCGGTTCCCCCACCGCCGCGTCTCGTAGACGGGGAACCCACTTATTCGGTAAATCGTATTCTGGACTCTAGGCGGAGGGGACGTGGATTCCAGTACTTGGTGGACTGGGAAGGTTACGGTCCGGAGGAGAGAAGTTGGGTTCCGGCCAGGGACATTCTGGATCACTCCCTTATTGATGATTACAATCAACGGGTAGGCTCACCTGAAAGCGCCAGGAGGCGCTCCTAGGAGGAGGGGTACTGTCACAGTTCATGGGTTCACTGACTCATTCTCGCTCTGTGTGTGTGTGTGTGCTGGGCGTGTAGGTGTGACGCTTGATTGTTAGTGTGATTGCGCCAGCTGTAGCTCGTTTGGCTCAGCTATTTAATACCTGTGTTTCCGTCCTGTGTTGTCAGATTGTTTGTTTCCGTTTGGGCATTAAAGTGCGTGTTTCCTGTTTCTCTGCTCCCGGATTCCCTGCCTGGAGGCTGTTTGGGTTTCTGCGGTTCTCCTGGAGACTTTGCAGATGTGTGGCTGCTCATTCGCCTCCCTGTGCTGCCCGGCGTCCTGCTCTTCCACTCGTCTCTCGTTTTGTTATGTTTATTGATTTCTACAATAAACTGTTATTTGCACTCGACTTCTGAATCCCGTTTGGTAAATATGACACAAATATCATGACAATATTTGAATTCAGATCTTGTAGGTTGTGTCAAGTAAACACGAAGAAAAAATATTTTGGGCTCATTTGAAAGATAAATGAATTGATAATGCTTTTGATAGTAGTGCAAAGGGATATTTAAAATGAATTTTATTTTGAAAGATGTTTTGATGTGTGTAAAAATCCTTTTTGCATTTAAAGGGTTACTCCACCCCAAAATGAAAATTTTGTCATTAATCACTTACCCCCATGTCGTTCCAAACCTGTAAAAGCTTTTTTTGTCTTTGGAACACAAATTAAGATGTTTTTGATGCATTCTGACAGCTCTCTGGCCCTCCCATAGACAGCAATGTAATTAACACAATCAACATTTAGAAATGTAGAAAAGAGGTCAGTAAAATAATCCATGTGACATCAGGGATTCAACTGTACTTTTACTAAACTACAAGAATACTTTTTGTACCCAAAGAAAACAAAAATAATTACTTTATTCAACAATTCATCTCCTCCGCATCATCTTCATCATTTTCCCCTGAACACACGAATACGTTGTCTAAACCTTGCTCTCTAAAACTGATACATTAATCGAATCTGTTGTGAGCATCTCATTTTTGCAAAACTCCAAAGAATCATACATACATTTTATTTTCCAAATAAAATGAATGCTGGCAGTAAAGCACCAACAAAATGTACTCCTGTTCACACAAATTATGATTACAGGAAAAGATTATTAATTAAACTGGTCCTAATGAAAGGGTCTTGATGAAAAGTCAATATCATAATTTCTAAATGGTAGTGTAAAACAACACCCTTTTTACCTTGTCAAAATCAGTTTTTTTCACAGCAACCCATTTTGTTGCATCTCCCTTTAAATGCTAATGAGCTCTGAACACCCCGCCCCTCTCTTCTTTGAGGTGATGAGCTGTCCTGTTTACTTCAGACGCATTTAGCCACGAAACTTGCTAACTAGCAAAAAATTCTTATACTCACTTCTTCTGTATAGGTAAAGCTGGATCACGAATGATTTGTGCGAACACAGACACATTTAGGTAGATCGGAGAGCGCATTCCCTTAACGTTAATTAGTAACGTTAATCCTCTGCATCTTCAGCGGCTCAGATGTTGGGAGTAAATGACGACAGCTATGTTCGTTATTACATCCAACAACAAAAGACCTCAATTGCTTAGTCTGAGATATTCTTGTCTACGTCCCTGCTCAGGCGTTGAAACAATGGTGGTCGGACTGTTCACAGTTCACTCAGCTATCGTGGGAGCAGCTTCTGTTGGTGTGATGTCACGTAGCCAAGAAGCTGAGAATGGCTTAATTTGAAAAAGGGCATGCGATTGTCTTGCACATCCTGTCAGTAAAGCTGGTTCTGTAATTAGTAGTAAATCTCCATCACGTGCGTTCAGCTGGAGCAGCAATTAATACACAGAGCCATAAATTACTGACAAGCTACGCAAAATCGTGTTCATAATCGAATGTGATTCATCTGAGATTATGAACGCATTATTGCATAGCTTGTCCATACACATTGGTACACATCGGAAATCCTGATGTGTGGGGGAACCCGGAGGACAATTGCACTTACAATTCTGGAGGTTATCACGTGAAACCAAACAATATCCAATCAGAAAGCGAGCTGACAGAAAATGAAAGCATAACAAACGCAGTCATGATGCAGCACAAAAGGATTTGGACAGCAGAGATGGAGGATTCATGACTTCACCCAAAGCCTTTTCTTGTTTTTTCATTTTGTTTTGTTTTGTTTTTTCTTGTGAATTTTCTGTCAAAATCATTCTAAACACAATACCTATTTCCATAACAAAACAAAATATTTCCAAATACTACATATGTCCATAAAAAAACAAAATGATTATCAATATTTTGTACAATAAATTCACAGACATTCTGGCAAAATAGTTTTACAAAAAGGCAATGCTGAAATAAATGTACCACTGTTTCAGGGCAACTGACATGAAAGGAGCAACTGAAATCAATTTCAGATTTAAATTTTGCCAAATAATATTTTGCTGGGTAAATCCTGTGTATAATTTTGAATGATACTTCCTTAACCCTTTTTGTAATTACAGTAAATATTGATTAGGCATTAACCAAAGCTGCAAACAATATTGTCTGTCAATTGAATCCAATATTAATAAACATAAGGGAAAGAACAGCGTCACTGCGCTACGGGCGTCCAGTGTTAGGATCCCGACTCGAGGACCTTTCCCAATCCCGCCCCCTATCTCTCTCCCACTTAATTTCCTGTCCATTCTGATCTGTCCTATCATAATAAAGGCTAAAAATGCCAAAAACTAAATCTTTAAAAAAAAAAAAACATATGGGAAAGACAAACTGTCTCACTGAAATAAAGCTCTTGTAGAACTGTTGTGTGATGTTTATTCTCAAGTCTCGAGAGATTTTGCGAGATTTCCCATGTTCACAGTTGGGAGATCTTATAAGATTTTTAAAATCTTTTAGTGTGAACCCAGCATTACACGTGCCGAGATAAGGAGATAATCAGTGTTATTCATTTCACCTGTCAGTGGTCATAATGTTATGATTGAATGGTGTATATTAATATTATATAATAATATTTCTTATATTGTTTAAAAATTCTCTATTTGAAGCAAAAAAAGTGAATCATAAATTATGCAGTAAACATTTGGAAAAGTAAATGAGAATGTTGGTGTCTGATACTTCTCTTACAGTTTACTGTGGCATTCCTAAGCAGTCGTGTAAACAGCACACTGCCAGGTGGAGTATCAACATTTCGATTCATTAGGTGGGATATTTTTAGTAGCTAGTAAGGACTGTTTCGAAAGTCATGCCACCTATTTAACCAAAGTTACCAAACTGCTAGTCAGATGAGGTGAGCCCTCATTTGCTACATCAGACAGAGACGGGATTTAACAGACGTCACTCAGGACCACACACACAGATCAAGTCCGTGCCAGGGTGTGGAGTTAGGCAGGAATGCCCAGTGTCTCCTTATTTGTTTTTAATTGCAGTGCAATTTCTTAATTTATATTTTAAAAGGTGTAATATAAGAGGCATCACAATTGGAAATACAGAACTAATTATCAGGTAACCAGCTGATGATGCAACAATGTTTTTAAAAGACTCCTCCCAAGTCACGGTAGCTTTAAATACCATTCAAGCATTTTCCAAAGCTTCTGATCTAAATCTTGATATAGATAAATGTGAATTACTTCCCTGTGTTTTTAACAGTGTAGCTGTTAAAAACACAGTAACATAGCTTGGCATACGTATAACTAAGAATAAAAACAGAAGTGCTAAAAATTTTAATCCAATCATTGCAAAAACTAAGAAAAATGTAATGGTTGACTACAAAGAGATTTATCTCCTAAAGGTGGAATTTTGCACACTAAAGCTGAGGGGCTATCTTGTCTGTCTTATGCAGCCTAATCTCTC
This sequence comes from Labeo catla, assembly GCA_012976165.1. NCBI lineage: Eukaryota > Metazoa > Chordata > Actinopteri > Cypriniformes > Cyprinidae > Labeo > Labeo catla. Next base: position 471,797 of record VONZ01000211.1, on the reverse strand, counting down.
TAGGTAGATAAGCCTAAATGTAAACTAAATTATGCAGGTATCCAAGGGCAGGCTTTAAAATGGTTTAGATCCTACCTGTCTGATCGCTACCACTTTGTTTATTTAAATGGGGAGTCATCTCAGTTATCACCAGTAAAGTATGGAGTGCCACAAGGATCTGTTCTAGGTCCTCTACTATTTTCAGTATACATGCTGCCCCTTGGTAATATTATTAGAAAACACGGGATTAGTTTCCATTGTTATGCTGATGATACTCAACTATATATCTCAACACGACCAGATGAAACTTCTGAATTATCGAAGTTAACAGAGTGTGTTAAAAATGTAAAAGATTGGATGACCAATAATTTTCTGCTATTAAATTCAGATAAGACAGAGATATTACTTATTGGACCTAAAAACAATGCACAGAATCTTTTGACTTACAATTTACAACTAGACGGATGTACTGTTACTTCCACTACAGTCAAAAGCCTGGGTGTTATATTAGACAGCAACTTGTCTTTTGAAAATTATATTTCTCATGTTACAAAAACAGCATTCTTCCATCTTAGAAACATGTTACCTGTTTCTGATGTAGAAAAGCTAGTTCATGCATTCATGACCTCTAGACTGGACTATTGTAATGCACTACTAGGTGGTTGTCCTGCATCTTCAATAAACAAGCTACAGATATTCCAAAATGCAGCTGCTAGAGTCCTTACCAGGTCAAGAAAATATGATCATATTACCCCAATTTTAAAGTCTCTGCACTGGCTACCTATTAGGTTCCGCATCAGCTACAAAATAGTACTTCTTACCTATAAAGCACTTAACGGTTTAGCTCCTGCGCACCTAACTAGTCCTCTACCACGCTACAATCCATCACGCTCCCTAAGGTCGCAAAACTCTGGACTGTTGGTAGTACCTAGGATAGCAAAGTCCACTAAAGGAGGTAGAGCTTTTTCGCCTTTGACACCCAAACTCTGGAACAGCCTTCCTGATAACGTTCGGGGTTCAGACACACTCTCTCTGTTTAAATCTAGATTAAAGACACATCTTTTTAGCCAAGCATTCAAATAATGCATCTCATAAACCTTTCCTGCAGCTATATCTGATCAAATGTTCATTATTAATCTTTTAGCTCTGGTTTAACAAATCTTCCTTTTCTTAGTTTGAACAGCAGCTACGCTAAGTATGTTCCTATTTGTTCTCTGTTTTTGCCATGGGATTGACATCCCATGGTAACTAGGAATTCGCAAGCTCCAGTGTGGATCCAGAACACTTAAGAAGAGATGATGCCAACCCCACAGAGGACTTCAGATGATACCAACCCTGAAAACATACAGCACTACCGAATTCTGCTACTAGTTTATAGTGTTTTTTGTCTGTTTGATTACGTCATTAATTGATCTTTACCACACATCTCTTCCATATGTACATCAAGCTACTACTACATATACACTGTGTGCAGAATTATTAGGCATGTTGATAATCTGGTCATATTTTTTTTTCCAAACACATTTGACCAATTCCAAACCACAACAATCTTAATAACTACTATTAATTTTGTATTTAATCATTTGTAAGTGATATATAACTGTCAGTGAAGGCTGGAAGTGAAAAACTCCTTATATTCAGGTGTGCATAATTATTAGGCATGTTTTCTTTTACAGATAAAATGAGCCAAAAAAGATATTTAACCCAGACTGAAAAGTCCAAATTGTTAAATGCCCATGAGAAGAATGCAATACTAATGCATTACAAGAATTTGCAAAGTTAAGGCTTGACCACTGGACAGCAAAATGCTTGTTGAGTCTGCATGGTCAGAAAAAACAGGTGGAGAAGAAAAGATGCATGTTAACTGCAAAAGAATTAGGAATTAAGGTGAAGAATTAGGTGTGACACCATCAGGAACCATTTAGTCTCCAGCGCCACCGTTTTCCAGAACTGCAACCTACCTTGAGTCTTCAGAAGTACAATGTGTCAGGTTCTCAGAGACTTTGCTTGGTAAAAAATCCTAAAAAAATGCCCCTGACTTAATAAGAATAACAAGCTGACGTGTTGTGAAATACATGAAGACAGTTTTTTTTTTTTAATAGGCTTTATAGACAGATAAGTTGAGAGTGACTCTTGAAGGACAAGCATCACATCCTCTTGTACCTCTGATTCAAGAATTTATCTTCCAAAATCTGGCAGTACATTTTGGGAGTTCATGTTTAGTCTCCTATCCTGAAAAGTCTGACTTGCAGAGATGGACTAAAATGAACTCCCAAAACTTACTGCCAGATTTTGAAGATAAATTCTTGAATCAGAGGCACAAGAATGTGATGCTTGTCCTTCAAGAGTCACTCTCAACTTATCTGTCTAAAATATAAAAAAACTGTCTTCATGTATTTCACAACACGTCAGCTTGTTATTCTTATTAAGTCAGGGGCATTTTTTAGGATTTTTTACAAGCAAAGTCTCTGAGAACCTGACACATTGTACTTCTGAAGACTAGGTTGCAGTTCTGGAAAATGGTGGCGCTGGAGACTAATGGTTCCTGATGGTGTCACACCTAATTCTTCACCTTAATTCCTAATTCTTTTGCAGTTAACATGCATCTTTTCTTCTCCACCTGTTTTTTCTGACCATGCAGACTCAACAAGCATTTCGCTGTCCAATGGTCAAGCCTTAACTTTGCAAATTCTTGTAATGCATTAGTATTGCATTCTTCTCATGGGCATTTAATAATTTGGACTTTTCAGTCTGGGTTAAATATCTTTTTGGCTCATTTTATCTGTAAAAGAAAACATGCCTAATAATTATGCACACCTGAATATAAGGAGTTTTTCACTTCCAGCCTTCACGGACAGTTATATATCACTTACAAATGATTAAATACAAAATTAATAGTAGTTATTAAGATTGTTGTGGTTTGGAATTGGTCAAATGTGTTTGGAAAAAAAATATGACCAGATTATCAACATGCCTAATAATTCTGCACACAGTGTATTGTAAAAATGTCAATTTGGTGTAAAGCTGCTTTGCAACGATATGTATCGTGAAAAGCGCTATACAAATAAATTTGATTCTTTTAAATTACTACTTAGATGGTATAAATCACATTTTAGTGCAATTTTAGGATGTTAATGTCAATGATTTAATGTTCATTTCTGAACATTAGAAAGAAATTACAATTCTAATTAGAATATCAAAGCACTGAAACTGGATCAGTTTTGGAAACAATGTTTGATTTTCTGTTATTAACAGAGGTGGAAATGTCTGTAATCACTCATGACACACTATCAACCATAAAATCTAGCAACACCCCAGCAACTGCATAGCAAGAGCCTAACAACCACTCAATATCCTAGCAACACTTTAGCAAACATCTAGAACATGTAACTGACCAAACTATTTATGTTTTTAAACAAGTCTTAAGACAAGCCAGCATAAATTTGTCTTTCAAACGTTTCAATCTAGTTATTACTGTCAAGGTTGGGGTGTAGGGAAGAGGCGAGGACTCAAGTTGCAGGAGAATGGGTTTTATTTACATAAAAATAAAACAAAAAACCACAACAAAAAATACCTCGTGGGGGAAAAACACTGCTGGCAGCTCGGCAGGACAGGATCAGGACACAGACAGGGAACGTATGATGACAAACTCAAACAAGACTGAACACACAAGGACAATAAATAGAGAGCAAACGAGACAGGTAATGAGGAAAACACAGGTGGGGCAAATTAACCAATTATCAGGAAACAAGATGGGTGGGGTCAAGACAATAGACATGAGAGCACATGGCACATGGAAACAGAACAAAAGCCATGTGCTCACACAAAAACAAAAACACGAGCACATGGCCAGCAAAACAATTTACCGGCCATGTGCAAAACAAGACAAACACGCAGCTAATGAGAAAACTAATAAGCTGCGTTCACAAAACACGCGACATGAAAGCACGCAGCCAGCGAAAAACCAGCTGCATATATGTATAATTATACTGTATGTGTAACCCTGGTGAAAAAAACAGCATATGCTGGTATGTTTTGGTGCTGGTTTAAGCTGGTCCTTTGCTGGTTTATGCTGGTCCTTGACCAGCAACATGACCATCATAAGCCAGCATCAAAACATACCTACCAGCATATGCTGCTTTTTTCACCAGGGAAGTATAATACCCATGTAAAAGATTCGTTCATTCGCAGAGATTTTGACTGGTGTGTCATCAGTTTTGCTACTTAATGTTTAACTTACTTATTGTTAAACTTTTTGAGAAACGTGTCTTTGTTTTTAGCACTGAATGAATGGATTGGGTATATAAAACAACTAACATCAGTGACATTGTGTTAACAATCGAGAAAACTGCAATACGACCAGATGCTTACCTAACTCTGCTATTAGTTTCCGTGATCGGCACCTTCTCATTGATTTCATGCTATTGTTGCTTCGTCGGATACGGCAAAAAGGCCTACATCCACGATGAACTTGGTGCGAGCGGTCGGTCAGAGAATTGGATCACCAAACAATTACGCGATGAATCTCAGACATATCCGGACGGGATTGTCTCAGAGGACTTCTGAGTTAGCCAAGAAGCAGTAATTATCTGATTCACGAACAAATGTAAAACAACACGAACTGGGCCGCGCTTTGTGTTTTTGACTCAAAACGAACCGGTTCATAAGAGTCATTTGTTAATGAAGTCGAATACACTGGGCGCGCTGCGTGTGGTGCAAGGCCTTGTTTGACCGTTGGTTTGGTGTGTGTACATGATCTGGCAGTTTGTGTGCGTGTCAATCGTTGCATTGCATCATATTGAACATATTCACACAATTGTATTTACAAACAGATGCATTAAGCCAGGGGTGCTCAACCCTGGTCCTCGAGACTTATTCAAAAACTTTGTGTCAGCGTCTGGTCATCACAAATACTATGTTTATTTAATTATGAATGGTAGCACTTATAATACAGTACAGTTTTAAGTTTTGCCGTACTGTCTATTTGGTGCTGGCTGTGCATTATGACTCTTCACATCATTTTTTTTCGCAATTAATATTGTTATTATTATTATTATGAAAGTAATATTGTATTTTCTACTCGCTCTCCTTTGCATTATTAACTTTAGGGTGTAAATGTACGTTGCATAATGTGCCCAGGGATATACATAATAAAATAATATAATACTAAATAAGACATGACTCCGATTAATGGCTTTATTCCTTTTGGATCTGGATTACGTTGTTGTATTGAGTTTATGCATCATCCGGACTCAGAATTGTTTCATTTATTCTTGGGGAAATGTGCATTTGGATATAAACGCTGTCATAATTTACCATGATGTAGTGATTCGAGGGAAATGACTGAGTAAATTGAGAAAATACGCTTAAATATACCGGAGATGGAGAACAGAAACTATAGCTGGCGCTATGTTGCGCATATATTATATTGATGAGTACCGTCTGAGTGCCCATATAAATTACAAACAAATAAAATGTTGTTTCTTTGTTGATTATATAACAACTTGGAAAGCAGACAAAAAAAGAAAAGGTAAAAGGCATTATTTGAGACAAGAGCATATTAATATAATAGGCACAGACCTGTAGCGGAACTGACTTTACCCTGCGCTGACGTCACTTCCGATTTTTGTGAAAAAGGCTAATTAGCTGGTTCAGGTGTTTGGTCAGGGTTGGAGCTGAACTCTGCAGGAAGGTCGACCTCCAGGACTAGGGTTGAGCACCCTTGCATTAAACAGTTTGAAGAACATGCATGATCTGTTTGGCCTTATGAAAGTGTGACCAATATTGCAAAGTGTTGCCACACCTTGTGGTCTATTTGACATCCAGCTTTGTGCATGTGAATGACCTGGCAATTGTTAGATTAGTGTGAGGCCACAGGAGACACTGCAAGCACTCAGTCAAATTCAGTTTTAGGGTCAAAAAAGTGAAAAACAAAAAGTTGCATATTTATTTATAGAATAAGTTACGTTAAAGAAAACTTACAAGTATTATTGCAGTATAAATTTGTAGTTTACTGAGAGTATACTTCAATAAACTAGAAAAGGTGCTACAAGTTTTTAAATTAACACAATTCTGACATTCCATCACATCTGTACACCGATAAAGAGGCACTAGCTTATTAATCATTATGAAATCGTCAGCAATGTTCTTATCAGCATTCTTCCAGAGCTCTTCAAAGACAAAAATGTTAACGGAAGATTGACATCAAATAAAACAACAAAACTTTGACCGACTACACCACCTAGAGCAGGGGTGCTCAATCCTGCTCCTGGAGATCTACCTTCCTGCAGAGTTCAGCTCCAACCCTGATCGAACACACCTGAACCAACTAATTAGGATCTGAAGGAGCACTTGATAATTACAGACAGGTGTGTTTGGTCAGGGTTGGAACTAAACTCTGCAGGAAGATCTCCAGGAGCAGGATTGAGCACCCCTGACCTAGAGTATACTGGAACCCCAGAAACTCACTATTAAATTTGATACATTGTCAGGGGATGGAACAGTGGGAAAACACCGACAAAAGACTCAAGCACAAAATTTTAATTTTAAACTTAATTTAATAAGCTGACAAAAGCCGTTTGAAACGACAGTGCAGTTTACTATAGTAAAGTTTGTAACCGCCATGTTGACGGGTAAATATTACTAGGTTAAAATGGTGTGCAAAAATCTGACAAACATTCAGACAAACGTATATATACTTTTACCTTACTTGCTGATCTTAATCTCTCGTAAAGTGCATAGATACACAGCGCGGATGTTCTCCGGAACTCATCCGCTCTCGCGGGTTCATCCCCGAGCAAACGCCGCGACGCTGCCCGCTGCTTCAGCGTCTTCCTCGGACACAAGTGGCGCGGCGCAGCGCGACTCGACAAAAGAAGACAATATAGAACTCATGAAATATACAATCTACAGTGTATGCTTACAGTACAGTAATGCCCCGGTATATTTCTGACTTGCAGATGTACTTCAAGCACTCGCGCTGTGTCTGACATGAAGGACAAACGGATTTTCCAGTCATTACAAGCGATGCAACACATCCAGTGTAACTTTAGTCCGTCCCAAGCTGTTGCTGCGTTGTACACACGGTGTAGGGCAAATCTTGCCAATCCAAATATAATAAATGAGGAAAATAAAACGACCTCGATAGAACGCCGCCAATGAGAACGTTACAGCAAATACAGTAGTATACAGCAATTTTAAAAAATACAGCAAGTCTCTGTATTTGGGGTCTGACGTCACCGAAAATTCCCATAATGCAATGGTTATTACAGTTATTTACTGCAAAGGGAATTTGCAGTATTATACTGGGTGATATACAGTTAATAACTGTAGAAATTACATAAATGTCTAACAGTGCTCTCTATTCTCACTCTCTACACTAAGCAGATTTGTACATTATTAATCATTCAGGTCTTTATATATGACCCATTTCCTCCTGACCATCAGCATATTAGAAAAGAAACAACAGCACTTCGGATCTGAAAATATATTCACCTTCTGCTTTATAATTGTAACGAGTGAAAATGTTGTAGCTCCTTTAAGAGCGGAGCTCTATTCTGTCTGCAGTCTGCAGCCGCATATGCCACAAGTACCGCATGTGTACGAGTCCGATGGTTTTATTTTGAATTTCTGTTGCTCATTTAAGTTGTCTTCTTTTAAGAAGTAACGCTGTTGTCAGGAGAATAAAGCTCGAGGTGTGGAATGCGACCTGTGTGCGGTTTGGCTGATTTCTGCTGCATCTTGAGTTAGGCGAGCTATCCTTTAACTCTGACTTAGCGCGTTACATAATTCAAGCAGTCACAATGGTAAGTTTTTTTATTATTATTATTATTGTTTAACACTCTTGTCCTTCATATTATTTTGTGCATGAATTTAACCCAAGTTTTGTCTGAAATAACTGATGATGTTTTTACTTTAGGCATTACTGAGGGGTCTCATCGTCCTCTGCCTACTTCATATGTGCGTTCGTAGCATTCAGGGTGATGTGAGCCCTGCTGCCCTTGCTAAAATGATCCAGTATTTTGATGACAAGCAAGTCACTTTATATCAATTATATCAATACTTGCGTTTGAAATAAGTAAAATGCATGTCTGTTTATATGTAATTTGAATGTCAAAAATGCAGAAGGAACAAGGTAATTCAGTGTTTCATAAGAATTGTGATATTGTGTTGTCTTTCAGTGTCCAGCCTAAGGCTGATGCTCAGTATGCACTAGCGATCTTTGTCCCACAGGATCAGTGTACGAAAGACGGAGCTGTAATCGAGAATGTGTTCAGCAAGGAGGATGCAAAAAATGTGAAAGATGTTATCACTAAAGGAGAGAAATGTGTCCTCTGCACAACATCAGGAAATGTCATTGCTACGAGACCAAATAGAGCGACAAAGGAACATTCTGAGCATATTCTGCTCTATCCGATCAGTAATTCTCCCATGGACAGGCTTCTAAAAAAGGCCGATCAGAATAGCTGTGTAGTTTTCTATTCTTACAACTCACCTTGTGTGACAAAGTGCATACAAAGTGGAGACAATATTTTGCCGGGCCTGGAAAACTGGAGAAATATACGAAAAGATGGAATGAATGTTTTTGTCTTTGAAAAGATCCGGCAGAAGGACGACTGGAGGAAGGATATGGAAAAAGATCTCCTAAAGATCAATGCAGATAACCTCCCTCTTTATCGGTGCAATAGAACAAATGTGATGGAATGTCAGAAATGTGTGGAAAAAAACACTGGGAAGGTAATTCCTTTCTGTCTGCCTGAAAAGAAATCAGTACTTTTGTATTTCCAGAAAATGCTTTTGTCAGTGATCAAAAGTTGGCGTGTTAATGAATGATTTCTGCCTCGTATTTTTCATAAAACTCTCTTGCCCTGCACACATCGGGCTATGAAATCAAAACTATGCTTACATATTTGAATTGTCATTCTTGAACATCTGTTCAGTGCCTAATAAAAAATAATAATGGGGCCTACATGTCTTTTGCCGACTACCAAAATATTTATTACAAATGTGTGTAACTTTGCAGGCATATTAAGTACCGCTCATTCTTATCTAGTTTACTTGCAATTGAAAGCTTCAGATTGAACTCACTGAAAAAAAAAACATCTTTTAAAGATTTAATGTCACTAATTTAGCATGCAACACTATTACGAATGTTGTGTGGGAAATGGTCACTAGATGGCGATATAAGATTTGCGCATAATTCATGGGCCCAGCATGTTAATGCATCGTGTTTCCTTCTGAAGCATCAGTGAATGTTTGAAACTTTTATAATAGTTGTGTTTGAGTTCCTCAATTGTCCTTAGTTTGAAAAGATGGATCTCAAAATCATACAGTCACTGCTGGAAAGGGTTCAAATATGCAAAAGATGCTGGAAAACTGAAGAATCTGCAGGACCTGGAGGATTTTTCTGAAGAACAGTGCTCAGTTTAACTGTTTGGAATAAACAAGGGACTCATGAACAACCATCACAAAACAAAAAAACAAAACAAACAAACAAACAAACAAAAAACAGTTGTAGATCATCCAGGTAACCAAACACAGTATTAATAACTTTTGAAGGGGGTTATTTTAATAATTTCAGCTATTTCAGTTTTTTTTTCAACTTCACTGAGCAATTTAAGACTGTATTTTTACGTGTTATACATGCATTGTTTTAAATAAAGTATTTGATATGTTTTAATTGAATGTCAGTAGTACCTATGTAGAGTAAAAATAAAATAAATTTAAATGAATTATATATACATTTATAAAAATCTACTGAAATCTATATTAAAATGAATGAATTACAGTTGTATACTGTTGAATTTGATATTTTTAATAGTATTTGGCTGTAAAACAGCTACAGTTTGCAACTGTAAATTAAATACGGTTTGCTACTGTAAATTCTAATTACAGTAACTTACTGGCAACAGTGTTGCCAGTAAGTTACTGTAAAAACCCTTTGAAATGTCTAACAGTGAGTGTAGAGTCACCCTAGAGTGGGTGAGATTTTGTGCTTCTCACATTTAGATAACAGATAAATCAGATAACTGAGAAACAGATAACCGAGCCCAATATTATGAACTTGTTCGTATCTTCTGCAGTGACTTGTCTGACTTGTCATTTAATGGCAAAGCTCATTGTTTCTGTCATACCCTCACTGAAATTTTGGATTTATGGATTTATACACCAGGCTGTGATACCGAGATTAACATTCACCTATAGCTCTTTTTTTAACATTTAGTTTCATTGAAGAGCAACAATGGACCGAGTGTTCTTCTCTTTGTTTGTGGGTGATATGAGTGACATCAAGGTTAATTCACACCAGTTAGGGTTGTTATTATACACTTTCAGTGCCAACAGACCAATTTCAGTGTGTGGACAGATGATTTGCTTGTTACTGGAAGCTTATCACATTGCATGCTGTCACATATTTTATAAAAGTCAAACACTACAACTGAAGGTGCCTTTTTATGGGGACACAGGAAGTGTCCTCATAAACCATGTTTATGCTGTAGTACCCATGTCATTATACACATTTGTGTCCATATATACCAGAACACACATACTATTATTTATATTCACAGTGATGAAACATTAATAAACTGCATGAACTGGATGAACAAAAGAAGTTGTATTTAGGAGCAAGACATAATGTAAAATCATTCAACAACAGTATGATTACTGACATTGTTGTACTGACAATGTTTAAGACACATTTTTTATGTAACTTCTCACCGCCAGAATCTCCACACTTATAACATTGCATATGATTAGTATTCTTCACACATCGATAGAGGGGCACTAGATTATTAATCTTTGTAAACTGCTCTTCCTGATCCTTTGCCGAACCAGTCGAGTCATTGGGCCAGATCTCTTGGAAAACGAAAGCTTTAATCCCAGTTGTCTGTGTGTTTAGCCAGTTTGAAAGGCCATATAAAATACTGTCCTCTTCACTGTTAATGCATTTTGTTAGGGAAGGTGAGTTGTAAGTATACAAAACAACACACTGATCATCATTTGTCTGGCTCAAAATTTTGTCCAGGGGAGGTGTATTTGTGGCATCTTTAGGATAGATAAGAATATACTCAGAATGCATTGTTTTTAAAAAAAAAAAAAAACTAATTTGGATCCAACTTGGCTTTGCAGCAGTGAGACTGACCGAGTCTTTGGTGACTTCATAAAACATTTGCTGACTCTTGGTCTTGAAATCATTGAACTCTTTTTTCACTTTGTCTGAGTTGAAGACCGAATCAAAACTAAACTGGTCTGTGCACTCTTGGTATGGGACACTGATGACTACAGAATATTGTTTAGGTCTATTATGGAAGGTTGGCTGTAACCTAGAAGACAAATTACAAAGTTATTACAGTTTTCAAAAACTTCAACTTGTTTTGAGACAGAAGTAATTACATTTTTTGCTTTTACATTTTGTACATACACTGTTAATACATTTCAGAATTGTAGTTATTTGTAACCCACAACTGTGCAAGTATTGACTTACTTATCATTAAAATACTGGATCATTTGGGCAAGAACCTCAGTGTTCACTGGCACCTGGCCCGCCTTCCAAAAAACAAAATGTGCAGCTTAGACGGTGTTTCAGTACTGCCACGCCCCTTGTCAAAGAAGCAAGTTCCATTACAAGTACAACCAGTACAAGTACAAGCCAGTACAACTGTTAGCGCAAGCTAGATTAAAATGATTCTTACGTTGTAAATATGGATATTTTTCTTACAAAAACGCATCGATTCACTACAGGAGTCCTTTATTAACCCCCCGGAGCCGTGTGAGGCACTTTTTATTATGGATGGATGCATGTTATTGGACTTGGGAGTGCCAGTATAAAATTGAATTCAACTCTGATTGCATTCGTCTGAAAAAAGGAAGTCATATACACCTAGGATGCATGGAGGGTGAGTAAATAATACGCTACAGTAGTGTTGGATCCTATCGTCAGCCTGCGAGATTGCCAATACGTGATATTATCATGCTAATGTATTTAATTATTTACATACTTTCATTGCCTGAAACCAGCTCCAGCATAAGCAACCTAACATTATCAAAAAACATCATTACTGATTAGCCTAGCCTAGTGGTTCGCCGCTTCATCGCTAAAGTTAGGCTAATCTCCCCACCTCGTCCCTGCCCTCCCTCCAACAATTTGAATTTCCGTGGGTGGGATTTAATTTAATGATATTCTAATGGTCTGTGTTGTGACATCATTGCATGCAGAAAACAAACGTAGTCCAAAGGAGCTGTTCGTTGTAGTTCTTGAAAAGGGATTTTTTAAGAGATTTGTATCTTTTTTATGCCCAAAGATACACACTACACACTGACTAAAATTCAAACAGTGAAAAAGCATAATAGCACCCTTTTAATCTAAAAGACCATGTTAGTCCAGGTGTATGTAAAAGGGTAATTTTATTTTGAACCAACTGATATGAATGCGTCCTATATTTGAGGAGTGCTATATCAAACTTGCATATTTAAACTGCGTTCAACCACTCACATTATTGCTCTCTGTCATCTCTTCTGAAATACAGCAATTGGAAATTAGTGTATGGAAAAGACTGCAATTAACCCTCTTTTGTGTAACAAGCAACAAACCTGCATGCAGTGTTTCATTAATGTGCATCATTGCAAGTATATGAATATTATATCTCTGTGTGATTTACTGTTTATGAGCAAGCTGCTACCTCTTTAAGATTTTGTTATAAAAAATACAAAAAGTTATCACACTAGAGAAACATAAAATTAAATAATGAATTAAATAATGTCAACAGTGATTGGCTGCATTATCATAATTCTTGACTTAACATATATAGATATTTAATACCAAGAGCAATGAATATCTATATGATTCATGTTCTGGTTTTAATTTGTCATATAACTCTTATGTACTTATGAGTATTTAGAATAAATCTGAACATAATAATGTGAAAAAGTTAGTAATCAACAATGAACATACAAATAATGATAAACTAAGAATTAAGTTTCACTTTATACTTAATATATTTATCTGCTTCAAGGGTCATGTGTTTGCATTTGCACACAAATTATTCTGAAATTAAACCACCATGCAAGAATTGCTGAATAAATGTTTATTTTTCGTCATGCAATAAGCCAGTATATATATCGGTAATTATTACAAGACAGCTGCCATCTAAATACAGTATAAGCACAATGAGAACTTTTCTAAATATTTTACCCTCTCTCTTTTCTTCATTTCTGCATCCTGTAGTAGCACAAACTTCAGCTAAGTTAGACACTACAGTCACCAAAATGACCTGCATTTCATTTACTTAGAGTACAGTATTTGATTAAATGTTTGAGAACTTGACCATTATACTTGATGTGAACTGGAGTTTGAAGTCTCATTACCTGACAAGGTTGTTCATCCAGGGTGCATGTTAACATTCATTTGTTATACGCTCAAAAGTATTGTTCACAAAGCAATAGAAGGGAACACGACACGCAATCTCTTTGAAGGTTTTTGTGAGATCAGAGCATCTATGGTCATTCACATTATTTTCTTTCTTGAAGACTAAGGCTTTAATTCCAATGTGATTTTTCAAGATGTTAAGACTTGGTATAATGTCATATCCACTTAAATTTAGACAGGGAGAGTAGACGGTGTAGATGACAATGCAGCCGTCATTTCGTCTTCGTGCAAAGTCTTTAAAGGTTTGTAATGAATCATTTTGGAGCAGGACAGACACTGATTCACTTGGGCACTTTTCTTTTACTTTACAATAACAAGGCCAAGGTCCTGCTGCCATGAGGTCTATACCGTTGTAAAACTTATTTGTTGTTTTACAAATGGCATTTTTCACATCTGTTGCATTCTCCTTCAGAGTCGAGAAGAGCTCATTTGAAGGATCAAATTTCCCTTGACACTGATTCCTCGGTACATTGATGGCTACAGCATACGACTCATGTTTGGCGTCTGTATAGCTGAAAAACATCAAATAGAGCAAGATAAGAAGAGTTTTGTGATGACCAACAGACTAAACACGGTTTACTAATGACATTTTATTTCTTTATTTCTTTACTTGTGCTACATCATATAGTTAAATGCTATTTATAAACCTTAATTTATGCTTTATACTCACTTCTTCTCAAAAAAGTCAATTATTCGGGCAAGAGTCGTAAGGTTCATCTCCTGTCCTTCCACACTTTCTGCCCAATAATGAAGCAGAAAGAGCAGCAGGAGTCCATTCAGAAACACAATAGACTTCTAAAGAGGTAAAATGCACACACACAAACTATTAATATCTAAAAGAAACACTTAAAAGAAACACTTTTTTTCTTACTATAGAAAACATTTGAATAACCTAAAGATCTGTATGGTTCCATCAATGCCAATAAAGAACTTTTATGATTAAGAGTAAAATACTAACAAATTGAATGAAAAAATTGAGTTTAAAACATATGAACATTACTTACCATTGATGCTGAAGGTTCAAGGATGATGTGCGAGTCTTGAAGTGTGAAGATGCAAGTGTGAAGATGCATGTGAAGTGACGGAGAGGCTATTTATGATCCTGGACCCTTGACTGGCCCTTTTCATCAGCATCATCACAAAATCAATGCCAAAGATAACGATCACATTCCTTTTCTCTTCAATGAGTGTAATTTTTGTTAATATGTTGTTGTTGTCTTGAGGAAACCAGCGATTTCAAACTGCCTAAACATTTTTCAGCCTACATTCAACAAGACATAGAGATGCTTTCAAGAAACAGCCCTTTCCTGGGGGCTTTCTTGCAGGGTGGTTATTAAATCCACAGATGGAAATGGTCTGCCATGGCCTTTCAAATAATTTTTTCTCTGTATATTTAATATGAGGTAGATTTTGGCATCTTCTTTATGGAATGAAGCCTAAATACACAGTAAACTTTAAAAAGAAGAGTGCCGATGTTAGATGTTACTTCTGTATTTACTATTACACTCTTTGGAAGTCCTGCCAATATCAACATTTTGATTCATTACGTAGGAGTTTTTTAGTAGCTAGTAATGACTGTTTGGAAATGCAGACACACCACCTACTTAACTAAAGTCTTTGATTCAACTCTACCCACAGTTCATCGTCAGATCAGGTGAGCCCAACTCTACCCACAGTTCATCGTCAGATCAGGTGAGCCCTAATTTGCTACGTCAGACAGAGGCAGGATCTAACAGATGTCACTCTGACATCACACCAGGGTCCCAAGCATTTTAACTTTTTTTGTATTTGTTGTAATTTAATTGTATTAAATGGGTTGACATTCTGTTCAACTAGAAACAGAAAAAAAAGCCCATTCCAGGGTTGCCAAGTCTGTGGTTTTAAAGCAGAATTGGGTTACTTTTACACTGTTGCCGCTGGATCTCTCCCCGACCCCCTCAAAACGCAATTTCAACAGAGGGAAAAACGGGGAAAAAAATGTGATTGGGCTAGTTTTGAATAACAATTGGGCTGGTTTTGTTTTGCAGTCCTGGCAACCCTGCCCCACGCACAAAGCTCTGGTTATATTGTACATGAACAGTAGTATGTTTGTTCATAAAAATAAAAAAAAATAGATTAACTGATTGATCAGCTCTTTATTGAACAATAGATAGTTAAAACTAAATGCATAACGAAGAATATTGAACAAGCTATTGTCAGGCTTGTGTGTAGGGGGGAGACGTAGGGATGAGGAAATATAACAAAATGGCAACAGTGATAAAATCCAAACAAGGGTACAGAATCAGACAGGAACACACACTCACATAATGTTAGGATCGGACAGGGACCAAGGAACTGAATCAAACTTATAAAGGGTAGCAAACGAGACAAAGACAGGTAAAGATAATTAACCAATAACGACTTAACAAGAAACAGAACAGGAAAGACCAAATAAGGGCACATAAGGGCAAAACCAACAATACAGTCCACAGGGGTCTGACATTACTCCGAAGGCACTGAATCTGTCGTTTGCTAGTCCCGCCACTATATATATATATATATATATATATATAAAGAAAGTAAAAGAAAGTATACATCATTCTTTATTTGCCATAACAATACAATTAATCAGGACCTCAACCCTAACAGTCAGCCAACAGGTGCAGCAATTTTACAGATTGTACAACTGGAAGAAAAAAAGAAAACAGTGCCACCTACAGTATACTGAGAGCATTTTCCTGAATATGTTAAATCCACTGCATACTCAGCAGCATACCAGTTTGCTGTAAATAATCACACCAGTCAACTCTATTTAATTTTACTCCAAGCTCCTTTATTTTGCTTGTTAACATGAAGTTAACATAATTACCATGTTGCTAACATGTTTGGGTTTGTGTTAGTGACTGTTATCATAGCTCCATAAACTACTTATGTTGGAGATAAATGATGCTTAACTCATCCAAATGAGTGGCACTAAATCTTTCAAAGAAAAGGTTTTGTTACAGGTTTTGTGTGAAGCACTCAGTAGCATTAGTCTACTGTTATGCCCCATTTCTAGGGAATACATACACAGGAAAAAAACAAACAAACAAGAAAATTAAACAAGAAAAAATGGTTACATTTATTAAAGATTATGGAATAACATGAAGGGGTGGCCACCGGTGAAAATAACACACAAAAGGAAATTATAAAAGAAAAATGAAGAAATTAAGTAATCTAATCAAGTAACAAAAATAAAATATTTACCTAACTCCCTAACGAAAAACAAAGCCCAAACAGACTCACAAAATAAAAATATGAGCACTCAGGTTTAATTGTCACGTTGAGACATGGATAAAATGGACAGCAAAGGAAATAAATCAAAATAGTAAGTATCTTTAATAAAGCAACCAAAGGAGCGCAGGAGACTGATAGACTGACAACTGATAGCATCAACACAAGACAAAAGAAACAGAGGAAAATCCAGGACTTATAAACACTGGAATGTAACCAGTGGAAACAGAAACAGGTGTGGGGCTAATTAACAATCAAACTAAAGAGAACAGGAACAGAACCGAATATGGACAAACAGCAACCAAGGCTATAGGGGGAAACATGGAAACAAAAGTCCAAAACCCTGACATTAATCAATAAGCGAAAGGGGAAAAAAAGAGAGAGCAACACAACACAGCAAAACAAACACAAGAAACATTGGTTGTAACACTACAAACATAATAAACATTATTGCAATTCAGCAAAGAACACAAAAGAGTTTTTTGAAAGACATAAAGAGAAAATCACTTATTAACATGATCACTGACATTAGCAATTTTCAGGAAAAGAAAATGTGATCATTTCTAATCAGACAGACAGAAAGGCACCATCTTCTTATTTTCCACACATTTATTACATCCCATCACATCAGTTTTGTTACACCGATACAAAGGCACTTTCTCATCAATCTTTTGGAATTCTTTTGATAAATCCTTCCTCCAAGCGTCCTTCTGCCAGATCTTTTTAAAGACAAAAACATTCATTGCCTCTGGTCTTTTATTTTTCCAGTTTATAAGACCATCCAAAATACTGTCTTTGCTCTGAATGCACTTTGTCACACAAGGTGAGTTGTAAGAATAGAAAACTATACAGCTATTTTGATCTGTCTTCGATAGAAGTTTATCCATTGGAGAATTACCTAAAGGATAAAGCAGAATATGCTCAGCATGTTCCTTTGGTGTTTTAGGAGCTGGCCGTGCAGCAATGACATTTTGTGATTGTGTGCAGAGTACACATTTGGCTCCATTAGTGAGATGAGTTCTCACAGTTTCTGCATCCTCTCTACTAAACACAGTCTGGATATCAGATCCTTCTTCTGTACAGTGATCCTGTGGGACAGTAATCGCTATTGCATACTGAGCATCAATTCCTGCCTTTGTGTGTGGCTGGACACTGGAAGATATAAAATAGCATAAGATGATCACATTTTGTAAGCTATATTTGTCTTATCCTTAAGAATGCAACTTTCCATCATGCAACCATTTTTACGTCCATTTTAACAGATTTAATGTTGCTTTTAATTTACTAAATTGTACAAATAAACTTACTTGTCATCAAAATACTGGATCATTTTAGAGAGGGCAGCAAGGTTCACATTCCCCTTAAAGCCATGAACAGACAGATAAAGCAGGCAGAGGAGGATGAGGACACTCGATGGAATCATGAATGCCTTCAGATAAAAAAAGAAAAAAAAAAGAAAAATAATGTACATTATAAGAGAAACACAGTTTTAACAACATTTCTGCACTTTTCTGATAAATGACAATTTCAAGCAATTGTGTTTGACTTTTGCAGGCATGTTAAACATCACCTTCTTGCAAATTGCAAAATACCCTATTAACATTTAATCTTTAAAAAAATATGGAATACTGACGTTTTGGTTCCTTGCCATTGTCAGCTTTTGGGTTCCTTAGTTGGGGACACTTAAAATGTGGAAATATTGTCTACTTAATACTACTGGATGAGAACTGAACTAAGCTGGACGATGACATCAGTGTTTTCTACAGAGCTGCTTTATGAATGAATTGAAACAGTTTCATAATTGCCGAACTTTACACTTATATAAACAAAGGTGAAAAAAACTTGACTTGATGGTAGTATTTAACCGATAAGATCAAATAAAACTGAAGAGAGAAATTCAGCAATAAAGCAGATAAAAAATATAGAAATATCACAAATGCGTGGGTGCATTTCAAAGTTGCAACTGCAATAGCCTATTCAAACTAAAACGATGGAATAGTAAGGACGGGTGGCAGAGGGAGCATTCCGAGGATTCTTGAGCAATGAAGTCATGAGACGCTGACCTTGACGTCTTAACGTCATCTAACCTTGACGCATTCTCCTCCCCTTTCTCATTTTACATCAATGTTTTAAATAAACAATAAATGTTTTAATTAGGACGATTTTAGTTAATGAAGTTTCAACAACATACAAACAGATCATCGCACTGAGGTCTTTAACATTCACAAAGACCGCGAGTTTAAGTGATGCATGAGTGAGCAAGGATATTCAAGTTTATACCAAAAAAAAAAAACAAAAAGAAAAAAGAAAAAAAGGGAAAAAAAAACAATCTATTATTTCCCTTTCATCCTTTCCTCCCATATTTGGGAGAAGCTGGGGTTCAAGGACAGGAAGTTACACGACAATTTAATACTAATTTGCTTTTCTTGTTTAAAACACGAGCGAGTGTTTATAATAACTTCCAGCTGCTGTCTAATATTGCAGAATAAGCCATTAACATATCACTTTATTATTTGTAGCCCAGTTTTCTTCTACACGAAGCTAAAGACTACACCAGTAAACTATTTTCATATAAACATTTTTAATATAAATTAAAAAAAAATAAAATAAAATACATAAAAACATGTACAAACCCTATATTCTCGTAATCTTCGACTTATTGGCTTCATGTTCGGACGTTGCTATCTGTAGTTAGAAGAATCAGTGCTTAGTTGCGAAGAACGAGGAAACATAATGAGCCGTTTCTAGGAAAACTAGTTGGTTGCTCTGGGATGTCTTTAGCTGAGGAGGGACCAGCGAGGGTGTCACGTTCTGTAATTGTTTCAGTTTTATTTTCACAGACTTAAAGTTTGTTTCCTTTAATAGGTGTGTTAAATGTTCAGTGAATGACATCAAAGTACTGCGAGAGCGATTCCAGTTTTTCCTTTGTTGTCATGATTACTAAGTATGTCTTCATTGGTTGTTAAGGTTATTCATCGCTTCATTGATTAAAGGATGAACAGTCTGGACAAATTAACGTTTTGAAAAAAAAAATGTGTATTTAAAAAAAATATATATATGTATGCAAATAATATCCAAGCTAAGCTACACATAGCAATTGTGCAGTTAATTCTCATATTGTATTTTCAGAAGTTTTGGAATATTTGTATTTTTCCCAAATTTGTCACTACCAAAATACAGTAATAAAAAATTAATTAGAAGGGTTATATTGACCTATATTGATTTTGATTACGTCTAGATTTTTAATACTTTTGAACCTAGTTTAAACTGGAACAGGTAAATTACAATTTATATACTTTGTAAACACTGGGTCGGTACTTTTGCAGCAATGTAGGATGAATTTAAATTTGGAGGAGAAAATAAGATGGGAGTTTTTCGACATACCCTGACTGTTATTGTTCTGGAAGTGAACTTCTTGTATATATATATATACATAAACACAGTAGTCAACATTTGAAGTGGATCAAAACCTTTCAAGAGTATCAAGAAGATACTTTTAAAAACAACAATGGAAATGACAAAAAATATTTCAAGATCATTTTTATAAATTGACATTTGAAAGTAAGTCTTTAATCTGGAAGTTGATTGTTTGCACCTGAGCAAGTAGCCTATAAAATGGTATACCCAGGGGCTGATCACTTTACCAAACCAGGCATTTCACTGATTCATTCTGAATAATCCTCCTGATTTTTTTTAATGGTATTTTTACTTTAATTATGAGGTTTATAATGTGTATATGCAGCTCAAAAAAGTTAGACTAAATTTATTTTATTTTTTCAGGGTGTGATGTGACAAAAGGTAAAGGTTTTCGCAGGGTATGATGACTTTCTATAGGCACTATGATATATGATTTTCTATAAGTGTATTTGTGTTTTTTTGCACCAATTCTGTAGAATAGCCCATATGAATATCATAATGTATTATGATATTTGACATTTGACACCATTGCTGTATACAGTGGTATTGATTCTACTTTTGATATTTGATAACATTTATTAAAAATGTTTTTACAGACATCATGATTTTACAAACATATTTAGGCTACCTTACCCATTTTTTAGAAAAGTGTTTAAAAGTGTAAAAAAAAAGGTTGATATTTTAAAATGTTAATTACCTTTATGTATCTGCAGTAAAACTTAAAAAAAAAGTGATGTCACAATATTTTAGACTTGATTAGAAAATCTTTTGAACATCAGGGAATCTTTTGCTGCTTGTGTAATGTCACACCAGTAGGGGGCAGAAATGTGATGAAATGCATTGAAAACCGTTCTCAAATGAATATATGGGGGAAATATACAAATTAAGAATGTTATAAGGGCTGGACTCATTAAGGCAGGATTTAACACAGGGGTATTTGTACGTGTAGAAGATGGTACAGCTGTCTTTTTTCGTTTATTCAACAGGTTTGTCATGGGTGGAATGGGATGGTTTTCGGTCGAAGAGACGCTCAGCATGTATTCTGAATCCATTCATCTTTTTAACACGTGCTACAATGAGCTCTTTACCTTCATATAGAGCAGGGGTGTCAAACTCCGGTCCTGGAGGGCCGCAGCCCTGCAGAGTTTAGATGCAACCCTAATTAAACACACCTGATCCAACTAATTAAGTCCTTCGGGCTTAATTGAAAACTGCATAGTATGTGTGTTGGAGCAAGGATGGAACAAAACTCTGCAGGGCTGCGGCCCTCCAGGAACTGAGTTTGACACCCCTGATATAGAGGATTAAACGTTTTCACATCTGGACTTCAGGAAGTTGTTGGGTGTAGTCAAGAAATCCTTTTCACATTTAATCCTAAGTACATTGATGGCGACGGCGTGTTTCAGTGGATCCCTGTTCACACTAAAAGTCTGATAGCTGGAAAACATGCAAAACATTAAACTCGAGCAAACAAACTAGCATTGTATAATATGAATATTTTTGCCTCCTTGATGTATTGATTTTGTTCCTCTTTTGTAAGTCGCTTTGGACACAAGCGTCTGCTAATGTAAATATTTTGCAGTAACATCAGGCATATTAACTTCTGGTCAAAGAAGCTTACAATACGACCAAGAGTGTGAATGTCCACGGTCTGTGACTTCACGCTTTGAGTCAAAAGAAAAAGCAGGAGAAGTCCTTTAAGTGGAGCTGGGGATTTCTAGATTTATAGAATTGAAGACACCAATTAATTATGAAATACACCCAAAAACATGTTCAATAATTGGTTAAAATGTGAGAAATAAGTATTCAAACTAGACTACATAATGATGTTATTTAACATGGTTTCTTGTGCATTCACACTGGTGTCTTCACAGGATGTGAGGCACAACACCAACACCCACTGTGTTTGTCTTTTCTCACCCTGCTACATATGCATACGCTTGTTTTCTTTCTTGCCAGAAATGTTAACATGGCCCAGAGTGTGTGCATGTATTTTTGGCCATGCTGTTCTTTAAGTATTTTTCTTTTCACTGAAAAATACAAACACCCTTACATCTGCACATTTTGCATTATATCGGCACAGTCTTTCTACCTTTGACCGCTTGAGATGCATGGGTGTGTGTGCATTACTGTGCTCTCAACTTGAAATAAAGTCCACACACAAAGTTTGCTAAACAGACAGAAATATTTTATTGTTCATGCAGAAAGCAAGACTATTTTTTAAAATGCATTTTACTAGTTCTTCTCAGCATACTGAATTTCAAACCAAAAGATAGAACTTAAAATAGAATCATAGTGTAGAAGTGGTTGATAATTTTGGGGACGCTGAATTATGGTCTGATCTTGTATCGCCATCTAGAGTCCATTTCCCGACACAACAGGCAAAATTACCAGCATAATGTCTCAATGCGCCTTTCCAACAGCGCCAAATAAACCGCTTTATTTCTTTAACTCAGAATCGAGTGGGAGACGTGACAAGACAAAACTAAAAGAAACTTAATGTGTCAATATTCAGCTGTTTGTGAGGTGAAAAGACACGTTCTCAGGGCAATACATTTAACAGCGCCAGACTGACAGCTCAACAGCACATTGAAAGGAGAATATGTGACCCTGGACCACAAAACCATAAGTAGCAGGGGCATATTTGTAGCAATAGCCAACAATACATTGTATGGGTCAAAATGATAGATATTTATTTTTTATTTTTTTTTACCAAAAATCATTAGGATATTAAGTAAAGATTATGTTCCATGAAGATATTTTGTAAATTTCCTACTGTAAATATATCAAAACTTAATTTTTGATTAGTAATATTCATTGCTAAGAACATCATTTGGACAACTTTAAAGGTGAATTTCTCAGTATTTTGATTTTTTTGCACTCAAATAGTTGTATCTCAACCAAATATTGTCCTATCCTAACAAACCATATGTCAAGCTTATTTATTCAGTTTTCAGATGATGTGTAAATCTCAGTTTTAAAAAAACTGACCCTTATGACTTTTGGTTTTGTGGTCAAAGGTCACATATGTTTTATTAGAGTGGTAGAAGTGGTCTACAAGAAATTTGTTCTTCTCAACACTGTAAAAAATATTTTTTTAAAGCTGTAAATAAAACAAAGATTATTGGTGTATATTTTACAAAAAAATCACATTTAATTCAATGTGTTTCTTGCTGTTTGTTTGTAATTATGAAATCAGCAATTTCTGAGCTGCTGGGAATAAAAAAAAAATAATAATTTAAAATTTTTAAATTTAAAATAATTAAAAAAAGATTTTAATTAATTAATTAATTAATTAATTAATAGTTTATTTATATTCCTATTCCTATTATTATTATTATTATCATTATTATTTTAAGTAGTATCAGCACTACTAAGTGAATATATTTTATTCTACAAAATCATGTCTATAATAACCTGATGCTGATTGTCTTGACATTTGAACCAGAAATGATGCTCAATAAAAGCAATTTTTATTTGCTCCAGCAGTAAGCAGACATGCTGTCATTAGTTTACTTTAACAATAACTGTCATCTATCAAGCATGCAATATCAAAATGTATGCTTTTTTACAGATGATTTTATTTGCCAATTTGCTAATGTTGCAATTAAAACAGAAAAGCTCAATAAAACTGTCTGTGTGAGGAAACCAGCTCTATCAAGCATTGCTTTTCTTACAGGCGATCACATTCAGCTTTGTTTCTCTCACACTGATAATATGGCAAAGCAGATGCAATTCCTTTCAGTCTCCTTATCACCTCCTCCCTTTCATCATATTGCCAAATTTTTTTGAATGCGTAGGCTTTGATTCCCTCATATTCTTCTAACTTTTTAAGATTGTCTTTAATGTTGAATTTCCATTTATCTGATATGCATTTATCCAAACAGGGTGAATTTACAGTAAAATAAACCACACATTGGTTTGTTACACTCAAAACATTCTTTAGATAATTCTTCAGGCGAAACTCTGAATGATCTCGTATATTTTTGTCAGCCTTTGCAGCAATAAGGTTATTGCTCTTATAAACCTCATTGCGCTGAAGTGTTTCTTTCACTTGTGTAGTTATTAACTCTTGACCGCCGTAGTTGGAATCTTGACATCTGTTCATTTCAACTCTGAAGGCGACAGCATATTGTCCCATGCTACCTAACCTGGAAAGCAGTGGAAATGTAATACTTTGTAAGAGCTACAATTATTGTGTGATGTAATTACAAAGGACAAATCATTTTAATTTAGAACAATATTATTTGTTTTTCTTAATAATGTTTTTGCTGTTTCATGATTTTGGTGTGTTTGTTTTTATTATTTTTAATTGTATATTTTTAATCAAAGCAACATACTGATTCTCAAAGTTGTTTATAATATTCATGAGAGTTTTTTGGTTCACAGTCTGACCGAATGCACAAGTAGAAAAATGAAGCAGGCAGATCAGGAGGATCCTCTGTGGTACGGCAAAAACCTGAAGCAAACACACAAATACAAGCATTCATATAAAAAATACGTGCAAAACAAAGCACAGAATTTTGAAATAGCATTCTTTGTAGTTGTATTGCATGTACACTTTTTTGGAAGCTTTCACAAGTAAGGTGTATATTTTCAAAATTCATTCAAGAGTGAACAATGCAAGATATGTTTTACTGTTCACATTGTATTTCACAGCATGAGCAATAGTGATGCTGCTTTAGCTCCACTAGTGATGATATTAAGTATAACTTAGCATTTTATCTGTTGCCCAAAATCAGACGGTTCAGAGATACTGTGCGAGTCAGTAATGAAGCAGGAGTGATGAGGAAGAGGAAGCAGATGGTATTTTTTCTGACACTCGCCCAGCCCACTTCTTTAAACATCATGACAAGGACACACTAGACTTACTGATCACACTTGTGCACTGTAAAAAACAATTTGTTGAGTCAACTTAAAATAATTTGTAACCTGGCTGCCTTAAAATTTTAAGTTCAGCCAACTCAAAAAAAGTTTATTCAACTTGAAATGTTAAATTATACTAAGTGACAATTTAGATATTTGAGTTGAATTAACTTAAAATTTTAAGGCAGCTGGGTTACTTACCCATCTGTTAAGTTTAGCAAACACAAATATCTAAGTTGTTACTTAGTACAACTTAACATTTCAAGTTGAATAAACTTATTTTAGTTGACTGAACTTAAAATTTAAGGTAGCAGGGTAACAAATTATTTTAAGCTGACTCAACAAATTGTGTTTTTTATTTTTTACAGTGTGTGTCATCTGTGAATGTTGGACTTGAGGAAACAGAAACCATACATTCCTGCAAGAACTCCTAAGACTCTCATGGTTTCCTCCAGTAACCTCCACATACAAAAAGAAAGGCCCTTAAAATACCATGGACCACAAAACCAGTCATAAAGGTCAGTTTTTTAAAATTGAATTAAAATATAATCCAAGGGTACCAAAAAAATCAAACTATTAAGAAAATTGCCTTTAAAGTCCAAATGAAGTTCTTAGCAATGCATATTACTAATTACAAAGTAAGTTTTGATATATTGACAGTAAGAAATTTACAAAATATTTTCATGGGACATGTTATTTACTTAATATCCTTATGATTTTTGGCATAAAAAGAAAAATCTATCATTTTGACCCATACAATGTATTTTTGGCTATTGCTACAAATATACCCATGCTAATTACGGTTTTGTGGCCTGGGGTCACATATTTGAGGCAACATGTTCTGCTAATGTTAAGACCTATGGAAATGAACCTAAATGGTGCATCAGGTTGCCTCAAACTATAATAAGGGAGTTAAGTTTAGGTATTGGGTAGGAGAATATTGTCATGCAGAATATGTGTGTTGTAATTACTAATGAACAGCCAATATGTTAATACTAGGCATGCTAATAAGCAATTAATAGTGAGAACTGGTCCCTATACTAAAGTTTTATCCATTTCTGTTATTTTCAGTGTTGCAGTGTGGTGCAAGGCCTTGTGGTCTGTTTGACAGTTGGTTTGGCTGTAAATGATCAGGCAGTTTTTGTGTGCATGTGTGTGAGTGTTTGTCAGTCATTGCATTATATAATGTTCTCCATATATTCACATACTGCATTTACAAACAGAAGCATTCAAATTCACACTCGAGGCACCAATTATTCACATGATCTGTTTGGCCTTTGTGCAGCTCAGTTGTGATTAATGTTGCAGTGTGTTGTCACACCTTGTGGACTGTTTGACATCAAGCTTTGTGCATGTGAATGACTTTGTGTGAGGCCGTAGGATGAGAGATGCAGTGCAAGTATTCAGTCACATTCAGTTTCTGTGTCAAAACAGCAGGAAAAGTTTGTTTATTTATTTATTTGGTAGAATTTGTCTTTGTTAAATAATAACCCACACAAAAGCAGACAGTTCTATAATTATAAATAATTGCAAATTATATAAATAGTATAAAAATATATAAATAGTAAATTACAAGTATGAGGTTAAGTTCACTTAAAGAAAACTTAGTATTCTTGCAATATAAAAACTACTAAACTTGTAGTTTACCTCATAAACTAATTTTTTTAAAACTAAATTCATAAGCTAAATCAGTATACGTAAGTTCACTTATAGTTGAAGTACAAACAATAAATATAATAGTAAAATAATTGTGAACTCAAAGTTTTCTGTTACACAAAGTAAAAGCATATTTTACTAAAAAGCGGGCCATTTTAGTCCCATGTAGTGTTGAAATTGTACATTTGCAAGTATACTTCTAAGTACATTGATATACTCTAAAAAAAAATAACTTAAAAAAAGTTTTCAATTTAAAGTGTTTGTGCTGCCTTAAAATGTTAAGTTTACTCAACTCAAATATCCACGTTTTCATGTAGTACAACTTAACATTCATGTTGACTAAACTTAAAATTTTAAAGTAGCACGAACACTTACTTTTTTAAGTTGAAACTGTTTTTTACAGTGTACTCTATTACATAAAGTATGCTTAAAATATTCTTAAACTTAAGTATACTTAATAAATTGAACTTGAAGTATACTTAGTGTTTTTTGACAAATTATCACATCAGAGTTTTGTTTAAAGTTCATTACAAGTATACATTTATTTGAAGAACACATTTAAAATAAATAATATGACCGTCTACAGAGAACAAATGATTGAAATTACTTTTTTAGGCACTGAAAATGTGTTCAAGGATAATACTTCAAAGAAGTGTGTTTGGAGAGTAAGAATTCTAATTAATAATGAAGTAATTAATTTCATATTTCAATGTATGCTGGGCAAAAAAGAGTTTGCAAGTCATTCAATAACAGTCTAGTGTTTAATCACTGAAGTAAGGTTTATTTATAACCCCTTATCACATTTCATTCACAATGGTAATTCAAGGATTAAACTAGAAATGTATTAAAATGAATAAGAACATGCACTGACATAAGCACTGCAAATTAAACAGATAATATATTGCGTAGAAATGTATTTATTTTCCCAAGCAGTATTTAAGGGACCACCACAAATATTGTCACCCAAGAATAAACAAAAAAAAATGTAAAACATTGTGGTCCACACAGCAGTAAACCCATGAGGTCACAATGGCAGCTGTTTCTAGAAACAAAAGCATTAATTCAATGGTACTTTTTCTTTATCAAGGGTTTCGATTCTCCAAGTTCCTATTTATGATTCATTCATAAAACAGTAATTTCTTTAATCGAATAAACATTTACACTCCCCTGTCAGAATTTACTAATTTGTAAGAATTCTACTTTATGAAAGGAAAAGCAAAAGCCTCAGTGTGAGCATTGAAGCATATCTTCAAAAGACTCGGCAGCTAACTCACATCAGGTCGTCTAAAGCATTTGTGTCAAACAGGAAACTCAACATGATTGAGCAAATCAAACATCATTTATACATTCATTCTCCAGGTCTCCAGAACCTGGTTCTCCACAAAGGATACAACACCCTCCTTTACAGCGGTAAAGTGGCACACGATCAGCAATCTTCTTTAGTGCATCATGCAGATTTTCATTGTTTTTGTCGTAATTATAAATAAAAGTGTAAGCAAAGGCTTTAATTCCCTGGTATGCCTGTAATTTATTAAGACCTGGTATAATGTTACGATTGTCACTATCATTAAGACATCTGTGTAAACAGGGAGTGTTTAAGGTGTAGAAGACCACACATCCATCCTTTTTTTTATTCAATAAGTGTGTCAAAGGAGAATTGTTTGGAGGATTCATTAGTAAATATTCTGAATGTGCATTAGGACGTTGCCCTGCTGCGATGAGTTCAGTGCCTTCATAGACTTCCTTGCTGCCACGTTTTATGTAAGGTTTAACTTGTTCTGATTTGTCATTAATCAGAAAGTTGTTTTCATTTGGATAGAAACCTCTTTGACACTGCTCCTTTGGGACATTGATGGCTACTGCATACTGGCCCTCACTGCTGTCATAACTGATTGAAAAAAGAAAAGAATTATCAACATTTACAAATGCAAAATAATTGAGAAATCAAACATGCTGGGACTGTGTGCAACATTGCAGATGGTAATGGCAAAACAAACTCATTTTAGGCTGTTATGATATGTTGATATGTATGTTTTATGTCTATGCAAGTGTACACAATGTATTTGTCCTAGAAACACATATAGGTATGAATACCTATGAATACTAGTGAGATGTCATTGTTAGCTACATAATGTATATACTAATGTTGACAAATAAACCTTATTGTACAGTGTTACCCCTTCATTTTATTCATCATAAAAACGTACTTGTTACGAAAAAATTTTTGAATCCTGGAAAGGGTGTTAATGTCCACATTTTCATTCACCACACTCTGAATACAAGAAAGCAGAATAATCCCAAGAAGGACCCTCAAACACGCAGTGAAAACCTTAAATGAGCAAAAACATAAAATAATCAACAGTCATAATTTTCATCCATGTAGTAGGCTATAGTTATTAGCATAGTCATGATCTGAGTCAGCAAAAACATGAAGCAAACACACACAAATTTATATGTTCCTATACAGGTTGCTATAAAAATATGTGCACAACAAAGCACAGAATTTAAAAATAGCATAGCAATAGTGATGCTGCTTTAGCTGTACTAGTGATGCTATTAAGTATAACTTACCATTTTATCTGTTGCCCAAAATCAGACGTTTTAGAGATACTGTGCAAGTCAGTAATGAAGCAGGAGTGATGAGGAAGAGGAAGCAGATGGTATTTATTCTGACACTCGCCCAGCCCACTTCTTCAAACATCATGACAAGGACACACTAGACTTACTGATCACACTTGGATTACTGACTCCTTTAATAATGTCATTTGTAAATGTTGGACTTCAGGAAACAGAACCCATAAATTCTTGCAAGAACTTCTAAGACCCTCATTTGTCTTTAAAGCTGTCCAAATAAAGTTCTTAGCAATGCATATTACTAATCAAAAATTAAGTTTTGATATATTTACAGTAGAAATTTTATAAAATATTTTCATGGGACATGTTATTTAATTAATATCCTTATGATTTTTGGCATAAAAGAAAAATAGGTAATTTTGACCAATACAATGTTTTATTTTATTTTTAATTTTTAGCTATTGCTATTGGTATCCATGGTCACATATTTGAGGCAACATGTTCTGCTAATGTTAAGACATAAGGAAATTAACCTAAATGGTGCATCAGGTATCTTCACTTTTACAGCTGAACAGTGTTTGCTCAAAGGAATAAAATTGTGGTAACACTTTATAATAACGTTCAGTTGGAAGTAATTTATAAGCAATTAGTTAATGATGAAATAATCATTTACAAAACATTTATAAAAGATTACTAAGTTATATGCTAACAATTTGTGTATGTTTTGTTAATTCATTTATAGGTAATTAGTTAATAATTAACTAATCATTAACAAAACATGACTATGCATTTATAAACGATTAATAAGTGATATGTTACTATTTGTTATCTATGCTTTGTAGATTAAGTTATAAATTATGTACAAGTGATTAGATAATGATGAACTAATAATTTACAAAACATCACTATACATTCACAAATGATTAAGTAATATGCTAACGATTTACGAATCTGTCATAAGTTATGTTTAAAAAAAAAAGCATATCATGAAATGGGTCAATCGTTAATAAGTAACTAATATATTATTAATCAATTATAAATAATTGAAATGTCAATCATTAAAATGTTTACCCTCCATTGAAGATCACATCATGAATAAATCATTTACAAATCTTTCTGCATCCCCTAATCTAAAGTGTAATCAATTCATCAGTTGTAAATGTTTTACCCATCATTTGTAGATCTTTTCCCCCAGTGTGTATACTCACACAACCTGTAACCGGCAGGTTTGTAAAACATTTACTTCTGATGAATAGTTTACACTTTAGATTAGGGGATGCAGAAAGATTTGTGATTTATTCATGTGTTTATACAACAGGTTTTGAATATTTGTTGTGTGTACTGCAACGTAAGGGCTGACTGGTGAGGGTAAAGATGGTAAACACATGGAGTATTTTAGCGCTGTGCACCTGATGTGATCTTCAGTTTTAGAATAATTGCATTTTTGTGCTTTTCAACGTATCGCTTATTAATCATTTATAAAAACATAGTTGTGTTTTCTAAATGATTAGTTCAACATTAACTAATTACTTGTAAATGAACTTGTAATTGACTTGTAAATGAATTAACAAAACATACACACATTGTTAGCATATCACTTATTAATCATTTGTCAATGTTTTGTAAATGATTATTTCATCATTAACTAATCACTTATAAATGACTTACAACTGAACGTTATTATAAAGTGTTACCAATTTGGGAAATAACCTCAAAGTTGACTATGACTTTTGCCTCAAACTGCTAATTTGCTGCTTAGTAATAATGGATTTGTTAAGTTTAGGTATTGGGTAGGATAAAGGATATAAAGAATAAAGAAGGATATAAAGAATATTGTCATGCAGAATATATGCTTTGTAATTACTAATAAACAGCCAATATGTTAATAATAGGCATGCTAATAAGCAATTAATAGTGAGAACTTGTTGCTATACTAAAGTTTTACCCATTTCTTTTATTTTCAGTGTTGCAGTGTGGTGCAAGGCCTTGTGGTCTGTTTGACAGTTGGTTCGGTTGAAAATGATCTGCCAGTTTTTGTGTGCATGTGTGTGAGTGTGTGTCAGTTATTGCATTATATAATATTCTCCATGTATTCACATACTGTATTTACAAACAGATGCATTAAAATTCACACTCAAGGCACCAATTATTAATTCAATTCAGTTCAAGTTTATTTGTATAGCGCTTTTCACAATATAAATCGCTGCAAAGCAGCTCTACAGAAAATTTAATTTTCTACAATATATTTAGTAGTGGCTTACTAGTGGTGACTATGTCAAGTTGACGTACATATGGCAGAGGTGAATGGTAAAAATCAGTTAATGACATAATCAAAAAGAAAATGAACACTATTAACAGTAATAAATTATATGTTGCAAAATCCGGTAGTGCTGTATGTTGTTTCCGAGTTGGCATCATCTGAGGTCCTCTGAGGGGTTGGCATCATCTCTTCTGAGGTGTTCTGGATCCAGACTGAAGCTTGTGCAATTCCTAGTTACCACGGGATGTCAATACCGTGGCAAAAACAGAGAACAAATGGGGACATAATTAGCATAGCTGCTGTTCAACCAAGCAAAAATTATTTGTTTAACCCAAGCTAAAGAATAATAATATGCATGTGATTAGATATAACTGTGGTACAAGATAATGAGATGCACTATTTGAATGCTTGGCTAAAGAGATGTGTTTTTAAACAGAGAGCGTGTGCCCGAACTCAACCTCCTTTAGTGGACTTTACTAGGTATTACCAAAAGTCCAGAGTTTTGTGACCTTAGGGAGTGTGATGGATTGTAGCGTGATTGAAGACTAGTCAGGTATGCAGGAGCTAAACCATTAAGGGCCTTATAGGTAAGAAGTAATATTTTGTAACTTATGCGGGACCTAACAGGTATCCAGTTCAGAGACTGTAACATTGGGGTAATATGATCATATTTTCATGACCTGGTAAGGACTCTAGCAGCTGCAATTTGGTCAACCTGTAGCTTGTTAATTGAAGATGCAGGACAACCACCTAGTAGTGCATTACAATAGTCCAGTCTAGAGGTCATGAATACATGAACTACAATTTCTGCATCAGAAACAGGTACCATATTTCACTTAAATGTTTCTAAGATGGAAGAATGTTGTTTTTGTAACATGAGAAATATAGTTTTCAAAAGACAAGTTGCTGTCTAATGTAACACCCAAATTGTTAACTGTAGAGGAATGTCTAATTGCAAACTGTATTCCAAGAGATTCTGTGTACGGTCTTTTTGTCCAATAAGTAAAATCTCTGTCTTACCTGAATTTAATAAGAGAAATTATTGGTCATCCAATTTTTTACGTTTTTAAGACACTCTGTTAACTTCGATAATTTAATTAGCATGATCTGTTTGGACTTTGTGCAGTTCAGTTGTGATTAATGTTGCAATGTGTTGCCAAACCTTGTGGTCTGTTTGACATCAAGCTTTGTGTGTGTGAATGACCTTGTGTGAGGACATAGGATGAGAGATGCACCGCAAGTATTCAGTCACATTCAGTTTCTGTGTCAAACAGAAGGGAAAAATTTTCTTTCTTTATTTATTTGGTAGAATTTGTCTTTGTTGAATAATAACCCACATAAAACAGGTAATTATATAATTATATAAATAATTGCAAATTATATAAATAGTATAAAAATATATAATTAGTAAATTACAAGTCTGAGGTTAAGTTCACTTAAAGAAAACTTACAAGTATTCTTGCAATATAAAAACTACTAAACTTGTAGTTTACTTCATAAACTAATTTTTTATTAAACTAAATTCATAAACTAAATCAGTATACACAAGTTCACTTATAGTTGCAGTAAATATAATAGTAAAAATAGAACTCAAAGTTTTCTGCTGTTACACTTAAAGTAAAAGCATACTTTTATAAATTAAAAAGTGGGCCATTTTAGTCCTAAGTACTGTTGAAATTGTACATTTACAAGTATACTATACTGACCAAAATTATAAACGCAACACTTTTGTTTTTGCCCCGATTTTTCATGAGCTGAACTCAAAGATCTAAGACTTTTTCTATGTACACAAAAGGCCCATTTTTCTCAAATATTGTTCACAAATCTGTCTAAATCTGTGTCTGTGAGCACTTCTCCTTTGCCGAGATAATCCATCCACCTCACAGGTGTGGCATATCAAGATGCTGATTAGACATCATGATTATTGCACAGGTGTGCCTTAGGCTGGCCACAATAAAAGGTCGACCATTTTTCCGTCCTTACAATAGCAAAAGTGGATTCGGACATGCCCTAAGTGCACCTGCGCTGTGCGCTTTCGCTTAGAAAGCTAAAATAGGGCCCACTAAGTGATCTAAAGTGGGTCATCACGTCTCAGCCAATAAAAATATGATTAATGTGCCATTATTTTAAATGTTTTCCTATGGATGTCTTTGACTATTTTATTGCTTTTCTACATTTTTGTGTTTTAAAACATGTCTAGAGATGCTGTCATATACTAAAAGTGCCAAATGATTATATGAATGCTAGACACACTTTATAAAATTAAAACATAGATGAAAATTAGAGCACTGATCCACATTTAGTCAGACTAAACTTATGTTTAAGATTAAATGTCTTTAAAAAAAAATGAGTGAAGTCTTTCACACATTTCTCATGCGCTGTTGTGGTCGCATGTTGCATGCTAAATTTAACACGGAAGTAGGCCTATGGGTGAGACTTTCTGGAAATTATCTGCTATAGGGAAATAACGAGAAGAATAACAACTTGAAGTAAATGGTAGAACATGTTTGTATTACAAGCTAGTGTACACAAAAGCCTAAAGTACAAAATATGGTTTTGGTCAAACAACTTTTGCTGGAAAATAGCACAATTGCTTTTTAGGAATAACACATTAAAATGATCAGGAACAAACTGTTTTGATAAAAAGTAAATTAGATATCCATATGCAGAATGCATGTCTGCACACAAATGATGGCAACTGACAAAGGACACATGTATAATTATTTTTTACTGCACTTTTTTTCACCTGGGCAATAATGTCATTGAGATTCTTTGCGAATGTTGTAGTTTCTGGAAACTGTCCATAAGAAACAGAGCCCATAAATTCCTGCAAGAACTCCTAAGACTCTCAGTTCCTCCAGTAACCTCAGCATATATAAAGATAGGTTTTAAGGTCCTTGAAATACTGACAAATAGAAAACACAGTAATAACATATATTTGAAGCAACATGTTCTACTAGTGTTAAGACCTAAGGAAATAAACCAAAATGGTGCATCAGGTATTTTTTCACTATTACAGCTGGACAGTGTTTTCTCAGAAGAATAAAATTTGTATCCACTCTTGTATTTAAGTTTTGAAATGCAGAATTCAGTCCGCATAAACTTCAAATGTATTTTGCTGATATTACAATTTGTTTAACACACATTAATATTATTCTAATAACAAACTGAGGTCATACTATCCTTTACTTTTAGTGACTTTAAAACACATTGCAATTTAAGTGTGTTAATGGCATCGTGTACTTCAAATGCAATAAATTAATCTTTACAAAAAATGTAAAAATAAATGTGAAATGGCCTG
This sequence comes from Labeo catla, assembly GCA_012976165.1. Lineage (NCBI taxonomy): Eukaryota > Metazoa > Chordata > Actinopteri > Cypriniformes > Cyprinidae > Labeo > Labeo catla. The sequence goes on along the minus strand of VONZ01000211.1, from coordinate 437,069 downwards.
TATAACACTACAATGCATAAAACTTGAAGCTGCTTCCCTTTTACCTGACATGATCTGTCATTAACGCTGCAGGAAACAATTGCATTAGCCGACATAACAGTAGTTCTTTTTAACATTTTATTCATCAAAGAATCCCAGAAAAAAAAAAAGATTTCTAAAGGATCATGTGACAATGAAGACATGTAGATCATATTTAGAAGTATTTTTGTGCTCAGAGAACACAATTATGAAAATTACACAATTATGAAAATTACATTTTTGAAACAAGTTTCAAAAATGTTGTAGACAGAGCTAGGAACATCTTTGTGCTTTCTCAAAGATTAATTTATATATATATTTCATCCTTCCCCAATTGCATTTGTAGAGAGTATACTATTTTACAAATTAATTTGTAGTGCACTAAGTTTATGCTTGAAGAAAGCATGAATTGACTACATTTAGAGTGTATTTTTAATTTCTGTGTGGTGCAAGGCCTTGTTTGACAGTTGGTTTGGTGGGTGTAAATGATCTGTCAGTTTGTGTGTGCCTGTGAGTCATTGCATTAGGTCATATTCTATACATATAATATAGTAGTTAATGTTGGCCAGTAGCCTATTGAGAAAATAAAATTGTATGTTAGCTAGGTTAAACAAGTTTTATGGCTAACTGTTAGCTGCCTTTCTAGTTTTAGAATTAGTTTATCATTTTTAATGGAATTTAAGATCTACGTTTTTTGTGTTTGTGTTTTAAAGGCAACTGCAATGAAGCATCAATAAAGACCAGCATGCCAACCACCCTGAGACTGATAGTTCATGGTAAGAGAACAACTATGGTTTTGAGAAGTTTGCGTATCCTATGTGGGGTTTTCCTTTAAAAAGTGTGCCATTTCTTGTTTTTCAGAGAAGACATTTCTGTCACTAACAAAGTGGATGGTGAGCAAAGGTGGTGGCCATGTTTTGGAGCAGCACCTGGGTTTTGCAGATTACTATGTATTCTTTGGCTGCTTGTCTTTTCCCCCATTATGTTTCTGTTGCCTAAAGATTCTTTGTGAGAATAAATCCAGAGGATACAACATAATGCACTGCAAAACATCCCAAGACAGGAGAAATGGTGAAGATGCACTGTTCCAGGATTGGAAGACTGTATTTTTAAGTGTTATACAGGCAATGTTTTAAATAAAGAATTTGATATTTTGTCATTCTTGTGTCTGTTTTAATTGAATGTCAGTAGTAGAGTAAAAATAAAATAAAATGAAATTAATATAAAAATGATCAAATCTACTGAAATCTATATTAAAATGAATGAATTACAGTAGTATACTGATGAATTAGATTTTTTAAATAATAATTAGCTGTAAAACAGTACAGTTTACAACTGTAAATTAAATACAGTTTGCTACTGTAAACAACAATGTTGCTAGTTAGTTACTGTAAAATCCCTTTGAAATGTCAGGGAATGGGAGATGAGACTCTGATTGGTTTAATGCACGTTACGCCCCAAACACACACACGACTCATTAAGAGAACAGGGACAACCCTCTAAGACCATGCGCCGGGTGCGCCGGCCATTTTTCCATCCTTACAATAGCAAAAGTGGATTCGCTGTTGTGGTCGCATGTTGCATGCTAAATTTATCACGGATGTAGGCCTATGGGTGAGACTTTCGATTCATTATCCGCTATAGGGAAATGAAGAGAAGAACGACAATGTGCAGTAAACGGTAAAACTGTCTGCACATGCAAACTAGTGTGTTCATTATTAAGATAATACTTTAAAATATTATGGAAAGACACACTGTTATGTCTTGTGTTATTGTTCATAGATTGTAATATTGGACTAGTCAACTAGAGGCTGTGAGAGTGAAAGTTCTGCTGTGATAGTGTTGTGGGGAAGGAGATTAAACCAGCATGTTGAGAATGTTGTGAAATAAGTTGTCCTAGTTTTTTCCTTTTAATTTCACTGTAAACAAGTCTAGACATCACACACACCAATTTGCAAAAGCTAAAAAAAGCTGGATCCAGGGCCAGATGAGAACGGAAGCCAAGCTCATAAAATTTATAAATAGCCCACTCTTACAGAAAGAAAAAGGTGGATAGTCAATACTACAAACCTATTTAACACACTTTAAGCTCCCTCGTTTATGTCATGATGTTTTACAAAAGCCTACTGTACAAAATATGGCTTTGGTCAAACAACTTTTGCCAGAAAATAGCACAATTACTATTTAGGAATAACACATTAAAATGATCAGGAACAAACTGTTTTGTTAAGAGTTTGAAGATCTTGTTAAAAAAGTAATTTAGATATCCATGAGCAGAATGCATGTCTGCACACAAATTATGGCAATCGACAAAGGACACATGTATAATTATTTTTTTAATTACTCACAGAACAGGCATTTAAGAATAATAATTCAACCAAGTGTGTTTGGTTAATATAATTCAGATTTCATAGCCCAATGTGTGCTGGGCAAAAAGAGCTTTATGAAAGAAACAATTTGATCATTGACAAAAGCATTTCTTGGAAATACAAAAGTATTGATTTCTTTTTAGGCAGACAGAAAGGATTTGCAGTGTTTCCGTTCACACAATTCCAACATCACATTTGTACTTGTACACCGATAAAGAGGCACTAGCTTATTAATCATTATGAAATCATCAGCAATGTTCTTATGAGCATCCTCCCAGAGCTCTTCAAAGACAAAAACATTCATTTCATCTTTTTGTATATTTTTCCAGTTTTCAAGGCCCGGAAGATATTGTCATCACTCTTAATTCACTTTGTAACACAGGGTGAGTTGTAAGAGTAGAAAACTATGCAGTTGTTTTGATCTGTATTTTTTAGAAGTGTGTCCATGAGAATTACCTGAAGGAAAGAGCGGAATATGCTCAGCATGTTCCTTTGTCTTTCCATTTGGCTTCGTATAATGACACTGCCGGACATTGAGCAGAGTAGCTACACAGGTTTTTCCTCCAGTGATATATTCTTTTACATATTGTGCCTCTTGCTTGCTGAATAGATTCTCAGTTTGAGATTGTTCATTTTTACACAGATCTGGTGGGACACTGATTGCTATTGCACACCAAGCATTAGTTTCTTGCTTGGTCTTTGGCTGGACACTGGAAGACATAAAATAGTGTAAGGTTATAACAAATGCTCAAGAAACATTTTGTTTACCTTGTTCCTTGTGCATTTTTACATTCAAACTAAATTTACATGCATTTTACTCATTTAAAGTTGAATTATTGATTCATTTTACTGAAAACTGTACAAACTGACTTACTTGTCATCAAATGACCCAGCAAGGGCAGCAAGGTTCACTTGCCCCCAAATGTTTTGAACACACAGATGAAGCAGGTGGAGGATGATCAGACACTTCAGTGAAGACTAAAGTGAAAACATCATTCATTTCAGTGCAAAACTTAAGTTAAATTCATGCAGGGGATAATATGACGGACAAGAGTGACTGAAAACAGAAGAGAAAAGAAGGTTTACTCAAACTTACCATTGTCACTGCTTGAATTATGAGGAAGAAAATGCTTCTATTTTCAGAGCTGAAGTACTTTTGTTTCTCTTCTGATATGCTGATGGTTGAGAAAAAAAAAGGCATATATAAAGACCTGACTGGTTTATACTTTACAAATCCACTTAGTTTTTAACTAGAGTGTATGGGATTTTTGTGTGTTTCTGTGTATGCTTCTCACTTTTAAGATCTGTCAACATTCGTTTCGTCCAGATTGGGAAATTCTGTAGAATAAATGTAAACACGGAAAATGTGGTAATCAAAACAAACAGTACAGTACATAACCATAAAGACCTAAACAGTAAAACAAATATTACACAAAACAATTATCAAAAAAAAAAAAAAAAACTATGTAAAAGTATGATACAAAAATTATGTTATTGATTAATAAATAAATAATTACTAAATTATAAAATAAAATAAACCAAAATAGTGACCTTTATGGATGGATATAATCTACTGGAAAATTCATAAAACTTGAGAGAAACTCATACACGGAATTTTGAATTTATTAACAGGCAAAATAAAAACAATTGTTTATACCAGGGGTGGCGAACGTCGGTCCTGGAGAGCCGCAGCCCCGCAGAGTTTTGCTTCAACCCTAATCAAACACACCTGAACAAGCTAATCAATGTCTGAAGGGTTACTAGAAAGCTACAGGCAGGTGAGTTTCAATTAGGGTTGCAGCTGAACTCTACGGCTCTCCAGGAACGGAGTTCGCCACCCCTGGTTTATACTGTATGCAATTAATATTAGAAACACTTTGATTCATTTTTGAGCTGGACATTAAGTGAATGCATTCCTGAACACTAGTCCAGTGTGTCACAGTTATGCTCTGCTAAACCCATGTTCATGAACTTTTAATGTTTCCTTTATTCCAGTTTCCCACCACTTATCTGTTACCATGGCATGGACATTAACTCGATCTTCACAGCTGCTCATTATTTAGTTATGCAATTGTGTGTTTAAGTTCCTCTTTGTGCACTCTTCAGTGGTCTGGTTTTGTTAATGTTAAGTTGTTTGCATGCCTGACTGTTGAATTTTAAATCATTTTTGAATCTGATTTTCATCTTCCTGTGCTTCTTACAACCTAAACATGAGACAGTGGGGCCAGTTGCATGAACATAGTCACTGTGTTAAAACTGTGTCTAAACAATTATTTTGACTGACTAGCTGTTAACCAAGTGGTTTTACTTTTTAGATTCAAAATGAACCAATCTGACTTTCAAAAGTTATGACCAGCTTTGAAGAAAAAAAAAAAAAAGAATATGATTTATGCTTAATCTAAAGAGTTTATGTAACCGGCCACTGAATGTGACTTTGAGACTAAGCACAAAGATTATTGCTATAGCTCTTTATTTACCTTAAGTTTCACTGCAGAGCATAAATTTTACTTAAGTTGTTTTTTTAACCTTTGGCTGATATAATCAGTATCAAGGTTAAATGAATAAGCATACAAATAAAAGTGAATGTGTGCATACCTGTATTTTAAAATATTATTTGCAGATCTATATAAATATACAATATTTCATCAGTTTTCATCAGTCTTAACCGTTAAAGAATTTTGTTGTGCAAGGTGAGTTGTAAGTATACAAAACAACACACTGATCATCATTTATCATGTCCAAAATTTTCTGCAGGGGAGATTTGGAATTTGTAGCATCTCTAGAATAGATAAGAATATACTCAGCATGGTCATTTTCTTGAGAAGAACTGGAAGAATCCCAACTCGGCTTTGTGGCAGTAAGACTGACTGAGTCTTTGGTGACTTCATATAGCCTTCGTCCTTTACTGGTCTTGAAATCATTGAAGGCTGTTTGTATTTCATTCGTGTTGAAGACCAAATCAAGACTAAAGCTGTGTCCCAATTCAAAGACTGCAGCCTTCGGAGGACGGATCCTTTGAATAATATCAGGTTGTATTATGTTTACAATCAAACATTAAAATTTTGTCAGAAAGGTAACATGGAAAAGCATTACTGTTACTCAGATATCAGGAACATCTGCTAAAATAAGAGCAATAATAATAATTATCAAACAGTAAACTGAAGAAAAAGAGGTAAAAAAAAAACTAAATAACCATAAATAAATATAATTGTAACTATTTACATATAAACTGTAATTATTTTACAAGAAAATTAATCTCCCCATCTCACATATTCTCAAAATGTGATTTATTGCAGTCTTACCAGTTTATTTCTGTGTGTGTGTGTGTGTGTGTGTGTGTGACAGAGACTCTGTATTTTTTTCATTTATTCATTTTATTTCACATATTTTCAAAATTTGCTCTGCTGCATTTTTATCAGTTCATTTCTATGTGTGTGTGTGTGTGCCAGTCATTGCATTGCATCATATTCTCCACATATTCACACGATTGTATTTACAAATAGATGCATTAAAGTTTGAAGAACCATTTATCAGCATGATCTGTTTGACCTTGTGAAATTGTGACCAATATTGCAAAGCGTTGCCACATTTTGTGGTCTGTTTGACATCCAGTTTGTGCATGTGAATGACCTGGCAATTGTAAGAGTCATGCGAGGCCACAGGATGAGACAAACACTGCAAGTATTCAGTCAAATTCAGTTTCAGTGTCAAAACAGTGAGCAAAAAGGTTGTGTACTTATTTATTTATTTATTTATTGGTAGAATAATAACCCAAACAGAAACAGATAGAAAAATTAGATAAACAGTATAAAAATATATGAATAGTAAGTTACAAGTATGATGTTAAGTTCAGTTAAAGAAAACTCCCCTTCCGGAACAACAATTTACAAATAATTTACTCACCCCCTTGCCATCCAAGATGTTCACGTCTTTCTGTCTTCAGTCGTAAAGAAATTATGGTTTTTGCATGAACAACTGAACGAATCACTCCCCGAGGTGACTTGTTCTTCCCGAGTCACATTAAAGATTCGTTCAAAATGAACGAATCGTTCAAGAACGACCCATCACTAATTCGTAGCATCGTGAACGCACATCCCAGAGCCTGTGCTACACGAGCTTTTGTGCTTAAAAAGTATACAAATTTTTATTTTCCAAAAAAAATGGCCAATCGTTTCGCTAGATAAGACCCTTTTTCCTCAGCTGGGATCATTTAGAGGCCTTTGAAGCTGCATTTAAACTACATTTTGGCAGTTCAAAATCGAGGCACCAATGAAGTCTATTATATAGAGAAAAATCCTGAAATGTTTTCCTCAAAAACCATAATTTCTTCACGAATGAAGACAGAAAGACATGAACATCTTGGATGACAAGGGGGTGAGTAAATTATTTCTGAATTGTTGTTCTGGAAGTGGACTTCTCCTTTAATAAAATTACAACGCAGATGAAAATTTGAGAACTAATGCACATTTAGTTAGACTAAACTTTAAATGTTAAATGTTTAAGATTAAATGTCTTTAAAAAAAAAAAAAAGCATTTATCTTTATACTTTCTCATAATAAATTGTTGGTGATGTATAAAGTCTTTCACACCTTTTTCATGCGCTGTTTTGGTCACGTTGCATGCTAAATTTAACGCGGAAGTAAGCTTATAGGTGAGATTTCCTAAAAAGGTGGATATCAAAATGCACAAACCTATTTATCAACACACTTTAGCTCCCTATATGTCATGATGCTTCACAAAAGCCTGCTGTACAAAATTTGGCTTTGTTCAAACAACTTTTGCTGAAGATTAAAACGATTTCTTTTTAGGAATAACACAATAAAATGATCAGGAACAAACTGTTTTGTTAAGAGTTGGAAGCACTTGATAAAAAGTAAAGTAGATATCCATGAGCAGAATGTATGTCTGCACACAAATGATGGCAATTGACAAAGGACACATGTATAATGTTTTTTTTTTTACTACTTTCAGAACAGGTGTTCAAGAGTGTGTTTGGTTAATATAATTCAGATTTCATACCCCAATGTGTGCTGGGCAAAAAGAGTTTTATGAAAGAAACAATTCGATCATTGACAAAAGCATTTCTTGGAAATGCAAAAGTATTGATTTCTTTTTAGGCAGACAGAAAGGATTTGCAATGTTTCCGTTCACACAATTCTGACATTCCATCACATTTGTACTTGTACAGCGATAAAGAGGCACTAGATTATTAATCTTTATGAAATCGCCAGCAATGTCCTTATGAGCATCCTTCCAGAGCTCTTCAAAGACAAAAACATTGATTTTATCTTTTCGTATATTTTTCCAGTTTTCAAGGCCCGGAAAAATATTGTCATCGCTCCTAATGCACTTTGTTACACAAGGTGAGTTGTAAGAGTAGAAAACTACACAGTTGTTTTGATCTGTATTTTTCAGAAGTGTGTCCATGGGAGAATTACCTAAAGGAAAGAGCAGAATATGCTCAGCATGTTCCTTTGTCTTTCCATTTGGCCTTGCAGCAATGACACTGCGTGACGTTGAGCAGAGTACACATGTTTTTCCTTCAGTGATAAAATCTTTTACATATTGTGCCTCTTCCCTGCTGAATACATTCTCAATTTGAGATTGTTCATTTTTACACAGATCCGGTGGGACACTGATTGCTATTGCATATTGAGCATTAGTTTCCTTCTTGGTCTTTGGCTGGACACTGGAAGACATAAAATAGTGTAAGGTTATAACAAATGCTCAAGAAACATTGTGTTTACCTTGTTCCTTGAGCATTTTTACATTCAAACTAAATTTACATGCATTTTACTCATTTAAAGCTGAATTATTGATTCATTTTACTGAAAACTGTACAAACTGACTTACTTGTCATCAAAATATTGGATCATATTAGCTAGAGCAGCAGGGTTCACCTGCCCCCAAATGTTTCGAACACACAGATGAAGGAGGCAGAGGATGATGAAACACTTCAGTGAAGCCTAAAGTGAAAACATCATTCATTTCAGTGCAAAACTTGAGTTAAATTCATGCAGGGGATAATATGACGGACAAGATAGTTTGAAAACAGAACAGAAAAGAAAGTTTACTCCAACTTACCATTGTGACTGCTTGAATTATGAAGAAAATGCTTATATTTTCAGAGCTGAAGCACTTTTGTTTTTCTTCTGATATGCTGATGGTTGAGAGGCATTTATAAAGAGCTGACTGGTTTATGATTTACAAATCCACTTAGTGTTTGTGTGTGTGCTTTTTTTCACATTTGTTTAAGATAACTGATAACAAGGTCCAGATAGAATCTGTCAACATTCTTATCGTCCATATCGGGAAATCCAGCAGAATTATCTTCAATATCGGGAAATTCTGTAGCATAAATGTAAACGTGGATAATGTGGTAATCAGAACAAAGATGTCACGTGTTTTCATTTTGGAATTACGACATGGCGTGAATGCAGCATAAGCTCCTCCTTGTGTCTTCAGTGGTCTGGTCTTGTTAATGTTAAGTTGTTTGCATGCCTGATTGTTGGATATTTGGTTATGGATTTTTGAATCTGACTTTCATCTTCCTCCACCTAAACATGAGACAGTGGGACCAGTTGAATGAACACTGTCACTACACTACAAAATGTTGGGTTAAAACAACCCAATTTGGGTTATTTTGGTAACCCAACGTTATTATTTTAACCCAGCCAGTTGGGTTCAATGAAGAGTGTGGTTCCAAAATGCTATAAATCCATTTTGATTAATTTTGAGTAAAAATGTGTTTTCTTTACCAAAAAAGTGACTAGATGAAAACCACTTTTTTTTTTGTTTTGTTTTGTTTTGTTTTGTTTTAAACTTTCACATAGCATCTTTAGGTTATAATAACATTAAAAATTCAAATCCAGATTTTGATTTTCAGTGATTTATTATTTTAAAGTGATTTAAAATAAGTGGCTTGTAGGTGTATTTTCATGTTTAATGAGGCTCAGAAGTGGCATGCATGCAATCAAATTCATAAATTCATGTTGACATTAATGTTTTAAGTATAACATTTTTAATATAGAAATATTAAATGATTTAAATAACTGAAAAGAAGATACTTTTAATATATAAAATTAAACTAAAACTGCCAGTAGGTGGCTGTTTTAATCATTTATTTGATTCATTGGAACGGCTGATTTGAAAGCAAGTGACTGTCTTTATGAACGGGTAATTGATTCATTGACTAGATTCCAAAACGCACGTTCATGCCTAAAGGAAACATGTTGTGTTTGAACAGAGATGCGCAGTAGCTCAGTTGTGACTTTGTTTCGACGAAATAGAGCAAAATCAGGCAATAGTGTTATAGTCAGACAATGTTAGTCACCTAATATTAACTTCTTGTTTATCGAATGTTGTATTAAATCAGTATCTCATTTAAAAATCATTAAAAGCTGTCACTCATATTCGATCGTTCATCGCGATCTCACAAAATTCCATTATAATCAAGGGAGCTCTCTACACTGCACAGTTAATCTCTTATTTACACTCTCTCTACACTTTGTTTATGAAATGATTCGTCAGATGTGTCTGTGATTCATTACTCAACGTTGAAAACTAGGATGCGGGGTGTATTCAAAGCGCCGTCTTTATTGTTTACAATGCGTGAAATGCTGCGCTGTGATTGGCTGAGCGGATGTATCGCATTTTGCAGAAAAGGGAGAGTGGCATTTGTCGCGGTCTGGAAAGATAGGGAGAAAACATGACAGAATAACACGGCGGATATCGCATTTTGCGTAAAATTAAAAACTGCCTTTTCAAAACCTACCAGATACAATACTGATTTTGGCAGGAACTCAGTTTTGTAAAAAAAAAAAAAAGCGTTTATCGCGTTTTGGAACCAAACTCTTCAAATATTGTTTTATGCATAAACTATCTGCAAAGTTGTGAAGCCGACAGTGCACGATAAATAAAGTTATTGTCTATCAAAAAAAGAGTCGGCTCACATTTGCCAGAAGGAGCCGTCAGGAATTCGAATCTTTTTCTGTTACGGCCACACATCACGAAGTAACACATTTGCATAATGTCCACCCACGTTCTACGTCGCGAATAACTTGCCTGCCCACAAACAGTATAATTTCCATGTGGTTTACGTCACATGGAAATTTACACGTACATTATACAAATGACGCTGTATCCTACGCTGTAAAATTGAGTAAAATTGTTTTATATTCACTTCCAAAAGATAAATCTACAAAGATTGTATTTTCTAGCGATTGTTCAAAATACTTAGTTGTGTATGTTGTTATGTAACAACCCTGCACATGTCTTGCTAACCGGCTAAATCACGCTTCTGTAGTTCTGTTGTTCAGCTGTGGACCCACTGTCTGACAGTTTGTGATTGATGCAGCTTCACTGTCTGTCTTATTAGTTGGAGTAATGATAAAGGATGGCGCACGAAGCGGCTTTCAAACCGAATGCGGAAAGCACTGTGCTATGAAACCCATTCGTTTCAATCGCTTCCGCCGCGCGAGGATGGCTTGTTTCTGCCTCAACCAAAGCGCACGCGCAGTGGAGCGCGCACACCGCAGACAAAGTTCAAATGAGTTGCTTTCCGCGTTCGGTGTGAAAGCCACCTTAATGCATTATACAATGTTGAAGTTTACAACATAGAGGTGTGCCTGGTTCGCTTGCATAAGCAAATTGCGAGCACTTTCTACGGTAGTCCGTGCTAACTTGTCGATCAGCCACTTCAGCCATTTCATCGTCAGACTCTGGCTCGAATTGTTATGGTAAAATCGATGCCATCTTTTCTATGTATTGACAAGGATCCAGGTCTGTCAATCAGTTATGGCAATGGTCGTTTCGTTTTCCGACACGCCATACGCGGTAGACCAATCATAAAGGACTGCGCCATCTGACCAATCACAGCAGTGAGGGCTCATGGAAAGGAGGAGTTTAGAGAGACTGATTCTTCGAACTGCTTCGCACGAGTCGTTTACGAATCATTTAGAAATGAGGTCAAATTAAATCTATTTTTGGAGAAAACTAAAGTGTTTTTTGACCTTGCATACATGTAAACTTGTTTGGGGAGTCTATTAAAACAATATTAGCAACCTTTAAAATGACATAATAGGAGCACTTTAATTAACTGAAATATTGACTGAAAATATTGCTGGCTTAAAATGAACCGAAAATAGGTTGGAAATTAAAAAGCAGACTAGAGGCAACAGTAATGTTCAAAACGTGAACATTTATTAATAAGTGAAAACACCCACCATGGGCAAAAATATTGAAAGACAAATTGAATAATGCAGCATAGTTTTCAACACTGCATACATTTGAAATCGTTTAACAAGCATTTAGAAATGAAAATACAACATTTAAAATTAATATTTTAATTTAAGTGTATTAAACGGTTCTCTGTAATCTCTTTTAACCGAAATAGTGGCGATTGTGTGTCGCTGAAATTTGAGCCGGCAATCAGTCTTTGTCAGTCACGTGCGTCTATTATGTGTGACGTCACCGAGGCACCATTTTCAAGGTATCGTTGCATTGAGCCGTAAACTGAAGGTGTACAGAGCCGTGAAGTAAAGACCGTTTAAATCATCATACTGGAGAAACAGAAGCAAACCAAGTAGATATGGGACCGAGATAATCTCAGCAGAAGTTTTAGGAACCGTAATTTATATAATTTGTCATTAACAATTAACACTGATCCATATTAACGTTACATGACCGCAAAAAGTGTTACCCATTCATAAAGACAGTCAACACTTGCTGCCGGTGTTCAACCTCGTTGGAAATATGACGTGCTCTTGTTTACGGTATAAAAACGTATATTATTTACTTATAAATACACTTATATGTTCTGTTTTTGTCTACCATTGATTTGCACGTTCCCTTATAACTTTACCCTGTTTGTTCAACATTTTCCGTACTTCATTTGGCTGAGAACAAGTACTGATAAGGAGACAATCAAAAACACGTTTATGAAAATGTCATTATATATACTTTATTATAAATACAACACTGTGTTAAAAATCAGCTTAAAAATGCATAACAGAAGATGTGACAAGCATGATGAACATCAACATACTGCTAAGTGGACAGTGCAAGTACTACAAAGAAAGTTGAATAATAATAAAATGAAAATAAATAATAAAATTAATAATATTAATAATAATGTGATGATGATGATGATTTGATGCTTCTGCCAAACATTTCTGATGACCCTTTCTACATGGATTCCTATAAGTGCTAGATGATCTGTCAAATAATTAATAGTTTGTAGGTAGAACATTTTCTGGCACACACTTTTACACTGAATGGTTTCTCTGTGAAAATCTCAAAGCAGTCAATCATTGCTATACTGTGTCCAAAGGACACCACAAACTAATGATTGTTTAACTAATTTTGTGCCTGTAACAGTTGTATAAAACAGTGTTTGTGCAGGCAGATCCAATCTGAGGTGCATGAAGTTAACACAAGTATTTAAAATGAAGTGAGAATTTCCCTTATGTCTGACACGAAAAGCAGTCAGTTTTCTTCTGTGTACACACAAGTTACATTCAGTTTGTGGCATCGAGTGGTGTCTTGTGAAGTCGACCATCTCCTCCAGCCTGGTGGGTCATCATCTCAGCTTGCTGCAATGTGTTTTTTTTTTTTTTTCTTACAGTTTAGTCACACCAACCAATATGAAATACAGAAATACATAAAAAATAAAAACCTTATTAGTTAGGTATTCAGGTAAGTATTTAGTTAAGAATTTTAGTAGTGAAATAAAATAAATCTCTACACCCATGCATAAAACGATTGCGTGACATTGCATGGTACATGACGCGTTTCTGCTCCCTGGCTGTCCGTTTAGTGGTGCCCTGGCACCACTAACTGGTTCATCGGTTTAAAAACCTGCCATTCATTCTTAAGGTATTGTTTTTGTTATAATGTACTGATTCAAATTAGTTATCAATAATAATTATTTTACCACTAAGCTGACATGCTCTCGCGTATGAACAGGCAGCGATAGGCAGCGATACCCAAAATGAAATTTGATTCTCGTGAGTGTGACGTCACCTGACAAAGACCAATACGCTGCTGTTCCCCGGGATATCTGCGAACGTAGCTGAAAGGTGCTTGATTAACCTGTCCATAAACAAACAGTTCAGTATTTTGAGAACATATTTTAACATCAGAATTAATTAGAATCAGTATCAACGAATAAAATCAGTTAGACGAGGAATTTCTGTCATGGGACATGACCGTTGCTGACTGACATGACATCTTGTCCCTGTATGTCGCGTTGCACGAAAAAAAAAAAAAAATTACAGCACAGTAAAGACTTTATAGACCAATAAAACGTATACAATATAGCGTATACGTTATAAATAAACGAATACAAACCCCAATTTCACTGAAGAAGTCCACCGAAACGGCGGCGCTGAGGGCTAGTTCTCTCCTGAAGAGAATGAAAAGCCCTCGCTAGCGCGCTCTGACTGTAACTTAAGTAAGTTCGCGCTGGGTTGTTTCGACGGAGAGAGGGGTGCAAAGTTTTCAGCGGTCAGTGAGACTGACCCAGCCACTAACCCAACAGCTGGGTTACACAAAAACTACCCAACACTGAAAAAAAAAAAACCTAAAATAATGACACAACAGGCAAAACCCAGCAGCTGGGTTAAAAAAAAAAAAACAACCCCTTTTCTTTTTAGAGTGTATGATAAAACTGTGCCTAAACAATTATTTTAACCAACTAGCCCTTAACCAAGTGGTAATCAGTCTTGCTGTTCAGATTCAAAATGGACCAATCTGAATTTAAAAAGTTATGACCAGCTTTGAAGAAAAAAAAAATCAGATTTATGCCTAATCTAAGCAGTTTATATAACCACCCACTGAATGTGACTTTGAGACTAAGCACAAAGATTAACGTTTTGCTATAGCTCTTTATTTACCTTCAGTTTCACTGCAGAGCACAAATTTCACAAGTTGTTTTTTTAACCTTTGGTTGATATAAGCAGCATCAAGGTTAAATTGGAAGTAATGGGCAAACAGATAAAAGTGAATGTGTGCATACCTGTATTTTAAAATTTTATTTGCAGATCTATATAATATACAATCTTTCATCATTCCATTTCTTTATACTTTATTATAAAAATAGGACACAGACAGAGTGATTAATTGTTAATAAACAGTCTTGCGCCATCACTGCATGGACAAGTAAGTTTTATTTAGGTGCTAAACATACAGTGATGTGAAATTCATTCATTTACATACAACAGCAGTACGAATTTCGCTGACGTGAAATGTTTTTTTTTTAAGACATATTTTTTATGTAACTTCTCCCGGCCAGAATCTCCACTTAATACATTGCATAATTTGATTATTATTCTTTACACATCGATAGAGAGGCACTCGATTATTAATCTTTGTAAATTGCTCTTCCTGATCCTCTGGCAAACCAGTCGAATCATTGGGCCAGATCTCTTGGAAAACTAAAGCTTTAATCCCAGTTGTCTGTGCATTTTTCCAGTTTGAAAGGCCATATAAAATACTGTCCTCTTCATCGTTAATGCATTTTGTTATGCAAGGTGAGTTGTAACTATACAAAACAACACACTGATCATCATTTATCATGTCCAAAATTTTCTGCAGGGGACATTTAGAATTTGCAGCATCTCTAGAATAGATAAGAATATACTCAGCATGGGCATTTTCTTTAGAAGAACTGGTAGAATCTCAACTCGGCTTTGTGGCAGTGACACTGACTGAGTCCTTGGTGACTTCATATAACCTTCTTTCTTCATGGTCTTGAAATCATTGAAAGTTTTTTTTTATTTCATTCGTGTTGAAGACCGAATCAAGACTAAATGTATCTGTGCAGTGTTGATATGGGACCCTAATGTGTACAGAATACTGATGATATCCACCTGGCTGTAACCTAGAACCTAGAACACAAATCACAAAGTTATTACAGCTTTCAAAAACTCAAAACCTGTTTTTGAGACAGAAGTAATTACATTTTTTGCTGATTTTGTACATTCAACGTTAACACATTTCAGGATTGTATTTATTTGTAACCCACAACTGTGGAAATATTGACTTACTTAGCATCAAAATACCGGATCATTTGAGCGAATAGCTCAGTGTTCACTGGCACCTGATTGCCTTGAACACACAGATGAAGCAGACAGAAGATGAACAGCCTCAGTGCCACAGACACCTGAACTAAAGCAAACCTGATAAACTAAAGAACACATGCAACAAAACTCAAAATCCATGATGACCATGCTTACCATGATGAAAGGAGACGATTCTGAGCTTTTCAGAGATGATGTGTTGGGTTCCGTCCCAACGAGAAAATATTTATTCTGGCATCAGCCATATGCAAATAAACTCACAATTTATTTTAACTGGGAAGGTTGTATGAAGGTTCGTTAAACTGTTTGACTTTTGCATACAATTTGGTTCATATCACCATTTCGTTTGCAAATTACAGTGATAAACTGTAAAATAACTCATTTATCCTAAAAACGAATGTCTTCTCTACTGGATTCCTACAATAGACTCATCTATCACTACTGAGTCAAGTCACATTAATCTATACAGCACTTTATGCAACACAAATTGTTTCAAAGCAGTTTCACAGAAATAAACAGGAAAATAACAGTGTTGTAAAACAGCACTAATCAAAATAGTGCCAAAATTACCCAGTTCAGTTGTGTTCCAGTGTCAGCGCAGTCAAATCGATAACATTTCTGAAAGTATATTCTCTTTTAATCCCCAACTTACTAAGCCAAAGGAATTTGTAAATTTAAATATACTGGCAGTACTTTCAAATTGATTCCAGACTTGACTTCCAGACTTCACAAAGATCAATGCTAATTTCAGCTCATTTGAAATTGAAGCAACAGAATTTGGACTTTTTTTTAAATCTGAAAGAATATGTGTTAGTCCAGGTGTATGTAAAGGTCATTGCATTGAACCAACTGATATGAATGTGTCCTATATTTGAGGAGTGCTATATCAAACTTAACTATTTAAACTGCTTTCAACCACTCACATTATTGCTGTCTGTCATCTCTTCTGAAATACAGCATTTGGAAATGAGTGGATGGCAAAGACTACATTTAACCATCTATTGTGTAACAAGCAACAAACCCGCATACAGTGTTTCACTTAATGTGCATCATTGTAAGTATGAATATTATTTCTCTGTGAGTTTTACTCTTTATGAGCAAGCTGCTACCTCTTTAAGATTTTGTTATAAAAGATACAAAAAAAATAACACTAGAGCCACATAAAATGAAATAATGTCAACAGTGATTGGCTGCATTACCATAATTCTTGACTTAACATATATAGGTATTTATTACCAAGGGCAATGAATATCTATATGATTCATTTTCAGGTTTTATTTTGTCATACAACTCTTACGTACTTATGAGTATTTAGAATAAATTTGAACATAATAATGTGAAAAAGTTAGTAATCAACAATGAACATACAAATAATGATGAACTCAGAGTTAAGCTTCACTTAATACTTAATATATTTACCTGCTTCAGGGGTAGTGTGTTTGCATTTGCACACAAATTATTCTGAAATTAAACCACCATACAAGAATTGCTGAATAAATGTTTATTTTTCATCATGCAATAAGCCATTATATATATATCAGTAATTATTACGAGACAGCTGCCATCTAAATACAGTATAAGCACAATGAGAACTTTTCTAAATATTTTACCCTCTCTCTTTTCTTCATTTCTGCATCCTGTAGTAGCACAAACTTCAGCTAAGTTAGACACTACAGTCACCAAAATGACCTGCATTTCATTTACTTGGAGTACAGTATTTGATTAAATGTTTGAGAACTTGACCATTATACTTGATGTGAACTGGAGTTTGAAGTCTCATTACCTGACAAGGTTGTTCATCCAGGGTGCATGTTAACATTCATTTGGTATACGCTCAACAGTTTTATTCACAAAGCGATAAAAGGGAACACGACACGCAATCTCTTTGAAGGTTTTTGTGGGATCAGAGCATCCATGGCCCTTCACATTATTTTCTTTCTTGAAGACTAAGGCTTTAATTCCAGTGTAATTTTTCAAGATGTTAAGACTTGGTATAATGTCATATCCACTTGAATTTAGACAGGGAGAGTAGACAGTGTAGATGACAATGCAGCCATCATTTCGTCTTTGTGCAAAGTCTTTAAAGGTTTGTAATGAATCATTTTGGAGCAGGACAGACACTGGTTTACTTGTGCAATTTTTTGTTCCATTACAAGGCTCATGTCCTGCTGCCATGAGGTCTGTACCTTTGTAAAACTTATTTGTTGTTTTATAAATGGCATTTTTCACATCTGTTGCTTTCTTCTTCAGAGTCATGAAGAGTTTATTTGAAGGATCAAATTTCCCTTGACACTGATTCCTCGGTACATTGATGGCTACAGCATACGATTCCACTGTGGTGTCTGTATAGCTGAAAAACATCAAATAGAGCAAGATAAGAAGAGTTTTGTGATGACCAGCAGACTAAACACGGCTTACTAATGACATTTTATTTCTTTACTTGTGCTACATCATATAGTTAAATTACTTATAAACCTTGATTTTATGCTTTATACTCACTTCTCCTCAAAAAAGTCAATTATTCGGGCAAGAGTCGTAAGGTTCATCTTCTGTCCTTCCACACTTTCTGTCCAATGATGAAGCAGAAAGAGCAGCAGGAGTCCATTCAGAAACACAATAGACTTCTAAAGAGGTAAAACATGCACACGCACAAACTATTAATATCTAAAAGAAACACTTAAAAGAAACACTTTTTTTCGTACTATAGAAAACATTTGAATAACCTAATAATAATACCTAATAATAACCTAATAATAAACCTAACTTTTATGATTAAGAGTAAATACTAAAATTGAATGAAAAAATGGAGTATAAAACATATGAACATCACTTACCATTGATGCTGAAGGTTCAAGGATGATGTGCAAGTCTTGAAGTGTGAAGATGCAAGCGTGAAGATGCATGTGGAGTGATGGAGAGGCTATTTATGATCCTGGACCCTTGACTGGCCCTTTTCATCAGCATCATTACAAAACCAATACCAAAGATCATGATCACTCACTCTTTCACTGAGGTCTTTGGCAGGGTTTAAGCATCGCAGGTGTCTTATTAACCCCACCCCACCAATCCAGCCCAGACAAATGTCAAATGACTAAAAACACAAACATACTTTTGAGGGCACATCAGCAAAATATACCGCCTTCATACCATAGAATGTTTTCACTTTGCAATCTTTTTATCATTTATTGAAAGTGTCATACATGCAACCTGCTCTTGTGTTCAGTTCAGACAACAAACAATTGCACGATTTCTGTCAGAGCCATTATGTTTCATTTGTTGTTCTTTTGTGAATGTGCATGTCTGTTATGATAAATTATATTCATTCTAATCTCTACAAAAGCTCCTCTGACACTTTGGGGCGGGAGGAAACTTGTTCTACTGACACTATCTATTGAAATAAATAGAAATAATATCCTGTCATTTCTTGTCACCTGTTTGTTGTTGTTTTTGATAAAATGTTTGTCTCTCATTAATTTTTCAAAAGTCAAAAATTGTGGAACTTCTGGAAAAAAAGTCTATTGTTAGAGATTCCTTTTCTCTTTAATGCCAATAATTGTCATTAATGAGTGTAATTTTTGTTAATATGTTGTTGTTGTCTTGAGGAAACCAGCGATTTCAAACTGTCTAAACTGTCATTTGTGAGCCTACGTTTAACAAGACATAGAGATGCTTTCATGAAACAGCCCTTTCCTGGGGGACTTTCTTGCAGGGTGGTCAGCATAAATTAAATCCACGGAGGGAAATGGTCTGCCATGGCCTTTCAAAATATTTTTTTCTCCTTTTATTTAATATGATGTAGATTCCAGCATCTTCTTCATGGAATGAAGCCTAAATACACAGTAAACTTTAAAAAGACGAGTGCTGATGTTTGATGTTACTCCTGTATTTACACTTACACTCTTAGGCAGTCATGCAAACAGCACCACCAAACAGAATATCAACATTTTGATTTATTATGTAGGAATTTTTTAGTAGCTAGTAATGACTGTTTGGAAATGCAGACACTCCACCTACGTAACTAAAGTAGGTGGAGTGTCTGATTCAACTCTACCCACCGATCATCGTCAGATCAGGTAAGCCCTTATTTGCTACGTCAGACAGAGGCAGGATCTAACAGATGTCACTCTGACATCACGCCAGGGTCCGAAGCATTTTAACTTCTTTTGTATTTGTTGTAATTGAATTGTATTAAATGGGTTGACATTCTGTTCAATTAGAAATAGAAAAAAAGCCCATGCCAGGGTTGCCAAGTCTGCGGTTTTAAAGCGGAATTTGGTTACTTTTACACTGTTGCCGTGGGATCTCTTCCCGACCCCCTCAAAATGCAATTTCAACAGAGGGAAAAATAGTGGAAAAAAACGTGATTAGGCTAGTTTTGAATTGGGCTGGTTTTGTTTCGCAGTCCTGACAACCCTGCCCCGTGCACAAAGCTCTGGTTATATTGTACATGAAGAGTAGTATGTTGCTCAAAAAATAGATTAACTGACTGATCAGCTCTTTATTGAATGATAGATAGATAAAACTAAATGCATAATGAAGAATATTCAACTAGCTATTCACTAATGAATATGCACTGTAGGCTATTTTAGGTTTTTGGGAAACAGAGATCACACAATGTATTTAAAACTTTTTTGCATCCTGTTTGCATCCATGTAAAAGGCAAAACAGCTTGTCGTGTTTAGGAAAGTGGAGTGGCTGGAATATTAGAAGGGCTCGACTCATTGACTCATCAAGGCAGGATTTAACTCAGAGAGATTTGTAGTTGTAGAAGCTGGAACAGCTCTCAACTTTTCTTATATTCAGTAGCTTTGTCATGGGTGGAATGGTAAGGTTTTTGGTAATAAGGAGGATAGCAGTCTTGATAAAGAGGATACAACATTTTATTCAACTTTACTCAATAAGTTTTTGTATTGTGTGATTTGGTATCTTTTTAGTAATTATTGCATATATATTTTTGTCAAATAGCAATCCTTCAGCTGTACGCCTGTTTTCTCTTTTTGCTGTGTTGTTGTACTTCTGAAAAATAAAACAAGTAACCATCCATAAACAGTTATGATGGAGAAGTAGAACTGAGTACAAATATTATGACAATTTTTTAAATTAAAATCAAGTAAAGTAAACAGGAAGAAAAAATATTTTGGGCTCATTTTAAAGATAAATGAATTGATAATACTTTTGATATTAGTGCAAAGGGTTATTTAAAATGAATTTTATTTTGAAAGATGTTTTGTATAAAAGTCCTTTTTGCATTTAAAGGGTTACTCCACCCCAAAATTAAAAAAATTAAAAATGAAAAAAACTTTTTTCGTCTTTGGAACACAAATTAAGATGTTTTTGATACATTCTGACAGCTCTCTGGCCCTCCCATAGACAGCAATGTAATTAACACGATCAACATTCAGAAATGTAGAAAGGAAGTCGGTAAAACAATCCATGTGACATCAGGGATTCAACTGTAATTTTACGAAGCTATGAGAATACTTTTTGTATGCAAAGAAAACAAAAATAACAACTTTATTCAACAATTCATTTCCTCTGCATCATCCTAGCATCATTTTCCCCTGAACACGAACAGCCCAACAGACGGATACGTTGCCTTTGCTCTCTAAAACTGATACATTAATCAAATCTGTTGTGAGCATCTAATTTTTTCATCAAAACTCCAAAGAAACATACATATAATTCACTGCATTTTCCATATAAAATGAATGCTGGCAGTAAAACACCAACAAAACTTACTCCTGTTCATACAAACTATGATTACAGGAAAAGATTATTAATTAAAGGGGTCCGTTTTCCACAAGTTGTAAAATGCGTTTAGAAAATCGTATAGTATCAATATATGCTACATTTCCTTTCTAAAAGAAAAAAAAGTTTTTTTGCAGGAGAACTTACATTTGTGAATATGAAATTTTACATGTAAAAAAAATAAGATTTATCATGTATAAAGGAAACAACTAAAATCAATATCAGATTTTGCCAAATAATATTTTGCTGGGTAAATCCTGTGTATGATCTTCCTTAACCAATTTTGTAATTACAGTAAATATTGATTAGGTATTAACCAAACCTTGTTCCCAACAATATTGTCTGTCAGTTGACTCCATTATTAATAAACATAAGGAAAAGAACAGCACCGTCGCGCTATGGGCGTCCCGTGTTCGAATCCTGACTGTCCCAATCCCGCCCCCTATCTCTCTCCCACTTTCTTTCCTGTCCATTCTGATCTGTCCTATCATACTAAAGGCTAAAAATTGCCAAAAATAAATCTTAAAAAAAAAACTGAAGGGAAAGACAAACTGTCTCACTGAAATAAAGCTCTTATAGAACTGTTGTGTGATGTTTATTCTCAAATCTCGAGAGATTTTGCGAGATTTCCCATGTTCACAATCGGGACTCTGGTTGAAAATCTATATTAATATTATATAATAATACTTCTTGCTGTTTATACTCTCTAAAATTTCTCTCTTTGATGCACAAAAAAAGTGAATCCTAAATTATGCAGTAAACATTTGGAAAAGTAAATGAGGAAATTGTGGTCTGATACTTCTCTTACACTTTACTTACAGGCATTCCTAAGCAGTCATGTAAACAGCACACTGCCAGGCGGAGTATTTACATTTTGATTCATTACGTAGGATATTTTTAGTAGCTAGTAATGACTCTTTCGAAAGGCCACCTATTTAACCAAAGTCTCTGCTAGTTGTCAGATGAGGTGAGCCCTCATGTGCTATGACAGATATGGGATTTAACAGACGTCACTTAGACACCATGCACATGGATCAAGCCCGTGCCAGTATGTGGAGTTAGGCAGGGATACCCAGTGTCTCCTTATTTGTTTTTAAATACAGAACTAATTATCAGTCAACTAACTGATGACACAACTTTTTTAAAAGACTCCTCCTAAGTCTCGGTAAGCATTTTCCAAAGCTTCTGATCTAAATCTTAATATGGATAAATATAAAATACTTCCCATTAAAAATTGCTGTTTTTCCTCAGTGTGCAGTGCCTTCGGAGGCAGCATTCCAAGGCAGGAAGGCATCAAGGCACGTCCGAATTCTAATTCTGCTTTACTTCCTGTCTCCGGACGTACCTTCTTCTGAAGGAATTTTGAAGGCACCATAGATGTATCCTTCGCTGCCTTCGATTTCCCACAATCCTGTGCATGTGCGTCATATAGGCTATATAAATAAAGATATTCTGGTAAAATTAGACTTGTTACTTTATATAATAGTTGAGATCTTGACCATGATAACTTTATGAATCGTAATAGTGTAAAAAGCATAATATATAATATTGTTTGTAATAATAGTATTTAATACAAATGTTAAAAGGATTTAAATGAGTAGTAAATAAGAATAATATTTACAATATACTACCAATAATAATGAAACAGCCACTAATAACAATGACCTATTCTGCAATATTTCTTTAGGATTTTTACACCTAAAATAGTTAACCCTGGGTCATTCTAAACCCTGAGTAAATCCTGTGTTATCTTGTTTCACATTTCACAATGCTCATAATTTACTCAGATTTAGCGCTTAACCCTGGGTGTTAATTTCAGTGAAAAAAAAGCCCTATTGTTGTGTTATCTCATTTCTAACATGTAATGCAAACTGTGAGCTTTATATATTTTTTATAATAGACACTGGAAACATACTTACTTCTGCTCAAAGAAATTAATAATATGGGCAACAGTATTGATGTCCACAGTGTCATCTTCAACTGATGAACTCATCCAAATGAGTGGCACTAAATCTTTCAAAGAAAAGGTTTTGTTACAGGTTTTGTGTGAAGCACTCAGGTGCATTAGTCTACTTTTATGCCCCGTTTCTAGGGAATACATACTCAGGAAACAAACAAACAAACAAGAACATTAAACAAGAAAAAATGGTTACATTTATTAAATATTATGGAATAACATGAAGAGCATTCTTCGGGGTGGCCACCGGTGAAAATAACAAACAAAAGGAAATTATAAAAGAAAAATGAAGAAATTAAGTAATCTAATCAAGTAACAAAAATAAAATATTTACCTCCCTAACGAAAAACAAAGCCCAAACAGACTCACAAAATAAAAATGCACGACACATGTACATTCAGTTTTACAGTGTATACTTTAACATAAACAAATATGAGCACTCAGGTTTAATTGTCACGTTGAGACATGGATAAAACGCACAGCAAAGGAAATAAATCAAAATAGTAAGCATCTTTAATAAAGCAACCAAAGGAGCGCAGGAGACAACTGATAGCATCAACATAAGACAAAAGAAACAGAAAGCTAAAGACTACACCAGTAAACTATTTTCATATAAACATTTTTAATATAAATAAAAAAAAGAAATTACATAAAACATGTTTAAACCCTATATTCTCGTAATCGTCGACTTATTGGCTTCATGTTCGTACGTTGCTATCTGTAGTTAGAAGATTCAGTGCTTAGTCGCGAAGAATGAGGAAACATAATGAGCCGTTTCTAGGAAAACTAGTTGGTTGCTCAGGGACGTCTTTAGCTGAGAAGGGACCAGCGAGGCTGTCACGTTCTGTTATTGTTTCAGTTTCATTTTCACAGACTTAAAGTTTGTTTCCTTTAACAGGTGTGTTAAATGTTCAGTGAATGACATCAAAGTACTGCGAGAGCGATTCCAGTTTTTCCTTTGTTGTCATGATTACTAAGTATGTTTTCGTTGGTTGTTAAGGTTATTCATCGCTTCATTGATTAAAGGATGAACAGTCTGGACAAATTGACGTTTTGAAAAAAAAGTGTATTTAAAAAAAATGTATGTATGCGAATAATATCCAAGCTAGCTACCATATAGCAATTGTGCAGTTAATTCTCATATTGTACTTTCAAAAGTTTTGGAATATTTATACTTTTCCCAAATTTGTCGCTACCAAAACACAGTAATAAAAAAATAATTAGAAGGGTTATATTGACCTATATTGATTTTGATTACATCTAGATTTATTTTAATACTTTTGAACCTAGTTTAAACCGGAACAGGTTATTTTCTAAAAGGAATTACAATGTATATACTTTTTTACCTCCAACTTCAAAATCGTCCTACATCGTTGTTTTACCTTTTTCTGTAAAGGGTATTTGATGTTCTTTGCACTTTCACTTTGTAAACACTGGGTCGGTACTTTTGCAGTGATGTAGGATGATTTTAAAGTTGGAGGAGAAAATATGATGGGAGTTTTTCGACATACCCTAACTGTCATGAACCGGAAAAAAACAGGCAGAAGAGACAAGATGAGCATTTGAGGTTTAAAAGTATATAAATTGTTTTTTTGTTTGTTTGTTTGTTTTTTTGTTTGTTTGGTTTTTTTTTTAGAAAATTACAGATCGTTTCGCTAGATAAGATCCTTCTTCCTCGGGCTGGGATCGTTTAGAGCCCTTTGAAGCTGCATTTAAACTGCATTTTGAACGTTCAAATTCGGGGGCACCAATGAAGTCCAACATATGGAGAAAAATTCTGAAATGTTTTCCTCAAAAAACATAATTTCTTTACAACTGAAGAAAGAAAGACATGAACATGTCAAAAGATTGAGTACATTATTACAAGGGAGTGAGTATACTGTATTATCTGTCAATTTTTGCTCTGGAAGTGAACTTCTTTAATTGCAGTAATAAGGTGTTGGTTGGTGACATTCCTTGAAGTTACACACAGATTTTCATACTTTTGAAAACAATTTACCTCAAAATGACGGGACCTATTTACTCACACCTTGTAGCTTTGAGAGAGAGGGACACAGGCATATTTCCTGATCATAAATGTAGGGTTGTAGTTAAAATCAAACAAAACAGCATTTGTGGAAATGAACTTTATTATCTGTCTGACACTTAAAGTTGTGAGGTCACAATAAATCACTAGTCCCAAAATGGTGTATTAATGTATCATCTAAATCTGCGCTAGCACAATATTCATGCCACAGCATTAAGGTATAAAACAATAGAAGGAACTCCATATGTTTGAATAAGATCACATTTGAACCACAAATGATGCTCAATAAAAGCAATTTTTATTTGCTCCAGCAGTAAGCAGACATGCTGTCATTAGTTTACTTTAACAATAACTGTCATCTATCAAGCATGCAATATCAAAATGTATGCTTTTTACAGATGATTAATTTCATTTGCCAATTTGCTAATGTTGCAATTAAAACAGAAAAGCTCAATAAAACTGTCTGTGTGAGGAAACCAGCTCTATCAAGTATTGCTCTTCTTACAGGCGATCACATTCAGCTTATCACCTCTGATATAAGCTGATATAGGCGATGACCTATATCAGCTTATCCTTATCACCTCCTTTTTTTGAATGCGAAGGCTTTGATTCCTTCATATTCTTCTAACTTTTTTAGACTGTCTTTAATGTTGAATTTCCATTTATTTGATATGCATTTATCCAAACAGGTTGAATTTACAGTGAAATAAACCACACATTCCTGTGTTACACTCAAAACATACTTTAGATAATTCTTCAGGCGAAACTCTGAATGATCTTGTATATTTGTATCAGCCTTGCAGCAATAAGGTTATTGCTCTTATAAACCTCATTGCGCTGAAGTGTTTGTTTCACTTGTGAAGTTATTAACTCCTGACCATCGTAGTTGGAATCTTGACATCTGTTCATTTCAACTCTGAAGGCGACAGCATATTGTCCCATGCTACCTAACCTGGGAGCTGTGGAAATGTAATACTTTTTAAGAGTTTATTTATCAAATGAACAAATATTGTTAGATTTAAAAAAAAAAAAGTTTCATGTTAAAATTATTGCATGATGATACAATATTACATATTACAATATTACAATATTATTTGTTTTTCTTATATTGCCGTTTCATGATTTTGATGTGTTTGTTTTTATTATTTGTAACTGTATATGTTTAATCAAAGCAACATACTGATTCTCAGAGTTCTTTATAATATTCATGAGAGTTCTTTGGTTCACAGTCCGACCGACTGCACAAGTAGAAAAATGAAGCAGGCAGATCAGGAAGATCCTCTGTGGTACAGCAATAACCTGAAGCAAACACACAAATACAAGCATTCATATAAAAATATGTGCACAACAAAGCACAGAATTTTGAAATGGCATCCTTTGTAGTTGTATTGCATGTACACTTTTTTAGAAGCTTTCACAAGTAAGGTGTACATTTTCAACATTTATGAAAACAATGCAAGATACGTGCATTCTGTGTTGCTGTGTGGTGCAAGGCCTTGTGGTCTGTTTGACAGTTGGTTTGGCTGTAAATGATCAGGCAGTTTTTGTGTGCATGTGTGTGAGTGAGTGTGTGTCAGTCATTGCATTATATAATATTCTCCATATATTCACACTACTGTATTTACAGACAGATGCATTAAAATTTACACTCAAGGCACCAGTTATTAGCATGATCTGTTTGGCATTTGTGCAGTTCAGTTGTGATAAATGTTGCAGTGTGTTGTCACACCTTGTGGTCTGTTTGACATCAAGCTTTGTGTGTGTGAGGCTGTGGGATGAGAGATGCACTGCAAGTATTCAGTCACATTCAGTTTCTGTGACAAAACAGAAGGGAAAAAGTTTCTTTCTCTCTTTGGTAGGATTTGTCTTTGTTGAATAATAACCCACACAAAAACAGATAATTATATATTTATGGTAATTCAAGGATTAAACTTTAAATGTATTAAAATGACTAAGAACATGCACAGACATAAGCACTGCATAAAAATAAAACCGATAATATATTGCATAGAAATGTATTTATTTTTTCCAAGCAGTATTTAAGGAACCACTACAAATATTGTTTACCCAAGCGTAAACAAATAAGCATTTTAATAAAAAAAAATGTTGTAAAACATTGTGGTCCACACAGCAGTAAACCCATGAGGTCACAATGGCAGCTGTTTCTAAAAACAAAAGCATTAATTCGATGGTACTTTTTTCTTTATCAAGGTTTCGATTCTCCAAGTTCCTATTTATGATTCACTCATAAAACAGCAATTTCTTTAATCGAATGAACATTTACTGTTAAAAAATGTTAAAATTTACTAATTTGTAAGAATTCTACTTTGTGAAAGGGAAAGCAAAAGCCTCAGTTTGAGCGTTGAAGCATATCTTCAAAAGACTAACTAGCACATCAGGTCATCTAAAGCATTTGTGTCAAACAGGAAACTCATGATTGAGCAAATCAAACATCATTTTCTATAATTCTTGCTGCAGTTCTCTAGAACTTGGTCCTCCACAAAAGATACAACCCTGTTGGTTACAGCGGTAAAGTGGCACATGATCAGCAATCTTCTTTAGTTCATCATGCAGATTTTCATTGTTTTGGTCGTTTATATAGATATAAGTGTAAGCAAAGGCTTTAATTCCCTGGTATGCCTGTAATTCATGAAGACCTGGTGTAATATTACGATTGTCATTATTATTAAGACATCTGTCTATACAGGGTGATATTAAGGTGTAGAAAACCACACATCCATCCTTTCTTTTATTCAATAAGTGTGTCAAAGGAGAATTGTTTGGAGGATTCATCAGTAAATACTCTGAATGTGCATTATAATGTTGCCCTGCTGCGATGACTTCAGTGCCTTTATAGATACTCGTGCTGTTACGTTTTATGTAAGGTTTAACTTGTTCTGATGTGTCATTAATCAGAAAGTTGTTTTCGTCTGGATAGAAACTGCTTTGACACTGCTCCTTTGGGACATTGATGGCTACTGCATACTGGCCCTCACCGCTTTCATAACTGATTGAAAAAAAGAAAAAAATTATCAACATTTACAAATGCAAAATAATTGAAAAATCAAACATGCTGGGAGTGTGTGCAACACTGCAAAAGGTAATGGCAAAACAAACTCATTTTGGGCTGTTGTGATATGTTGATATGTATGTTTTATGTCTATGCAAGTGTACACAATGTATTTGTCCTAGAAACACATATAGGTATGAATACCTATGAATACTAGTGAGATGTCATTGTTAGCTACATAATGTATATACTAATGTTGACAAATAAACCTTATTGTACAGTGTCACCCCTTCATTTTATTCATCATAAAAACTTACTTTCGATGAAAAAATGTTTGAATCCTGGAAAGGGTGTTAATGTCCACATTTTCATTCACCACACTCTGAATACAAGAAAGCAGAATAATCCCGTGAAGGACCCTCAAACACGCAGTGAAAACCTTAAATGAGCAAAAACATAAAATAATCAACAGTCATAATTTTCATCCATGTAGTAGGCTATAGTTATTAGCATAGTCATGATCTGAGTCAGCAAAAACATGAAGCAAACACACTAATACAAGCATTTATATGTTCCTATACAGGTTGATATACAAATATGTGCACAACAAAGCACAGAATTTTAAAATACCATTCCATCAGTGCCAATAAAGAAATTTTATGATTAAGAGTAAATACTAACAAACTGAATGAAAAAATGGAGTATAAAACATATAAACATTACTTACCATTGATGCTGAAGGTTCAAGGATGATGTGCGAGTCTTGAAGTGTGAAGATGCAAATGTGAAGATGCATGTGAAGTGACGGAGAGGCTATTTATGATCCTGGACCCTTGACTGGCCCTTTTCATCAACATCATCACAAAAAAATCATGATTACTCACTCTTTCACTGAGGTCTTTGGCAGGGTTTAAGCATCGCAGGTGTCTTATTAACCCCACCCCACCAATCCACCCCATAAAAATGTCAAATGACTAAAAACACAAACATACTTTTGAGGGCACATCAGCAAAATATACCACCTTCATACTGAAGAATGTTTTCACTTACTTTGCGACCTTTTTATCATTTATTGAAAGTTATTTAATATGAGGTAGATTCCAGCATCTTCTTCATGGAATGAAGCCTAAATACACAGTAAACATTTAAAAAGACGAGTGCTGATGTTAGATGTTACTCCTGTATTTACACTTACACTCTTAGGCAGTCATTCAAACAGCACCACCAAACAGAATATCAACATTTTGATTTATTAGGTAGGAATTTTTTAGTAGCTAGTAATGACTGTTTGGAAATGCAGACACTCCACCTATGTAACTAAAGTAGGTGGAGTGTCTGATTCAACTCTACCCACGATCATCGTCAGATCAGGTGAGCCCTAATTTGCTACGTCAGACAGAGGCAGGATCTAAAAGATGTCACTCTAACATCACACCAGGGTCCCAAGCATTTTAACTTTTTTTGTATTTGTTGTAACTGAATTGTATTAAATGGGTTGACATTCTGTTCAATTCGAAATAGAAAAAAAGCCCATGCCAGGGTTGCCAGGGTTGCCAAGTCTGCGGTTTTAAAGCAGAATTGGGTTATTTTTACACTGTTGCTGTGGGATCTCTCCCCGATCCCCTCAAAACACAATTTCAACAGAGGGAAAATCATTGGGAAAAAATGTGATTGGGCTAGTTTTGAATAACAATTGGGCTGGTTTTGTTTCACAGTCCTGGCAATCCTGCCCCGTGCACAAAGCTCTGGTTATATTGTACATATATGAAGAGTAGCATGTTGTTCAAAAAATAGATTAACTCACTGATCAGCTCGTTATTGAACAATAGATAGATAAAACTAAATGCATAATGAAGAATATTGAACTAGCTATTAACTAATGAATATGCACTGTAGGCTATTTTAGGATTTTGGGAAACAGAGATCACACAATGTATTTAAAACTTTTTTGCATCCTTTTAAAATGTAAAAAGCAAAACAGCTTGTCGTGTTTAGGAAAGTGGAGTGGCTAAAATTTTAGAAGGGCTTGACTCATTGACTCATCAAGGCAGGATTTAACACAGAGAGATTTGTAGTTGTAGAAGATGGAACAGCTCTCCAATTTTCTTTTATTCAGTAGCTTTGTCATGGGTGGAATGGTAAGGTTTTCGGTAATAAGGAGGATAGCAGTCTTTATAAAGAGGATACAACATTTTATTCAACTTTATTCAATAAGTTTTTGTATTGTGTGATTTGATATCTTTTTTAGTAATTATTGCATATATATTTTTGTCAATTAGCCTGTTTGCTCTTTTTTCTGTGTTATTGTACTTCTGACAAATAAAACAAGTAACCATCCATAAACAGTTATGACAGAGAAGTAGAATTGAGTACAAATATCATGACAGTATCTGAATTCAAATCTAAACAGGAAGAAAAAATATGAATTTATAATGCTTTTGATAGTAGTGCAAAGGCATATTTAAAATGAATTTTATTTTGAAAGATGTTTTGATGTGTGTAAAAGTCCTTTTTGCATTTAAAGGGTTACTCTACCCCAAAATGAATTTTTTTTCATTAATCACTTACCCCCATGTCATTCCAAACCTGTAAAAGCTTTTTTTTTTGTCTTCTGAACACAAATTAAGATATTTTTGATGCATTCTGACAGCTCTCTGGCCCTCCCATAGACAGCAATGTAATTAACACGATCAACATTCAGATTGGTATAATAATCCATGTGACATCAGGGATTCAACTGTAAATTTACTAAGCTATGAGAATACTTTTTGTACGCAAAGAAAACAAAAATAACACCTTTATTCAACAATTTATCTCCTCTGCATCATCCTAGCACCATTTTCCCCTGAACGCAAACAGCGCAACACATGGATAAGTTGTCTAACCCTTGCTCTCTAAAACCGATACATTAATCAAATCTGTTGTGAGCATTTCATTTTTGCGAAAACTCCAAAGAAACATACATACAATTCACTGTATTTTCCAAATAAAATGAATGCTGGCAAACAAAATGTACTCCTGTTCACACAAACTATGATTAAAAGATTGTTAATTAAAGGAGTCCATTTTCCACAAGCTGATATGATTCTTTAGGGTCTTAATGAAAAGTCTATAACATACTTTGGTTAAAATTCCTCATTGGTGGTGTAAAACAAACACCACCATTTTACCTTGTCAAAATCAGTTCTTTTTACAGCAACCCATTTTGTTGCATGTCCCTTTAAATGCTAATGAGCCATCTGACAAGCTACGCAAAATTGCGTTCATAATCGAATATGATTATGAATATGACGAATATGAGGGGAACCCGCAGGACAATTGCGCGTATGATCTGGAGGTAATCATGTAAAATATAGTCAACAATATCCAATCATAAAGTGAGCTGACAGAAGACGGAAGCAAACGCAGTCATGACACAGCACAAAAGGATTTGGACAGCAGAGATGGAGGATACACGACTTCACCCAATGCCTTTTCTTGTTTTTTGTTTTGTTTTTTTTATCTTGTGAATTTTCTGTCCAAATCACTCCAAACATCGTAATTTCTTTCTGCCTATTGTCCACCACGTTTATTCTCAAGTGTTTTTTTTTTTTGTTTTGTTTTTTTTTTTGATGAAAGATGAAATGACATGTATATGACAAACATTACACATGATATAAACAATTATACACTAGAGGGGCTATAAGTTTTTATATAAAAATATTAAAGCGTTTACAAACTTTCACCGTTTAACTGCTTTTTGTTTCATAGAAAATCGTGTAGTACCAATATAATGCTGCATTTCCTTCCTAAAAGAAAAAAAAGTGTTTTTTGCAGGAGAACTTACATTTTACAACTTACATGAAATTTTGCAGGTAAAAAATTAAGATTTATCATGTAGTTGTGACTGTGCTTTTCTTTGCAGTTCTGCAGAGAATAAATAATACAATACATATTTCCACAACAAAACTAAATAATTCCAATATGTCCATAACAAAAAAAAAATGATTATCAATATTTTGTACAATAAAATCACATACATTTTGCCAAAAGAGTTTTACATAAGGGCAATGCCAAAATAAATGTACCACTGTTTCAGGGCAACTGACATAAAAAGAGCAACTAAAATCAATATCAGATTTAAATTTTGCCGGCTGGCTAAATCCTGTGTATAATATAATTTTGAATGATACTTCCTTAACCATTTTTGTAATTACAGTAAATATTGATTAAGTATTAACCAAACCTTTTTCCAAACAATACTGTCTGTCAATTGATTCCAATATTAATAAACATAAGGAAAAGAACAGCGCCATTGCGCTACAGGCATCCCGTGTTCGAATCCTGACTCGAGGACCTTTTCCGATGCTGCCCCCTATCTCTCTCCCACTTCGTTTCCTGTCCATTCTGATCTGTCCTTTCATAATAAAGACTAAAAATGCCAAAAAAAATTATTAACTATTATTAACTATACTATTAATATTATTAATATATTAATATTATTTAATAATAACTTCTCGCTGTTTATACTGTTTAAAAATTCTCAATTTGAGGCAAAAAAAGTGAATCCTACATTATGCAGTAAGCATTTGGAAAAGTAAATGAGGAAGTTTATGTCTGATACTTCTCTTACAGTTTAATTTGGCATTCAGTTTACTCAGGCATTCCTTAGCAGTCGTGTAAACAGCACACTGCCATGCGAAGTATTAACATTTCGATTCGTTAGGTAGGCAGTCATGCCACCTATTAAAACCAGATGAGGTGAGCCCTCATTTGCTACATTAGACGGGATTTAACGACGTCACTCAGACACCACACACACAGATCAAGCCCACGCCAGGGTGTGGAGTTAGACAGGAATGCCCAGTGTTTCCTTATTTGTTTTTAATTGCAGTGCAGTTTCTTTATTTATATGTTAAAAGGTGTAATCTAAGAGACATCACAATTGGAAATACAGAACTAATTATCAGTCAACTAGCTGATGACACAACGTTTTTTAAAGACTCCTCAGTAAGTCTCAGTAGCTTTGAATAAGCTTCTGATCTAAACCTTACAGGAGTAGTTCACTTCCAGAACAAAAATGTACAGATAATGTTCTCACCCACTTGTCATCCAAGATGTCTTTCTTTTTTCAGTCGTAAAGAGAAAAACATTTCAGGATTTTTCTTCATATAATGGACTGATATGGTGCCCCAATTTGAACTTCTAAAATGCAGTTTAAATGCGTCTACAAACAATCCCAAATGCGGGTGTAAATGATCCCAGCTAGGGAAGAAGGGTCT
Organism: Labeo catla; assembly: GCA_012976165.1. NCBI lineage: Eukaryota > Metazoa > Chordata > Actinopteri > Cypriniformes > Cyprinidae > Labeo > Labeo catla. The sequence goes on along the minus strand of VONZ01000211.1, from coordinate 403,601 downwards.
TATCTAGCGTAAAAACATACCATTTAAGTACTTTTTTATCTCAAACTCTCGTCTTGTCTTACTGTAGCACGTGACACAAATCATATATATCTCAAAGGTCTATTTCGGTTGTGAGTAGTAACCTACTATAGCAAAAGAGTACTTAACTTGTAATTCTTTGGGTGAAATATATATATATATATATATATAAACCAATCAGAAGATCACAAGAACGGCTACAGGAGGTAGTGAGTATGAACTGAAGGACACAGGAGTCTGTAGTACAGTAAGTACTTTACTTTTAATAAATTTCTTTTCCCCAAATTAAATAGTAGGCCTCTTAAAAGAAAGCAATAATTAAATCAACAATAGGACAATAAGAACAAATCACTTTTGTTCAATGTAGAAAAAGAAAAAAAAAATCAAACTCTTCAATTTCTCAGTAATCACAAACTTACAGTGACAACAAATTCACTGTATATAACAATACCTTTTTGTCCAAAACAAATGCTTTGGAAGTATGTCATAGTTCAGTTCAATTAGTCACTGATATCAGTTTTTCTTTGTTCCACAGTCACTTATCTCAAACTCAACGATACATCTGTCCATTCACAGTTCCATCCGAGGAAAAGAAAAGCATCCTTCCGCAGAAACGAAATAAATACGATTTCAGTCGCTGTTAATCCTCTTGATAACGCTCCTCCCCTCCTCTCCTAGAATTCGACTGGGTAGCTTGCCATCAACGGAACTTTCAGATGAATTCAAGACACAAGATTTAAATCCTCTCCAAGAAAAACAGTAACTGTATCTCTCAGATATGAAGTTCCCCTCATGAATTCCAAAGGGGTTTTAATCAAATGTGACTCTTTAAACCTATATTTAAGTTGGCTTGAGAAAGCCAACTTACTGATATGCTATTTTCTTCTGAGACTAAAATTATTAACTCTAACTCGTCCTAGAGCTTTAACTCTACAAACTCCAAACTCAGCCCAGATCTTCAAACTGATCTGAAGTTAGTTGCTGTATCTTTTCTAACTGACCAGACTTACGATTTTCCTAAAAATGGTGATTCAATTTGGGAAAAATCCCATAGACTTACATTGACGGAATGTTTAAATGAGCCAACACTTTTCAAATTCCAACTGTCAAAACTCCCAGAATCCTTTGAGACTCAATCAAACTTCCCTTCTATGTACTGTATTTCTAATCCATTCAAACTCATTCAAACTCATCTATCTATCTATCTATCTATCTAACCATTACTATCTATCTATTCATTCTTATCTATCAACCATATTACTATCTATCTATCTATATCTATCTTTGGCTAAAGCAACCAGAATCAAGCTAGCAACTTTGGTTAAATCATGCTAGAAACATTTGTAGTAACTTTGTTAATCATGCGAAACATGTTAGCAACTTTGGTTAATCGTATAGAAACGTTAAGCAGTAACCCTGCTTAACTCAAAGTAGGAAACATGCTAAAGTAACTTTCATAATCGCGGATGGAAACATGTTAGCAACTTCTGTTAATCGTGGTTGTAAAACATGCTAGCGCTGCTAATCATTCTGTAAACATGCCAAGAACTTCTGCTAATCAGATGAAACATGCTACAACTTACTAATCATGCTAGAAACATGCAAGAATTGTTAATAATAAGCAGCAACATGTTAGCAACTTTATGCTAGAAACATGCCAAGAACTTTGCTAATCATTCTAGAAACATAAGCAAGAACTGCTAATCGATGGAAACATAAGAATCCTTGCTAATCGTGTTAGAACATGCTAGCAACTTGCTAATCATGCTAGAAACATGTTAGTAACTTTGTTAATCATGCCAGAAACATGTTAGTAACTTAATCATGCTAGAAACATGCTAGCAACTTGCTAATTATGCTAGAAACATGCTAGCAACATGTTAACAACTTGCTAATCATGCTAGAAACATGTTAGTAACTTTGCTAATCATGTTAGAAACATGCTAGCAACTTTGCTAATCATGCTAGAAGCATGCTAACAACTTGGTAATCATGCTAGAAACAGACTAGCACCATGCTAGTACCTTGCTAATCATGTTAAAAACATGCTAGCAACATGCTAGTAACTTGGTAATAATGTTAGAATCATACTAACAACATGTTAATTATCTATCTATCTATCTATCTATCTATCTATCTGTCTATCTATCTATCTGTTGATTGATAATCTGACCATTACTATCTATCTATCTATCTATCTATCTATCTATCTGACAGATTGCCTTCAAACTTTATACTTCAGACTGAAAACCATCCAAACTTAAAACTTCTTACATTTTAAAAATTTTTTAAACTTTTCAAACTGTTTCAAACTTTCGAGTCCGGCTTTCTCAAGCCAACTTAAAGTTTGTCTTGACAAACTTTTTTATCTAGTTTCTGTTTTATAATCGCTTGTTCTATTTTCGGTTCTGTCTTCCGCTATATCGCGAGCTCTCCCCCTCTGCTTCTGCTTACTCAGCAGGGGCGGAGCTTCTAGTTTTTTTCTCATTGGCCACTTCTCTATTACAGCAGATTTAATTTATTTTATTTTTTTCCACAATCATTATTTTTATTCACAGTATGATTTATTTAAATTTTTTGAATTATTGTATATCTACATCTTTTGATTCATTTTTAAACTTTATACAATTCTAATTATGATCTCTGAAATCAAGTCAGGGTTACATTACTCTGCCTGAACTCTGTGTATTCTGGCTCAAGACAGTTATGGTATGTTGGGAAACAGTTGTATTTTCTCCCTTCAAAACTTAAAAAATCATTTCAAAATCGTCCTATATCGCTGCAGAAGAACCGACCCAGCCTTTGCAAAGTGAACATGCAAAGAAGATCAAACACCCTTAACAAAAAAGGTAAAACAGGAAGTTCAAACTTGGGGCACCTTAGCAGTCCATTATGTGGAGAAAAATGCTGAAATGTTTTCCTCAAAAAACATAATGTCTTTATGACTGAAGAAGAAAGACATGAACATCTGGGATGATATGGGGGTGAGTACATTATCTGTCAATTTTTGGGTTTTTTGGGGGGGCAGTCAATGGGATCCATGGCTTTGAGATTCAAAAAACATACACAGACAAAACCAAATGAAACCCTGTGGCTCGCGACAATACATTGCGGTGTTAAGACACAAAACAATCGGTCTGTGCAAGAAACTGAAAAGTATTTATATCACTTTTTACCTCTGATCCACCGCAATGTCCAACTGTCCTGAATGAGTTCACAACAGCCGGCGTGTGACACATCAACGTGCTCTGGCATAGTAGAGGCATGCGCTGAAGCGATCTGTCGCACGTTATCATCACTCATTGTTTACACTGTGCAAAGATTGTGGGTATGACAGCTACTCAAAAATGATAATTACTTGTGCTTATCCTGATTGTTGCAACCGATTAAAAACAAAAAAATTACTTTTGCTTGTGCAAACTCATCTGAGAGTGTTGACACGTCACATGCTGGCTGTTGTGAATGCACTCAGGACAGTTGGACATTGCGGTGGATCAGAGGTAAAAATGATATAAATACTGTTCAGTTTCTTGCACAGGCAGATTGTTTTGTCTTAAAGTAGTAGTCCACTTCTAAAATAAAGATTCACATATAATGTACTCACCCTCTTGTCGTCCAAGATGTTCATGTCTTTCTTTCTTCAGTCGTAAAGAAATTATGTTTTTTGAGGAAAATATTTCTGCATTTTTCTCCATATAATGGACTGCTACGGTGCCCCGATTTTGAACTTATAAATGAGCGGTTGTAAACGAACCCAGCCGAGGAAGAAGGATCTTATCTAGTGAAACGATTGGTTATTTTCATTTAAAAATATACAATTTAAATACTTTTTAATCCAGATAAGACCCTTCTTTCTCGGCTGGGATCATTTACAACTGCATTTGGGATCGTTTGAAGCTGCATTTAAACTGCATGTTGGAAGTTCAAATTTGGGGCACCATATCAGTCCATTATATGGAGAAAAATCCTGAAATGTTTTCCTCAAAAAATATAATTTCTTTACGACTGAAGGAAGAAAGACATGAACATCTTGGGTGACAAGGTGTTGAGTACATTATATGTGAATCTTTGTTTTGGAAGTGGACTTCTCCTTTAACACCTCGATGTCAGGTGACGCAGGGTTTAATTTGGTTTTGTCTGTGTATGTTTTTTTGATTCTTAAAGCTGTGGATCCCATTGACTGACATTATATGACTGACAGACTGCAATGGTTTGAGTTAAAAATCTTTCTTTGTGTTCTACTGAAGAAACAAAGGCACCTACATCGTGGATGCCCTGGGGGTAAGCAGATGAACATCAAATTTTCATTTTTGGGTAAAATATCCCTTTTACAATAAAGGTTTATTAATGACTTATATAGAATTCACTTCAGAATATAACATTATTGTTAGCCCAAAGGAATTCGCCACTGTTAAGTGAGCAATACAATCATGAATCAGTATGCTTTTTAAAAACAGCTATCACTCCCCACTTAAAAATGCTTCTTTTTCTAAGCAAATAGAGACCACTATAGGTAAATTATAGGTAAATGTTTTTTAATGTTATATATATACATATATATATATATATATATATGTATGTATATATAAAGAGTTCAGATGCAAAAGCCTCAAAATCCATCTGACGTTTTTCTTTAAAAAAAAAATAATAATAATAAAAAAAATATATATATATATATATATATACTTAAGATAGATCCCTTTTTATAGAAAATGTTACTTTTTTGTCGCCCGTAAACTTTTACTGGAATCATTTATTTAAAAATCTCTTTATAAACTTAATATATTTTCTTTGCAAATTTTATATCCACAATTAAGTTTACCAACAACAAACCGCATTTTCTTGTTTTTTTGGAAAGAATTTAAAAAGTATTCAAATGCCATTTTATTGCCAATAAATAAGAAAGCAAACAGAATTATTTCAATTTTCAATGACTTTAACTTGTATACTGTAATTGATGACATCACTGTGTTTGTCTTCTCTCACCCTATCACAGCTGGTCATGCTGTTCTTGAATTTTTGTTGTTTTTTTTCTTTTCACTGTAAATACAAACACCCTTACATCTGCACATTTTGCATTAGATTTGTGAGGTCTTCCTGTCTTTTCCCCTTATGAGACACATGGACATGTTTATGAGCAATTCTGTGCTCTCATCTAAAAATGAAATCACACACAGAGTTTGCCAAACAGTAACATTTATTTGTTCAAGCAAAAAGCAATGATAAAAGGCACTTTACTAATTCATCTACGCATGCTGAATTTCAATCCAAAAGACAGTAGATCTTAATACAGAATGACACATGCAAGAAATGGATGTTACTGCATGAATCTTAGTTTTCTGGTGGAGGCAGACAGTGCACATCTATGGGAGTATTTCCTTCTCCGTTACAAGCATAACACTCATTCTTACTCAAACAGCGGTAGAGAGGAACATGAGCCACAATCTGCTTAAATTTGGTCTGAAGATCTTTTTAGTGTCAAACTTCCAGATATCCTTGAAGATAAAGGCTTTAATTCCATCATGTTCTTTCCAGTTCTTCAGGGCATTTAAAATGTTGTGGTTCCTTGTCTCGTTCAGACACGAGTCAACACAGGGAGACTTAAATGTGTAGAAAATGGAGCAGCCGTCTCTTATTGTATTCAAAAGTTTGGTCATGGGCGAGTTGTCAGCAGGGTTCAGCAGGAGAGACTCTGAATGCATGTTGTATTGTTTCTTTTTACTGATTACAACCTTTCTAGTTCCTGCAGCGATGAGTTCTGCACCTTGGTAAAGCGCGTTCGTCTCATCAGTAATAGCATTTTTCACATTCGTTGCATCCTCCTGAGTCAGGAAGTTGTTCTGTGCAGGACTGAAGTTCTGTTGACACTTATCCTTTTCCACATTGATGGCTACAGCATACTGACGGGGATGTCCATCTCCACCTACGCTCTTATAGCTGTTAATGTTTTTTAAGGTATAATGAATGATTATTATTATTATTTTGTAAATAAATGAGTAACCAATTACTTCTCATTTCTCTGCTTCCTCATTTAACAGGGCTTTTTTACACTTAAAATAGTTACCTGGGTCATTCTAAACCCTGAGTAAATCCTGTGTTATCTTGTTTCATATTTCACAATGCTCATAATTTACCCAGATTTAGCATTTAACCCTGGGTATAAATTTCAGTGTAAAAAAGCCCTATTGTTGTGTTATCTCATTTCTAACATTTAATGCAAACTTTGAGCTATATTATTGTTTGTAATAGACACTAGAAACAGACTTACTTCTGCTCAAAGAAATTAATAATACGGGCAAGAGTATTGATGTCCACAGTGTCATCTTCAACACTCTTTTTCAAATGATGAAGCAGCAGGAGTACAATCAGAAACACAGTGACCTTCTAAAGAGATAAAATATACGCACATACACTATTAATAACTAAATGTAACATTTGACACTTTTAGTGTAAAGAACATGTTAATAAACTAAAGAAACTTTTTTCACTATATAGAGCCTTTTGTGGAACGGAAAGATCTACATTGTTTCATCAATGGCAATAAAGAACCTTAATGACTAAGAGTAAATGACTACCCCTAGCAAACTGAATGAAAAAAGATTGATTATAAGTATAAAACATGAACATTACTGACCATTGATGCTGATGATTTAGGGATCATGTGCGAGTCTTCTTCAGAGGCATGAGCGAAGATACAAGGGATGTAGAGGCTATTTATGATCTTTGACCCTTGACTGGCCCTTTTACATCAGCATCAGTGAAAGCTGTCTAAAGCTACATGATTACTCACTATTTCACTGTAGTCTTTGGCAGGGTTTAAGAATCTCTTTAGGTGTGTAATTCCCCCACCCACCCAAATGTCAAATGGCCAAAAACACAAACATACTTTTGAGTGCACATCAGCCAAATTACTGTCATTAAAGAGAAATGATGAAGTTTGTCTCTCATTCTCATTCATTTTTTAAAATTCCTTTGTTATAATGCTGTCATAAACAACATTATAATTGTATTCTTGATAATCGATAACTTACCTTCATAGTCATAAACACATGTTTTAAACACTTAGAATATTTTAAAGCATTTATTATTTCTCAACTCTACAGCCGTGGAGTGAAAGAACATGCCATGAAAAAAAATGTGCCAAAAATGTGCCTCCTGCTGGAAAACAAAGACTTTAAAGATGAAAATGACATGAAATTACCATTATAACCACTCGATGTCAGCAGTGGAACACTCATTAGCTCAGCTGCCATTACAAATCCCTTTTTCACTTGTTTTTGGCTTTATTAAAAATTATTATTATAAGAAATTATTATTATTATTATATACTTTTACAGTACTGAAGTATGAAGTATGACAAGTGCAGAGTCACAAAGTCTCATGCGATTAAAAAAAAATAATAATAATTAAGAGACCAACAAACCTAGAAGTGTTATTTTTTTACATACTGAACTAGTTAACTATACAAATTAAATAAGTTAATTATTAATAGTATGACAAATACTTGATTAAAACTGCATTTTAAAATTGTTATCTTTAACTGTAGAAGCTGTTTAATATATTCAGCCAACACAGACTTGACTATCAAAATAAAGTGTTACTGCACAGAGTTTGGCAGCTGAGCGGAAATGATTGAGTTGGCTTATCTAAAACGAAGTATCCGTGCATACAGTCCTTTGTCATTAAAGAGTGTAATTTTTGTTAAAATGTTGTTGTTGTCTTGAGAAAACCAGTGATTTCACGTTGTCTAAACTCCCATTTGTGAGCCTACATTTAACAAGACATAGAAATGCTTTCAAGAAACAGCCCTTTCCCTGGGGTTTTCTTGCAGGATGGTCATCATAAATTAAATTCACAGAAGGAAATGGTCTACCATTGCCTTTCATTTTTTATTTATTTATTTTTTGGGTTGGGAGCTCAGCAAATACACCTGATCAAACAGTTTTGAGTTATTTCCCTATTGTAAAGTATATATGTAGAATTCCATTAATATACTTTTAATAATACGTCTTGCAGTTTGTACTATTTAAAAAATGCCTATACTCAAACTGATTTTGGGGCTAAAAAATGAGTTAAGCCAAGAGTATTGATGTCCACAGTGTCATCTTCAACACTCTTTTTCAAATGATGAAGCAGCAGGAGTACAATCAGAAACACAGTGACCTTCTAAAGAGAAAAAACATACACACATACACTATTAATAACTAAATGTAACATTTGACACTTTTAGTGTAAAGAACATGTTAATAAACTAAAGAACCTTTTTTCACCATATAGAGCCTTTTGTGGAACGGAAAGATCAACATGGATTCATCGATGCCAAAAATCAAACAGTTTTGAGTTATTTCCCTATTGTAAAGTATATATGTAGAATTCCATTTATATGTTTTAATAATACGTCTTGCTGTTTGTACTATTTAAAAAATGCCTATACACAAACTGATTTTGAGGCTAAAAAACGAGTTAAGCCTAAATAATACAGTTGACAGTACAGTAAATAAGGATGCTGATGTCAGATGTTTCTCTTACATTTTTCATTTACTCACATTCCTTAGCAGTCGTGTAATCACAACCACTGGACGGAATATCAACACTGATTCATTAGGTCGGATATTTTTCAGTCTACCCACAGATCATCGTCAGATCAGGTGAGCCCTCATTTGCTACGTCAGTCAGAGGCAGGATCTAACAGACGTCACTCAAGGCTCTTTCACACAGCAATTCCGAAAAAAACACAGATTATGGGTGCATCTCAAATGGAAGGGGGTTTGGGGGGGACTGACATATATTATATTTTATATAATATTTAAAATGAATTTTATTTTGAAAAATGTTACATGTATATATGTGTTTTCAATTTTAGATCAATTGCTCACAGGAAGATATGTTTGACAATCGGTTTGGTCTGTGTGTAAGATCTGCATGGCAGTTTGTTACCAGTCATCAGCGTTAGGGGTAACGCATTACAAATAACACAAGTTACGTAATAATATTACTTTATTCAAGTAACTAGTAAAGTAACGCATTACTTTTGAATTTCTAAGAAAATATCTGAGTTATTTTTTTCAAATAAGATAATTATTTTTTTTCAGAATATGACACAACCCTGCAATAATTAAATATGTTAAATAAAACAAATATGCTTTATGTATTTAATCCCATTTTATTAACCAGTGTCTTTGCTGCTGACCTTCGAAGATGCAATTCAACCATACTAATAAGAAAAAATTACACTAGATAAACTAACATTTGTGCTTCATTTTTTTATAGCTGAAGAGTGATCTCCTGCATAAATACACTTTTCTTTCAGCCTGAGGTGAATTCATGTCACTTTTGGTGTAAAAGGGCTTTTACATTAGAACTGTTTTATATTAAAAACAAAGAAGCAAGTTCTGCCCAGATTTAAAAAGTAATGCAAAAGTAATGTAACATATTACTTTCCATAAAAAGTAACTAAGTAATGTAATTAGTTACTTTTTCAGGGAGTTTTTTAAAAGTAACTTTCTCCAACACTGCCAGTCATTGCAGTCATTATGTGTTATATAATTGTACTTCTTTACATTATTTAAAATATACTTTTACACTTGATGAGGTACAGCATATGCACATGTGACTACACAGACATCTTTATTTTGAAAGCAGGCTGAAACACATGTTCATTGCATAAATATTTAAAATATATTGCAGTAGGTCTACATATAGTTTATAATTAAGATACATATACTTTAAACCAACCTAAAAGCTGTGTCATTGTAGTACATTCTTACAAAAAGTAAACATAATATACTTGAAGTAAGAGTAAAATAAGCATGATTTCTGTAAATGCACTAAAATGTCACAAAGAGTATGCTTGTGTTTTAACATATTTCTTAAAAGTGTAACTATTCTAGTATATTTTAAGCATATTCTAGTATATATTAAAATGCAGTTCAACACATTTTAATGCACTTCAAGTAAGCATGTTAGGAGTACAATTTTTAATACATTTAAGAGCAATTCTTTTTTACTTGGGTACATGTTGTTTAGAATTGTTTGCACTGGTTTATACTGTATATGTATGTGTATATATTTATATTTGTGTGTGTGGTTGAAAATAATAAGAAGCAATTTTCAGATACTTATAAAATGCCTAAATTTCTATGTATTAATTGGTATTATTGATTATTTAAAAAAATTACTAAAGAGTGTACATTGTTAATAGCTTATGTCACAATTGTTGAATGTCTGTGCAATGAAGAAAATGCCAATTTTGCTGTTTTGAAAAGCTGTTTATTGTTAACTGTTACAAAAGTGATTACACAAAGTTTGCTGTGTGCTTAATCTTCTCCACTTTTTCAGGGGTATAATTTGCGCCTTGCCTTCATCAGTAATAGCATTTTTTATATTTGTGGCATTCTCCTAAGTCAGGAATTCATTCTGTGCACGATGGAAGTCCGGTTGACACAGATGCTTTGGCACATTGATGTGTACTGATGGCCATCATCGGCTCTCTGAAGCCTGTTAAAGCTGAAAAAGGCAAATAATGATTATTATTATTATAATTTTTAATCAATGAGTAACCAATTACTTCAAATTTTTTGTGCTTTCTCATTTAACAGGGCTTTTTACACTTAAAATAGTTAACCTGGGTCATTCTAAACCCTGAGTAAATCCTCTGTTATCTTGTTTCACATTTACTCATAATTTACCCAGGTTTAGCAGTTAACCCTGGGTATTCATTTCTGTGTGAAAAGCCATCATTTCTAACATTTCATGCAAACTTTGAGCAATATTATTTTTTAATAGACACTGGAAACAGACTTACTTCTGCTCAAAGAAATCAATAATATGGTCGAGAGTTTTGGTGTCCACAGTGACATTTTCAGATATGTCTTTCCATTGATAAATGCCCAAGAAACAGAGTCCAGTCAGAAGCATGACCACCTTTACAATGATTCTCTAAAGAAATAAAACATATGCACACACACTATTAATAACTAAATGTAACATTTGATACTAACAGTTCTTAAAATATCCATGTTTTTCTTTGTGTAAAGAACATTTTATTAACCTAAGGATCCTTTTTTAGAGCCTTTTGTGGAACAGAAAGATCTACATGGATCCATTAATGCAAATAAAGAACCTTCATGATTAAGAGTAAATGACTACCTCTAACTAATTGAATAAAAAAAACAGTATAACAGATTATAAAACATGTGAACATTACTGACCATTGATGCTGACAGTTCAAGCATGATGTGTGAGTCTTCTTCAGAGGACAAGCGATGTAGAGGCTATTTATGATCCTGGATCCTTGACTGGCCCTTTTTATCAGCATTATCACAAGATCAGTGCAGCTTTCTAAAGCATGATTATGCATGATTACTCACTCTTTCACTGAAGGTTTAGGCAGAGTTTAAGCATCTCCTTATGTGTGTAATTTCCCCACCCCACCGCCACACTCAAATGTCAAATGGCCAAAACCACAAACATATTTTTGGTGCAAATCAGCTAAATTTGCAAAGCGGTAACGCTTTAGATTACAACCCGCAAAGAACTACGTAAGTAAACTGAATTTACGGTGTATGTTTCTGTAATTATAGTGTACCTATAAAGAACGTACATGTAGGTATAAGGGAACAATATGTTATATTTGGGTAATAAGGGGATAACAAACCAGATATGCAACATGCAAAGAACTGCGCAAGTGAACTAAAGTTACAGTGTATGTTTCGTATTTATATTGTACCTACGTGTAAGTATAAGGGAGCAATATGTTACGTTTGGGTAATAAGGGGGTAGCAAACAGATATACAAATAATTTATAATGGAATTACTTAAAAACTTAACAGGTACCTGTTCTATTAAATCGTACGTTTGGTGTATCTATACGTAAGCTTTTTAAAATTACTGGGAAATTATACTCTTGTTCCATGTAATTACAGGGTAAGTGTGACATCTGCGGGCTGTAAATTAAAGTGGCGATTGTTCCCCTCTTGTTCAAGGAAGTTACAGGGTTCAATACATAAACACACAATCTGAAAATATATCTAAAAATATTTTTTATAGTCGCTAATCCCACTTCTACCTCTAAACCTAACGTTTACTATGACTGAACAGTAATAAAAATATAAAAAACAGGAAAGTGCAATCACAATCATTTATTTATTGCAAAAATGTCAACAGCCATACAAAAAAGTAATCCAAATAACGACGCGTTTGCAGCCGCAGTCTTTTTTGGCAGAATACAGTAGGTTTGAGGTGCAGTAGGATGAGAGCAGAATTTAAATTGTTAATCGCTGAAAATATGATCCAGATTATTGTCTTGATCCACTCCTCGAAGGCGCCCGCGCGTCATTCCGACACATCTCACCAGAAACACGGCATGTCGTAATCTGTGACGAATGCAGGCGAGAGCCAATGAACGTCCGATTTTCCTGTCGCAAAATGCACTTTAGCACGGGTTTATGGCTGTTGCTGCTGGACTCGCTGCTGGAGATGGAGATGAAGATCGCCGGACAAAGCCTTGAATTTGGTTCTGGTCCTCGCAAATCGTATGGATTCTGAAGATCTGGGTTACAGCACACAAATAAAATTGTTTAATTTGTAATTATGATGCGTGTTCGGTGTATTTTATGGTTCTATTGTTAGTCACAGCATGTTAGAGAAAACGCCTTTGTGTTCCACCACGGCAAACGAAGTTAATATTACATGAATGATTAAACGATTGCAGAAATATTATTTATTTTAAGGGTTTAACGTGTAGTCATGATAACATTATGTAGACCTATTCTTGGAAACGAGCTGGCAACAGAAATCACACAGAACAGAACGAAATGTTATAATTTCATATTAAGTAAACGTTAAATGTTTAGATGATGTAAATATGTCAGTATTGTACATTTAGTGTCTGTAAAAATGTAAATAAATGTACATTTTGTAGAACCACATTTTGCGTCGCGTTGTTATATGTATTGTATCCTGTAACTTCCTTGAACAAGAGGGGAACAATCGCCACTTTAATTTACAGCCTCCAGATGGCACAATTACCCTGTAACTACATGGAACAAGAGTATATTTCCCCAGTAATTGTAAAAAGCTTACATATATATAGTATATATATAGTAGTACATAGTATATATAGTATAGATACACCAAACGTACGATTTAATAGAACAGGTACCTGTTAAGTTTTTAAAAATTAATCCATCATAAATTATTTGTAGGATATCTGTTTGCTACCCCCTTATTACCCAAACGTAACCTATTGTTCCCTTATACTTACACGTAGGTACAATATAAATACGAAACATTCACCGTAACTTTAGTTTACTTACGCAGTTCTTTGCAGGTTTAATATCTGGTTGTTACTCTCTATTACCAAAACGTAACATATTGTTCCCGTATACCTACATGTACGTTCTTGAATAGGTACACTATAATTACAGAAACGTACACCGTAAATTCAGTATACTTATGTAGTTCTTTGCAGGTTTAATATCTGGTTTGTTATCCCCTTATTACCCAAATATAACATATTGTTCCCTTATACCTACATGTACGTTCTTTATAGGTACACTATAATTACAGAAACATACACCGTAAATTCAGTTTACTTACGTAGTTCTTTGCGGGTTGTAATCTAAAGCGTTACCAAAAATGCCTATACTCAAACTGATTTTGAGGCTAAAAAACGATAATAAACGATAAAATAATACAGTTGACAGTACAGTAAATAAGGATGCTGATGTCAGATGTTTCTCTTACATTTTTCATTTACTCACATTCCTTAGCAGTCGTGTAATCACAACCACTGGACGGAATATCAACACTGATTCATTAGGCCGGATATTTTTCACTCTACCCACAGATCATCGTCAGATCAGGTGAGCCCTCATTTGCTACGTCAGTCAGAGGCAGGATCTAACAGACGTCACTCAAGGCTCTTTCACACAGCAATTCTGAAAAAAACACAGATTATGGGTGCATCTCAAATGGAAGGGGGTTTGGGGGGGACTGACATATATTATATTTTATATAACATTTAAAATGAATTTTATTTTGAAAAATGTTACATGTATATATGTGTTTTCCCACCTGTCTATTAGATCAATTGCTCACAGGAAGATATGTTTGACAATCGGTTTGGTCTGTGTGTAAGATCTGCATGGCAGTTTGTTACCAGTCATCAGCGTTAGGGGTAACGCATTACAAGTAACGTAAGTTAAGTAATAATATTACTTTATTCAAGTAACTAGTAAAGTAATGCATTACTTTTGAATTTCTAAGAAAATATCTGAGTTACTTTTTCAAATAATTAACCCCAGTTACTTTTTTCCCCTATACTCAAACTGATTTTGGGGCTAAAAAACGAGTTAAGCATGTTTTAAGCATATTCTTAAATATATTAAAATACAGTTCAACACATTCAAGTAAGCATGTTAGGAGTACAATTTTTAATATATTTAAGAGCAATTCTTTTTCACTTGGGCACATGTTGTTTAGAATTGTTTGTACTGGTTTATACTGTATATGTTTGTGTATATATTTATATGTGTGTGTGTGGTTGAAAATAATAAGAAGCGATTTCCAGATACTTATAAAATGCCTAAATTTCTTTGTATTAATTGGTATTATTATTAAAAAAAATGACTAAAGAGTGTACATTGTTAATAGCTTATGTCACAATTGTTGAATGTCTGTGCAATGAAGAAAATGCCATTTAAACACTTAGAATATTTTAAAGCATTTATTATTTCTCAACTCTTCAGCCGTGGAGTGAAAGAACATGCCATGAAAAAAATGTGCCAAAAATGTGTCTCCTGCTGAAAAACAAAAGATTTTAAAGATGAAAATGACATGAAATTACCATTATAACCACTCGATGTCAGCAGTGGATCACTCATTAGCTCAGCTGCCATTACAAATCCCTTTTCACTTGTTTTTGGCTTTATTAAAAAATTATTATTATAAGAAATTATTATTATTATATACTTTTACAGTACTGAAGTATGACGTATGGCAAGTGCAGAGTCACAAAGTCTCATGTGATTAAAAAAAAATAATAATAATTAAGACACCAACAAACCTAGAAGTGTTATTTATTTAAATACTGAACTAGTTAAATATACAAATTAAATAAGTTAATTATTAATAGTATGACAAATACTTGATTAAAACTGCATTTTAAAATTGTTATCTTTAACTGTAGAAGCTGTTTAATATATTCAGCCAACACAGACTTGACTATCAAAATAAAGTGTTACTGCACAGAGTTTGGCAGCTGACCAGAAATGATTGAGTTGGCTTATCTAAAACAAAGTATCCGTGCATACAGTCCTTTGTCATTAAAGAGTGTAATTTTTGTTAAAATGTTGTTGTTGTCTTGAGAAAACCAGTGATTTCACGCTGTCTAAACTCCCATTTGTGAGCCTACATTTAACAAGACATAGAAATGCTTTCAAGAAACAGCCCTTTCCCTGGGGTTTTCTTGCAGGATGGTCATCATAAATTAAATTCACAGAAGGAAATGGTCTACCATTGCCTTTCATTTTTTATTTATTTATTTTTTGGGTTGGGAGCTCAGAAAATACACCTGATCAAACAGGTTTGAGTTATTTCCCTATTGTAAAGTATATATGTAGAATTCCATTAATATACTTTTAATAATACGTCTTGCAGTTTGTACTATTTAAAAAATGCCTATACTCAAACTGATTTTGGGGCTAAAAAACGAGTTAAGCCAAGAGTATTGATGTCCACAGTGTCATCTTCAACACTCTTTTTCGAATGATGAAGCAGCAGGAGTACAATCAGAAACACAGTGACCTTCTAAAGAGAAAAAACATACGCACATACACTATTAATAACTAAATGTAACATTTGACACTTTTAGTGTAAAGAACATGTTAATAAACTAAAGAACCTTTTTTCACCATATAGAGCCTTTTGTGGAACGGAAAGATCAACATGGATTCATCGATGCCGAAAATCAAACAGTTTTGAGTTATTTCCCTATTGTAAAGTATCTACGTAGAATTCCATTTATATGTTTTAATAATACGTCTTGCTGTTTGTACTATTTAAAAAATGCCTATACTCAAACTGATTTTGAGGCTAAAAAACGATAATAAACGATAAAATAATACAGTTGACAGTACAGTAAATAAGGATGCTGATGTCAGATGTTTCTCTTACATTTTTCATTTACTCACATTCCTTAGCAGCCGTGTAATCACAACCACTGGACGGGATATCAACACTGATTCATTAGGCCGGATATTTTTCACTCTACCCACAGATCATCGTCAGATCAGGTGAGCCCTCATTTGCTACGTCAGTCAGAGGCAGGATCTAACAGACGTCACTCAAGGCTCTTTCACACAGCAATTCTGAAAAAAACACAGATTATGGGTGCATCTCAAATGGAAGGGGGTTTGGGGGGGACTGACATATATTATATTTTATATAACATTTAAAATGAATTTTATTTTGAAAAATGTTACATGTATATATGTGTTTTCCCACCTGTCTATTAGATCAATTGCTCACAGGAAGATATGTTTGACAATCGGTTTGGTCTGTGTGTAAGATCTGCATGGCAGTTTGTTACCAGTCATCAGCGTTAGCGGAAACGCATTACAAATAACACAAGTTACATAATAATATTACTTTATTCAAGTAACTAGTAAAGTAACGCATTACTTTTGAATTTCTAAGAAAATATCTGAGTTATTTTTTTCAAATAAGTAACCCCAGTTACTTTTTCCCCATTTATTGATTGACAGTTCTCCTGTTGGGAAATTGGGAGTAAACATGATGTTACTGTATTTAAAACTAAATGTGAACATGCATTAATTCATCTCACTCACAAAAAACAGATTCAGTATTCTTCAAAATGAATAAAAACAGTGAAATGCAAACTCAGAATATGACACAACCCTGCAATAATTAAATATGTTAAATAAAACAAATATCCTTTATGCATTTAATCCCATTTTATTAACCAGTGTCTTTGCTGCTGACCTTCGATGATGCAATTCAACCATACTAATAAGAAAAAATTACACTAGATAAACTAACATTTGTGCTTCATTTTTTTATAGCTGAAGAGTGATCTCCTGCATAAATACACTTTTCTTTCAGCCTGAGGTGAATTCATGTCACTTTTGGTGTAAAAGGGCTTTTACATTAGAACTGTTTTATATTAAAAACAAAGAAGCACGTTCTGCCCAGATTTAAAAAGTAATGCAAAAGTAACACAAAAGTAATGTAACGCATTACTTTCCATAAAAAGTAAATAAGTAACGTAATTAGCTACTTTTTCAGGGAGTTTTTTAAAAGTAACTTTCTCCAACACTGCCAGTCATTACAGTCATTATGTGTTATATAATTGTACTTCTTTACATTATTTAAAATATACTTTTACACTTGATGAGGTACAGCATATGCACGTGACTACACAGACATCTTTATTTTGAAAGCAGGCTAAAACACGTTCATTGCATAAATATTTAAAATATATTGCAGTAGGTCTAAGATACATATACTTTAAACCAACCTAAAAGCTGTGTCATTGTAGTACATTCTTAAAAAAGTAAACATAATATACTTGAAGTAAGAGTAAAATAAGCATGATTTCTGTAAATGCACTAAAATGTCACAAAGAGTATGCTTGTGTTTTAACATATTTCTTAAAAGTGTAACTATTCTAGTATATTTTAAGCATATTCTAGTATATATTAAAATGCAGTTCAACACATTTTAATGCACTTCAAGTAAGCATGTTAGGAGTACAATTTTTAATACATTTAAGAGCAATTATTTTTTACTTGGGTACATGTTGTTTAGAATTGTTTGCACTGGTTTATACTGTATATGTATGTGTATATATTTATATGTGTGTGTGTGGTTGAAAATAATAAGAAGCGATTTCCAGATACTTATAAAATGCCTAAATTTCTATGTATTAATTGGTATTATTGATTATTTTAAAAAATGACTAAAGAGTGTACATTGTTAATAGCTTATGTCACAATTGTTGAATGTCTGTGCAATGAAGAAAATGCCAATTTTGCTGTTTTGAAAAGCTGTTTATTGTTAACTGTTACAAAAGTGATTACACAAAGTTTGCTGTGTGCTTAATCTTCTCCACTTTTTCAGGGGTATAATTTGCACCTTGCCTTCATCAGTAATAGCATTTTTTATATTTGTGGCATTCTCCTAAGTCAGGAATTCATTCTGTGCACGATGGAAGTCCGGTTGACACAGATGCTTTGGCACATTGATGTGTACTGATGGCCATCATCGGCTCTCTGAAACCTGTTAAAGCTGAAAAAGGCAAATAATGATTATTATTATTATAATTTTTAATCAATGAGTAACCAATTACTTCAAATTTTTTGTGCTTTCTCATTTAACAGGGCTTTTTACACTTAAAATAGTTAACCTGGGTCATTCTAAACCCTGAGTAAATCCTCTGTTATCTTGTTTCACGTTTACTCATAATTTACGCAGGTTTAGCAGTTAACCCTGGGTATTCATTTCTGTGTGAAAAGCCATCATTTCTAACATTTCATGCAAACTTTGAGCAATATTATTTTTTAATAGACACTGGAAACAGACTTACTTCTGCTCGAAGAAATCAATAATATGGTCAATAGTTTTGGTGTCCACAGTGACTTTTGTTTTTAGGCATGTCTTTCCATTTCCATCCATAAATGCCCAAGAAACAGAGTCCAGTCAGAAGCATGACCACCTTTACAATGACTCTCTAAAGAAATAAAACATATGCACACACACTATTAATAACTAAATGTAACATTTGATACTAACAGTTCTTAAAATATCCATGTTTTTCTTTGTGTAAAGAACATTTTATTAACCTAAGGATCCTTTTTTTAGAGCCTTTTGTGGAACAGAAAGATCTACATGGATCCATTAATGCAAATAAAGAACCTTCATGATTAAGAGTAAATGACTACCTCTAACTAATTGAATAAAAAAACAGTATAACAGATTATAAAACATGTGAACATTACTGACCATTGATGCTGACAGTTCAAACATGATGTGCGAGTCTTCTTCAGAGGACAAGCGATGTAGAGGCTATTTATGATCCTGGATCCTTGACTGGCCCTTTTTATCAGCATCATCACAAGATCAATGCAGCTTTCTAAAGCATGATTATGCATGATTACTCACTCCTTCACTGAAGGTTTTGGCAGAGTTTAAGCATCTCCTTAGGTGTGTAATTTCCCCCCACCCCACCGCCACACTCAAATGTCAAATGGCCAAAACCACAAACATATTTTTAGGTGCAAATCAGCTAAATTTGCCACTTTTATACTAAAGAATGGTTAAGGTTACTTTGTAAACCGTAATCTTTTTAGCATTTATTGAAAGTGTCTTACATGTGACCTGTGGGGGGGTTGGGATTTGTTCTACTGACACTATGTGCTGAAAGAAACAGAACACACCACACACTATATGAGCAAAACGGTTAAATCTAGGATTGTTTGCCTTATGTTTGTGGACTCTCACATTTTAAAGATCTTCTAAGATTTTTAAAATCTTTTAGTGTGAACCCAGCATAACGCGTGCCGTGATGAAGAGATATTTAGTGTTATTCATTTCACCTGTCAGTGGTCATAATGCTGTTTATACTGTTTAAACATTCTCTCTTTGAGGCAAAAAAGTGAATATGTTAAAAGGTGTAATCTAAGAGGAATCACAATTGGAAATACAGAACTAATTATCGGTCAACTAGCTGATGTCAACCACCTTGTCATCCAAGATTTTCATGTCTTTCTTTTTTTCAGTCATAAAGAAATTATGTTTTTTGAGGAAAACATTTCAGTATTTTTCTCCATATAATGGACTGATATGGTGCCCCAAATTTGAACTTCCAAAATGCAGTTTAAATGCAGCTTCAAACGATCACAAATGCAGTTGTAAATGATCCCAGCCAAGGAAGAAGGGTCTTATCTAGTGAAACGATCTGTTATTTTCATGAAAAAAATACAATTTAAATACTTGTAAATCTCAAACGCTCGTCTTGCCTTGCTCTCTCTGAGGTCTGTGTATTCTGACTTAAGACAGTTAGGGTATGTTGAAATACTCCAATCGTATTTTCTCCCTCAACTTTGAAAATCATTTCAAAATCATCCTACATTGCTGCAGAGGTTATGACCCAGTCTTTGCAAAGTGAACATGCAAAGAAGATCAAACACCTGTAACGGGGTGAAGAAGCACACAACTCGGACATATTGCAATGGAGCCCCGGAGGGTGGATTTATTCAAGGTTTGAGCAGTGAAAGTGAAAACAGTGGTGCTAAACGTGAATAATCCAGTGTCTTCCGGGTGCGTGGTGCTTGGTGAATGGAATTCCAGGTGAGGGCTGACCAGGCTACGAGCTGCTCTCTGCGAGGGAACAAGAAAGAAACGTCAGTAAATCTCTGGTAAGGAGACATGTCTCAACCTTTCTCTTGTCTGAGCCGTTTATGTAGTGGTGGCTTGATTGGGAGCAGCCGTGGCCGATCGGCCCGTGATGTGGATCGGCAGGTGTTGCTAATCCGTTTCCCAGGCGACGCTGATAGACAATCGGGACGCCCGTCACACACCCTTAATAAAAAAGGGAAAACAGTAATATAGGATGATTTCGAAGTTCAGGGAGAACATGAGATGAGAGTTATTCGACATACCCTAACTGTCATGAACCAGAACAAAAACAGAGTTCAGGCAAAGTAAGACAAGACGAGCATTTGACATTAAAAGGTACATAAATTGTATTATTTTTATTAAAATAACCAATTATTACGCTAGATAAGATCCTTCTTTCCCGGCTGGGATCGTTCACAAGTGCATCTGGGATCGTTTGAAGCCGCATTTAAACTGCATTTTGAAAGTTCAAAATCGGGGCACCATATCAGTCCATTATATGAAGAAAAATGCAAAAATGTTTTCCTCAAAAAGCATAATTTCTTTGCGACTGAAAAAAGAAAGATATGAACATCTTGGATGACAAGGGGGTGAGT
Source organism: Labeo catla (assembly GCA_012976165.1). Taxonomy (NCBI): domain Eukaryota; kingdom Metazoa; phylum Chordata; class Actinopteri; order Cypriniformes; family Cyprinidae; genus Labeo; species Labeo catla. The sequence goes on along the minus strand of VONZ01000211.1, from coordinate 382,569 downwards.
ACATTATATGTGAATCTTTGTTTTGGAAGTGGACTTCTCCTTTAACACCTCAGTGTATCGTCACAAGCCGCAGGGTTTAATTTGGTTTTGTCTGTGTATGTTTTTTTGACTCTTAAAGCTGTGGAAACCCCTTGACTGCCATTATATGACTGACAGACTGCAATGGTTTGAGTTAATAATCTGCGTTTGTGTTCTACTGAAGAAACAAAGGCACCTACATCTTGGATCCCCTGGGGGTAAGCAGATGAACATCAAATTTTAATTTTTGGGTAAAATATCCCTTTTACAATAAAGGTTTATTAATGACTTTATCAATGACTTATATTCACTTCAGAATATAACATTATTGTTAGCCCAAAGGAATTCGCCACTGTTAAGTGAGCAATACAATCATGAATCAGTATGCTTTTTAAAAACAGCTATCACTCCCCACTTAAAAATGCTTCTTTTTCTAAGCAAATAGAGACCACTATAGGTAAATTATAGGTAAATGTTTTTTAATGTTATATATATACATATATATATATATATATATATGTATGTATATATAAAGAGTTCAGATGCAAAAGCCTCAAAATCCATCTGACGTTTTTCTTTAAAAAAAAAATAATAATAATAAAAAAAATATATATATATATATATATATACTTAAGATAGATCCCTTTTTATAGAAAATGTTACTTTTTTGTCGCCCGTAAACTTTTACTGGAATCATTTATTTAAAAATCTCTTTATAAACTTAATATATTTTCTTTGCAAATTTTATATCCACAATTAAGTTTACCAACAACAAACCGCATTTTCTTGTTTTTTTGGAAAGAATTTAAAAAGTATTCAAATGCCATTTTATTGCCAATAAATAAGAAAGCAAACAGAATTATTTCAATTTTCAATGACTTTAACTTGTATACTGTAATTGATGACATCACTGTGTTTGTCTTCTCTCACCCTATCACAGCTGGTCATGCTGTTCTTGAATTTTTGTTGTTTTTTTTCTTTTCACTGTAAATACAAACACCCTTACATCTGCACATTTTGCATTAGATTTGTGAGGTCTTCCTGTCTTTTCCCCTTATGAGACACATGGACATGTTTATGAGCAATTCTGTGCTCTCATCTAAAAATGAAATCACACACAGAGTTTGCCAAACAGTAACATTTATTTGTTCAAGCAAAAAGCAATGATAAAAGGCACTTTACTAATTCATCTACGCATGCTGAATTTCAATCCAAAAGACAGTAGATCTTAATACAGAATGACACATGCAAGAAATGGATGTTACTGCATGAATCTTAGTTTTCTGGTGGAGGCAGACAGTGCACATCTATGGGAGTATTTCCTTCTCCGTTACAAGCATAACACTCATTCTTACTCAAACAGCGGTAGAGAGGAACATGAGCCACAATCTGCTTAAATTTGGTCTGAAGATCTTTTTAGTGTCAAACTTCCAGATATCCTTGAAGATAAAGGCTTTAATTCCATCATGTTCTTTCCAGTTCTTCAGGGCATTTAAAATGTTGTGGTTCCTTGTCTCGTTCAGACACGAGTCAACACAGGGAGACTTAAATGTGTAGAAAATGGAGCAGCCGTCTCTTATTGTATTCAAAAGTTTGGTCATGGGCGAGTTGTCAGCAGGGTTCAGCAGGAGAGACTCTGAATGCATGTTGTATTGTTTCTTTTTACTGATTACAACCTTTCTAGTTCCTGCAGCGATGAGTTCTGCACCTTGGTAAAGCGCGTTTGTATCATCAGTAATGGCATTTTTCACATTCGCTGCATTCTCCTGAGTCAGGAAGTTGTTCTGTGCAGGAATGAAGTTCTGTTGACACTTATCCTTTGGCACATTGATGGCTACAGCATACTGACGGGGATGTCCATCTTTATCGACTCTCTTATAGCTGCAAAAAAAATAAACAGGATCACTTATTGCTAAACACACACCCATTTCTTGATGTTTGACACTGACAGTTTGACCCATGCCTTCTCATTTCTCTGCTTCCTCATTGTTGCTCTACTTCCTCATTTCTTACTTTAAGTTACTTTTACTCTTTAAACTCTTAATATTTAGTAGACACTGAAGACTTACTTGTGCTCAACGAAGTTTATAATACGTGCAAGAGTATTGATGTCCACATTTTCACCTTCAACACTTTCTGTCCAATCAGAAAGCAGAAAGAGCAGCAGGAGTCCGCTCAGAAATACTGTGAACTTCTAAAAATAACAAAACACACACAGAAAAACAAAATAAATTCACAGATACCATGTGCATAGTTCATCATAATAGAAAAACTCCTCCAAGGAGACAACAATTACATAAACTATATGATTCTTAGTAAATCATGAATCTTGAATGTGACTGACCATGTTTGCTGTTCCAAATCTGTAAGCCCAGAGATGCTGTGTGAGTCCCCAGAAAAAGAAGGAGTGATAAGAGTGAGGAGGAAGTTAATCATGTTTCCCTCTGAGACTGGACCAGCCCTCTTCTTTAAAAAAAAAAAGAAAGAAAGAAAGAAAGAAAGAAAATGAAAAGAAAACTTTTGTAACCACTCACTTTCCCAATCTCCAAAAATGGATGAAAATAAAAGTCAGAAAACACACACAAACCTCAAAACACAAAAAAGCCAACTTTAGAAGAAAAGTGCAAAATTTACACATCCAAATGTCTGATTAAGACAGTGAACTCAAGTCAGTGTTTGTAGAGTGAGTGTTGCACTTTCTTTTTAGTGCCATACAAGAATGTCATCAGAATGTTGTGTTTGCTTTTAGATTTGTGTTGGATGTTATCTTTGGCATGGAAATATGGATATTTTATTTGTAAACATCATACCTTTCTTTCTTATATCAGTTAATGTCATACATCTGGTGAGCTTAGCCAGTACACTGTAAAAAACAATTTGCTGAGTCAACTTAAAATAATTTGTAACCTGGCTGCCTTAAAATTTTAAGTTCAGTTAACTCAAAAAAAAGTTTATTCAACTTGAAACATTAAATTATACCAAGTGACAACTTAAGATATTTGAGTTGAATCAACTTAAAATTTTAAGACAGCTGGGTTACTTACCCATCTGTTAAGTTTAGCAAACACAAATATCTAAGTTGTTACTTAGTACAACTTAACATGTCAAGTTGACTAAACTTATTTTAGTTGACTGAACTTAAAATTTTAAGGCAGCAGGGTAACAAATTATTTTAAGTTGACTCAACAAATTGTATTTTTTATTTTTTACAGTGTAGTAGTACTGACAGTGTCGTCAACATGGCTGAAGACAGGAAAAGTGGAGGAACAGACAAACCAAATCATTTGAGTGAATCATTTAGGCTATGTTGGAACCGCTCAGATTGATTCAAACTCATGACTTCAATCATTCAGTTCAAGCGATTCACTAGCAAAAAAAAACGCAAATCATTTGGTTTAGATCGGAACTTTGCATATCATGAATAATTAGATTTAGATTGGAACTCTGGGGGTGCTTTGTGAATCTCTTGATTCAGATTGGAAGTTTGAAATGGATTCGCAAATCATTTTGCCAATTGAATGATCCGCGATCCACACTCCCCCGATCAGAAATATGGTTCATGAATCATTGTTCAGATTGGGACTTCGGAGCACGGATAGTAAGACTCTGAATGCATGTTGTATTGCTTCTTTTTACTGATTACAGCCTTTCTAGTTCCTGCAGCGATGAGTTCTGCACCTTCGCAAGGTGCATTAGTTTCATCAGTAATAGCATTTTTCACATTCGCTGCATTCTCCTGAGTCAGGAAGTTGTTCTGTGCAGGATTGAAGTTTTGTTGACACTTCATCGATGTTTATCTTTATCGACTCTCTTATAGCTGCAAAAAAATAAGCAGGATCAACTATTGCTAAAGACACACACCTATTTCTAGAAGTTTGACACTGATAGTTTGACCCATGCCTTCTCATTACTGTGCTTCCTCTTTGTTGCATTACTTCCTCATTTCTTACTTTAAGAAAATCTTTAAAATATTAAATTGGAACTTCAAAGCGCAGATCACAAATCATGTGATCTAAATCAGAACTTCAGAGCACAGATCACGAATCATTTGATTTAAATTGGAACTTCCAAGCACATATCACGAATCATTTTTTTTAAGTAGAAAACATCAAACCATTACGGCAGAGCAGTAATAAAAACAAAACAAAAAGAAAGAAAGAAAGAAAGAAAGAAAGAAAGAATTCACAAATACAAATTCCTTAAGAAAATTAACCATAGTTTTATTATAGTAAAAGTGTAGTAAGGTTTTTTTTTTTGAATAACCACTGCTTTACTACAGATACCATGGCTAAACTATGGTTAGAGTTGCAAAACCATGGTTTATTTGTGGTTACCATGGTTTAAATATAACTATGTTTTTTTTCACTTTAAGATTAAAGCACTTAGGATGAATACAGAGATGTAATTTAAATGATTTAGGATTAACCATTAAGTCTTTTAGGTGTTTGCTGCAGCTGGTTGAAGAACTTATGTCATTTAGCAAGAGTGTAGCATGACGTTGCACAACATGCTTTCCAATATCCTTTTCTTTGATTTTTTTTTTATGAGAACTGTGGGTGTGTTCATGTGCATTACTGCAACCCATAGTCTATTCTAATCTTTAAAATCCACATTTGTTGCTAAATTAATGAATGTAAATGTAAAGCAAATGTTTACCAAGTGGAAGGGATAAGGTAGGGATAAGATTAATTTTAAATTCATTTTAGTAGTTCATGGATCCATACTGAATTTAAAAACAAAAGATAGCAGATCTCAATACAGACTCACAAAACCGTTACAATTCATCTTTGATCTTTTTTGCAGACAAACAGTGCGCGTCTATGGGAGTGTTTCCTTCCCCTCTGCAAGCATAACACTGTTTCTCACTCACACAGCGGAAGAGAGGAACATGAGCCACAATCTGCTTAAACTCAGTCTGAAGATCTTTTTCAGGGTCATGCTTCCAGATATTCTTGAAAACAAATGCTTTAATTCCACTGTTTTCTTTCCAGCTCTTCAGGGCCTTTAAAATGTTGTGGTTCTTTGCCTCATTCAGACAGGAGTTAACACAGGGAGACTCTAATGTGTAGAAAACAGAGCAGCTGTTTTTTCTTTTTTTCAAAAGTTTGGTCATGGGCGAGTTGTCAGCAGGATTCAACAGGAGAGACTCTGAATGCATGTTGTATCCTTTCATTTTTCTTGTTCCGGCAGCGATGAGTTCTGCACCTTGGTAAAGTGGGTTTGTTTCATCAGTAATAGCATTTTTCACATTGATGGCTTTCTCTTGAGTCAGGAAGTTGTTCTGTGCAGGACTGAAGTTCGGTTGACACTGATGTTTTGGCACATTGATGGCTACAGCATACTGACGAGGATGCCCATCTTTATCGACTCTCTTATAGCTGGTAAACAGTAAAGGATCAAGTATTGTTTTAGGTCACTAATAACACACTTACACTGTTTTTAATTTACGACCATTTGACAGACGTTTCCTGTTTGCTAACTTTTAGGAAACATTATAGAAAATTGAGACAGACTCACTTTTGTTCAAAGAAATGAATAATACGGGCGAGAGTATTGATGTCCACAGAGTCGCCATCAATGCTTTCCGTGCAATCAGGAAGCAGAAAGAGCAGCAGGAGTCCGCTTAGAGACACAGTGAACTTATAAAATCAAAACACATACACAAACGCACACAGAAAAACAAATAAATAAATACAATGTGCATAGTTCATACAAACCCCTACAAGCCCATTCAAAGTGAAACAAGCCTACTTCCAAAATCACTACGTATGATATGGGTCTTAAATGTGACTGACCATGCTGTTTCTTGCTCCAGGTGATGAACAATGGAAGTGAAAGAGAAAGCAGATTTATTCTAGACGGACTCCCCAAATAAAGCAAGTGGCATTGTGTGTTCATACGGCTCTTAAAACGAACTAGTTATTATGTGATATGATATCGTACATATTTAAAAATGTTAATGAACTTTATATATGTGCAACTGAACGAAAATGCGAAGTAGCATTGTATAAATGCTAAAAAAGTATTTGTAAATGATGTTTCGATGGTAGAGTTGCAGGTGTAATTACGCACCAGCAGAGGGCAGCATTGCGATGTAAATACATCAGCGGATATCCGAGGATGCACTGCAAATCTGTGCATGAATATGAGAAGGAAAAACTATACATTTAATTCGGTGTATATGTATATATCTACAGATTAAACTAGTCTTAAGCTGTACTAAATATTGCACAGCCAATGGAGATTTAATTGTAATCTATTTCTGTCGGCAGAGAAGAAAATAAGCTACCTGGTCATATATTTTTTTAAACATGCGCTACATTATAGAGAAGACTCATTTTTATTTATTTTATTTTATTTATTTATTTATTTATTTTTTTACTTGTCTCTATTTTTTAAGAATTGTCTGTTATATTACTTTTTCTGTTAATCTTTGATCCATAATTTGTTTATTATTGAAAGATTGCTTGTATCCTTTGTACATACTGTTTGTTTTGTTCGCACTGTATTTTTTGTTGTTCTTTATTGCAAATAATAATAATAATAATAATAATAATAATAATAAAAACATTATAGAGAGGACGGGCGCGGCCATTTGTAAATTTTATCTGTCTGGCTTCCGGTGTCAGGCACATCCAGCTATTTTTAGCTGTACAAAACGTTTTGCTGCTTGATATTGCAAAATAGTCTGTCTTACCATATTATTGTAATGCATTATCTTAATTGTGAGCACACTGGTTTACTGCAAACAGTTTACTGCACGTTGTTTCTCCGGCTAATTAACCGGAAATCACCTTAACGTTATTTCCGCATTGAAAAAAAAGGTGGATATTAACTGTTAAATGAAACTAATATCTCACTCTCACTGACAAATACAGCTGCCTCTTTTCTGTGTGATATTGTTTATTTGAATGAAAAACTACATTAATGTGTCATGATTTCTAAATTGTTAGCTACAGCAGACTGATGCACAACAAATTATAGAGCATATCAAATGACTTTCATGTTAATTATTATTGAAACAAAGCTTTTTCAGCAATGTGTTTTTTTATTACGTGAGCGTAATCAAGTCAAGACACATGTTTGAGGATCAGATGAAAAACAGACTCCAGATCAGACTGTAGTTTTATTTTCATCTGTCTCTCTGTGTGATGAACATGTGCCGCCCTGTGAACTTTGCACTTTGACCTCTCAGATGACGGAGCAGGGTGATGGAGAGGACGCTGTTTGAAGGTTGGCATTTACAGGGGAAGTCAGCGGGTCAAAAGAAGCTTCTGAGAGAGAGAAAGAAAGAAAGAGTTTGACATAAAATAGCATCTGTCTCCCTGTCCGTTATTCTTGAGGTGTTTGAGCAGGTTTACAGTGTGCGCTAGGCTACAGGTGAAGCGTTTGATCAGCTAAAGGCATGAATCATGCTGGAAAGTGTGAAGCGTTAGCTATGACTACAGACAGATGTGTGAGAGATCACATATGCTAACTTCTGTTGTTTTTATGTAAAATGAAGTACATAAAAACAACAAACTGACCAAATCAGTTAATTGATGCTGTCTAAACCATTGGGGAAAAAAACATGTGGAAGCTGCTAAATTATATAGAGAAGGACTTAGTAAGTGCAATATTTTGACAAACCAAAGTTAATAGCTGCTAAAGATACGTACGAGCAGTATTAATTAAGATATTAGCCTAATATTTCACCTACCTGAGTGGAAATAATAATCCTGGTTCAGTTTGGCCAACCACAAGCACCTTTTGTTTTTTGCACCCTTCTCCTTGATTTGTTATAACTTTTAGCAGTCTATAGTACTCCAAATGTTTTTCCCGGTCTGACTGATTAGTACAGCCCAAAACATGATAACAATTGACCATTTTCAGCAGCAATAATCAGCTAAATATTCAAGTTTCATTCGGTTCAGTGGCATTTTTTACATTCAGAGTCGCCAATATGGCCGATTCATGATGCATTGTTAAAAAAAAACACCTTATAGAGGGTCAGAAACATCTTAATGTGTGTGTCGGTTTATATATATATATATATATATATATTTGGTTTTAATTTTAGGGTGTTGTTTTATTATTATTATTAATTTTTAAAAATATATCTATATAATATATCTATAGTTTTAATTAATTTTATTTCAGGTTTACTATGCTGCCTTGGCAACCAGCTAAAATAAAATACATTTAAGAATATTATTGATTAATTAAAAAAATAATATTTTTGTTTCAGTTTTATTTACATTTTTTATTTGCATTTTATTATTATTTTTATTATTATTATATTTAGTTTCATTTAACCCTGCTACAAACCTCTTTTAAATTTGAATCTCAAATCCTAAAAACATTTTTTAAACAGCAATTTTATCTTTATAAATAAATTATGCCAACATTTGAAAATGCTCCAAAATTAAGGTTTTGTCCTCAAAGTACAAACAGGCTTTATTATCATACATTTTAATTATGCAAAATATCTGGACGATACAGATACACACACACATACAAAATAAATTAATAATTAAAAAACATTCAGTTGTATTTGGCTGTACAGTCAGTATTTTTGAGAGCTTTACGTTTTTACCATGTTGGGGATCTCCAAATTAATATTGCCATTTTAAGCAAATCACATAGTATCAAAATCAGTAAAAATACACTTGTTACCAACAAGTTGTTAGTCATTTTCACAGTGCATCTTTTAACACAGCACCGCTACAGGAATTATTTCTGAGATTAAAAATCAAATAAGTATGACTTTTGAACTCCCAAGATTCCAAATACTGTATAATTTTCCATTCGTCCCGCATGTGAAAACACAAAAACATCATCCAAATGTGAAGGAATGCATGAGAAAAAGTTCATTGTCAGCTATAAAATATTTGTGGTTTATTTACACGTATCCATCCCAGCTCTTTCGTCTGGCCTCATAAGAACGGCTCTCAATGGCTGCGAATGTCTCGTATGAATATGGCCATTTCTCATATTGCACTTCAACATGTTTCTCAGTAAAAAAAAGAAGTCTCCTTTTTGTTTTGATTCAGCTTGTCTTGTTGTATTTTCTGGGATTGTGGATAATTCTGCTGGAAGGGCTTTTGAAGAAGAGTTCAAGGGAATGTTTGAGAGCTTTTGATCTGCCGGCTGCGTCATCCAGTGGTAAAGAAGTTGTATTTTTATTGCCAAGAGTTTTGTATCTCCGTCTTTATTTTCTCTTCTGCAGGAAACACTTCATTCCAGGACTTTGGGGCTTTATGCCGTCACCCGTTCAGGCGATTTCAGGCCTTAGATAATGAAAGGAATCTGAAATGTAAATAGTAAAGTGCATAATTTATTCATAATGTTAAATGATTTCACATTTAATATGCATCTTAATAGTAGTATTTATTCTGGTAATGTTTGCATGGCTCGTGGCAGGAGCTGAACTCCAAAAGAAAGCATGTGCCGTCCATCTGACAGCAATCAGGCTGGCAAACGCTGATCCTTCCCTTTAAGAAGGTCTCATTAAGAGCTGCCGTATTTGTGCGGCGTCCATTTCATCCGAGCGTAACTGTAAGAGCTGCGGATAGTGAGTTCGACAAGCGCAGCTGCTTTTCATCATGATCCTGCCACAGGAGATTAGCATCCAACCATGACATTCACACACACAAAACCGCTTCAGATATTACAGTACATCAGACCTCTGCAAATCACATACAACTATTCTAGCATCTGATGTGAAGCCTTTTACCCTTGGATTATTCGTTCAGGTCACCAACAAACTCCAGGTTTTGAGAGTGACGTTTTGGACTGAATCACCTAAATTGTCATCTTGTCTATGTAAAGTCACTATCAAAATTGTGATGACTGACATAAAAACAGCAATAACTGTTGCAACAATTTTTGTGTTTTGCACATGTAAACAGGAAACACAGATGTAAAATATGTGACCTGCTAGCTATTTTTGACTAATGAAATGTTGTTGCTTTTCCTGACAGATTTTTTTTTATTATAAATGTTATTTAGTTTAATATTTAATTTAATGCTATATTTAGAAGTTTACTTTACTAAGACTGTTAATGTGTGATTATAAATAAATAAATGTTATATTATATATTAAATAGTTTATATTATATATTAAATGTTATACTATATATATTAAAATTTAGATTTTATAAAATGTAATATATATTATATAAATACAATTATATAAAAATAAAAAATATATTAAAATAAATATGTAGCTATATACAATGTGTGTGTGTGTGTGTGTCTGTGTGTGTGTGTGTGTGTGTATAATTAATACATTTGTTGTTTTTAAGATCTGCTGGTAAGCAACTTTGTTTAATTTATTTAAATTATTTTTTAATATAGTAAAATATTTGTATTTATATATTTATATATAATTTTATTATTTCATATTTTTATGTTTTATATATATATATATATTAATGTAGTTAAAAATATATTTAGATTTTATAAATTGTAATATATTGTATTATACAAATACAATTACATGAAAATAAAAAATATATAGTAAATATAGTCAAATATATATATATATATATATATACATATATATATAGATAGATAGATAGATAGATAGATATGTAACTATATACAAATATACAAATGTGTGTGTGTGTGTGTTTTAATAAATTTGGTACAGTATGCACAAAATTTATAATGCTAGTCAAATTTGTTTTTAAGATCTGCCATTTAATGTTTAATTTATTTTTAAAAATTAATATAGTAAAATATTTGTATTTATATATTTCTATATAATTTTATTATTTAATTTTTTGTATTTTATATATTTATATACATATATATGTATATGCATTCTCTATTGATAAGGTATTATTTTTATATTGTTAAAAAAATATATATTTTGATTTTATAAATTTTAATGTATAAATATATAAATACAATTACATGAAAATAAATATAATAAATATAGTAAAACATAAATATGTAACTATATACAAATATGTGTGTGTGTGTCTATGTATATTTTAATAAATTTGGTACAGTATGCACAAAATGTATAATGCTGGTCAAATTCATTTTTAAGATCTGCCATATAATGTTTAATTTATTTGAAGTATTTTTTAATACAGTTAAATATTTTTATTATATGTTTCTATATAGTTTATTATTTAATATTTTTCTATTTTATATATTGTAATATATATATATATATATATATATATATATGTCGTGTGTGTGTGTGTGTGTGTGTGTGCACCTGGTATTCATCACGTTATGGGGACCAAATGTCCCCACAAGGATAGTAATACCAGTAAATTTTGACCTTGTGGGGACATTTGTGAGGTCCCCATGAGGAAACAGGCTTATAAATCATGCACAATGAGTTTTTTTGAGAAAGTAAAAGTGTGCACAGTCTCCTGTGAGGGCTAGGTTTAGGTGTAGGGTAGGTGTAGGGCGATAGAAAATACGGTTTGTACAGTATAAAAACCATTACGCCTATGGAATGTCCCCATAAAACATGTAAACCCAACATGTGTGTGTGTGTGTGTGTGTGAATTTGGTACAGTATGCACAAAATTTAAAAATGACTTAACTGTTAAAGCTGTTTTATTAAGCTGGTAAGCAAGAATAATGGTTTGTGAACTATATAGTGTATGCTGGTGTTATTACAGTTTTGGGCTTTTTTACAACTAGTATTGAGAATAAAAGAGATAAAGAGTGAACAGCAAATGATGTGTGGAAGAGGGAGGTACAGTGAACCATCAACAAATGATGCAAGCCACAATCAAACACACACTCCCAATATAAGAGCATGTGCACTAAAAGTTAAGACACAAACTAGTATCACTTAAGTCACATAAGAAGGATGAAGTGGTCTGACAGTAATAATGACCTTACTTTGTCCGTACTGGCTGTACTGGTAGGGGGCGCTGTGCTCCATGCTGTAGAAGGAGGCCGGGCCGTAGGACTGTGGGCTGGGCAGGCTGGAGAGGGCAGGTAAACTGGACAGAGGCTCCACACGCTGAGAGCAGCTGCTGCTGACCGATCCACCCGAATCCAGAGCACCGCTAAGAGACGACAGAGAAAACTCAGCCTGAGTCTGATGAGAAACTCCAGCTGGGCTTATGAGTCCCATCACCTACAGAGAAACAGAGAACAGAGTTATCAGCCTGACTCAAAACACATTCATTGGAAATAATCCTCCGACATGCTCCTATCAGGACTTTTACTGCTCATGTGATCCTAATATTGATCAAAAGGGTCATTATTTTTAGTCATTAGTCATTTAGTCAATTTTTTAGTCATTATTTAATTCTAATACATTATATTTTTTCTCTAATAATTTTGATTAGAATAATTAGAATAATTTTGATATATAAAATTAAATATGTGATATGTATATAAACAAGCATTAACTCATTTTAATGTTTCATTTAATATTTATGTAATAACTGTAATTTGATTTAATACAGTTATAAGTATATATATATATAATTATAAATCATTTAAATGACAAAATATTGTAATTTAGTCATTATTTAATTCTATATACATGCATGTGTGTGGATGTGTGTATTATATATTTTAAATTATATACATATATATATATATATATATATATAATTTACTTAAATGACAAAATATTTTAATTTTTTCACACTTATTCTAAATTTAAATATATATATTATTTAAATTAAAAATATTTTAATTTAGTCATTATTTAATTCAAAATTAACATATATATTAATATAATATATATAATATAATATATCAGAGGCTAATATAAATAGTCAGAAGTACATATTGTTCTCTAAAAATTTGCATTTGAATAATTAGAATTATTTAAATGGAATATGTGATATATGAATATAAACAAGCATGAACTAATTTTAATATTTTTTTTACTATTTAATAACTGTAATTTGATTCAATACAATTAGAAGTTTATATATATATATTAATTTTTAAAAAGTTAGTATATCTTAATCATTTACATTCCCTGTCTTTTAATTCTTCAGGATGTTAAAAATATAATTTGATAATGAAAAAAAAATCTAATAATAATTAATGATGATAATATTTATTTACTAGACTATTTATTTATTTAGGAGTATCTAACATGTGCATGCTTTTTTACAGGCTAATTTAACCCACAATCCATTGGGTTTCAAAATAGGACTTTGCAGTGGTTTCTTTATAAAAGCAATAAGAGACTTGAGATACGGTATGTTGTGCCTTTAGCTGCGACTGTATTGTTAAAATAACACACACGTGCATGCAGATGCATATCTGGGTAGATCTCTGTGACCTGCAGTTGATCAGGCAAAAAAATAATTGAATTTGGGGATTGTTTAATCTGATTCTTGGACTAGAACTGAGCCAGAGGGCAGCATAATGTGTGTGTGTGTGTGTGTGTGCATTCAGGTGTGTGTGCACTCATTACTGTTTACTCTAGAAAACACTGTGCTGCATTTGAGGAATGTTACATGTGTGCTCTGGGGAATAAAGGTTCCTGAAGCCTAATTGAATCTACCAGCAGAATTATGGCCAAAATAAACACATTCTCCAGTTGCTGCACCAAATAAGCACCTTTACATAGAAACAGAGAGAGAAAAGCATGTCTCCCAGGCTACAGGATCCTGTTACATCAGTGCATACAGTCAAAGCACTACAACACACACACACGGTCACGCACATGGTCTTGCTTAAACCATTTCCCATAGTGGAGCAGGGAGTGACGTGTGCTGAATCCAGGATGGAATTCTGTTTCCAAAACTCTGGAACATTTTCTCAGTGAGTTTGGGAAAATTTTGCACTCAATGGAACCAAAAAACCAACAACTTCATTCTAAATGTACATACTTTCTGGATACTATGTAAAATATATGTTGCTTACTGGCTCTAGTAGCATTCGGCAGTGGGACGCTACATACAAAATTCTATACAAAGTTTTTAATTCACTATAACATCAACGATAGCCATTGCTAAATGGGTTTGTAATTTTTAATTTTAAATAACCACTGGGTGATTGAATTGCCAGAAGAAAATTAAAAATATAAAAATAAAATAAAAATAAAAATGAGTACATACACTACCAGTCAAATGTTTTTGAACAGTAAGATTTTAATGTTTTTTAAAGAATTTTCTTTTGCTCACCAAGCCTGCGTTTATTTGATCCAAAATACAGCAAAAGCAGTAATACTGAGAAATATTTTTACTATTTAACTTTCTATTTGAATATATTTTAAAATGTCATTTATTCCTGTGATCAAATCTACATTTTCAGCATCATTACTCCAGGCACATAATCCTTCAGAAATCATTTTAATATGCTGATTTGCTGTTTAAAAAAACATGTATTATTATTATTATTATTATTATTATTATTTTCAATGTTTAAAACAGTTAAGTACATTTTTTTCAGGATTCTTTGATGAATAGACAAATCCAAAGATCAGCATTTGTCTGAAATAAAACGCTTTTGTAACATTATACACTATACCATTCAAAAGCTTGGAGTTGGTATAATTAATTAATTAAGTTATTTATTTATTTATTTATTTATTTATTTTAGCAAGGATGCTTTAAATTGATCAAAAGTGATGATGAAGACATTTATAATGTTACAAAAGATTTCTATTTCAGATGAACTTTCTATTCATCAAATATCCTGAAAAAATTCAGCTGTTGTCAACATAATAATAATGATAATAATAAATGTTTTTTAAGCAGCAAATCAGAATATTAGAATGATTTCAGAAGGATCATGTGACTGGAGTAATGGCGCTAAAAATTCAACTTTGAAATCACAGGAATAAATTCCATTTTAGAATATATTCAAATCGAAAACAGTTATTTTAAGTAACAAAAAATTTCAAAATTGTACTGTTTTTGCTGTACTTTGGATCAAATAAATGCTTGCTTAGTGTGCAGAAAAGCCTTCTTTAAAAATTAAAATCTTACTATTTAAAACATTTTGACTGGTAGTATATTCAAAAGTTTGGGAGAGAAGTCTTTTATGCTCACCAAGGCTGCATTTAATTGATCAAAAGTACAGTAATATCAGTAATAAAGTGAAATATTATTACAATTTAAAATAACTGTTTTCTATTTGAATATATGGTAAAATGTCATTTATTTCTGTGATCAAAGCTGAATTTTCAGCATCATTACTCCAGTCTTTAGTGTGACATGATCCTTCAGAAATCATTCTTATATGCTGATTTGCTGTTTAAGAAACATTTATGATTATTACCAATGTTGAAAACAGTTGTGCTGCTTCATATTGTTCTGGAAACTGATATTTCTATTCTTTTAATGAACAGAAAGTTCAAAACAGCAGCATTTATTTGAAATATAAATCTTTTGTAACATTATAAATGTCTTAACTGTCACTTTTGACCAATTTAATGCCTTCTTGCTGAATAAAAGTACACATTTCCTTAAGTAAAACATACTGACATCTAACTTTTGAGCAATATGTAATAGAGCACAGATTGAAACATACATATCAAGACTATGCTAGGATGCTTTGAATCTTAACAACATTTTTCATCTATTACTACTGTGGACGATGACAGCGAGAATGTGAGACTGTACCAGACTCACTCCACACTACATTCACACTCGTCAGTCCTGTAATTCATAGCGGTCTGTCAGTGTTCTTGACAAACACCCCCCTGTTGAGGCTTTGGTGCGCTCCTTTAACAAATGAGAAGCATGTGGAGGTCAGTGGTCTATCTATCACACAGAGGGGCGTCAGTGTTTCTGTGTGTTCTGTGCTCTGTTTGCACGCTCCAGTGGAAAGCTAAAGATAACCGAGTGAAAAATGGTCCGTGGATGACCCGCGATGGAGGAATTTATCTGCGTAATGCGTTGTCTTGAAGTGTGTAATAGTTTCTACAGAAGCCAGAAGAGCCCATTAAACTGACACCCAACTGTGGGTCAACAGGTGGGATCCACTACACCGTCCACTGAGTCACTTTCAACTGCATGTTTTTAACATTTACGGCTTTAGCTAACTAACTAAATATAATTCATCATTATTTTATGCTGTTTTTAAAATCTCAAAAAGTCATCCCTTCATTTGCAGCTCATAGTTTTGTAAATTTGTCATCCAAAAAATGTAAAGTATATAAATAAAATAATGAATTTATATAATTTGTATTTATATTATGTTTATATATATAATATATTTTAATATTTATTTTAAAATATTTATATATGCACAAAACACAATATATATATGTGTATATGTGTGTGTGTGTGTGTGTGTGTGTTTGTGCTAATTAAATCTTTAAATTAATTTTTGCGAATTTGTCAGTAAAAATAAAAGGTAAAATGTATATAAAAAATAAATAAATGGGGGAAAAAAATCATTGAATCAAGTGCCATATAAAAAGAACTTTTATTAACAACATCAATAAATGTTACTTTTCCTATGGACTTTTATTTTATGCATAACAATGATATTTGAATGAATATATATATTCATATGTATATGAAATGTTTTAGTTATATTTATTTTTTATTTCGTAAGGTAAAAATATTTTAAGATTTGATTTTTAAAAAATATATAATGTAAAAATTATTTAATACAACATATATATTAGTAATTAAATCATGAAATAAATAAATAATGAATACACAACTTTTGCAATAAATTGTTTAGATTTTAAATATTTTAAATTAATATTAAAGATGCTAAAAGTTAATGAATATTATTCATTAAATACTTACAAATATTATAATTGAATATATTATAATTATAATAATATTATAATTTTATAGAATAATATTAAATAAATAAATAATACACAACCTTTTTTGTTTTATGCATAACAAATATATATATATATATATATATATATATATAATGTAAGAAATAGTCTAAAATATCTAAACATATAATGTATTTATAAGGAAAATTTGTATTTATATTTATTTTTTTATTTTGTAAAAACTTTTAAGATCTGAATTTTTTATAAAACATATATAGTAAAAATAATATAACATGATTTTTTTTTGCAGGACAAAAATATTTTTTTTAAATATATAATATTTAATATATTTATGTTAATTATAATATATTTATGTAAAAACTATTTTATAGATCATATATATATGATATATACAACTATTTTCACATTACATGTTTTTTTTATATTTTATATTAGTATTAAATTTTATTTAATGGGTATTTAATGGGTATACAACTTTTGCTATGAAATGTTTAGATTTTAAAGATTTAAAATTAATAGTAAATGTACTAAAAGTTAATAAATATTAGTCATTAAATATTTACAAATATTATAATTGAATATATTATGATTATATTAATATTCTAATTTTATAAAATTAATATTTTATAAAATAATATTCTACTGGAAAAAAAATGTACATACATATTACTCTATCAAGTATACTTTTTAAACTGAATTGAAAGATTTTCGTCACATGAAAGAAAAAGTTTACGTGATTTTATCATGCAATAATAAGTGTTTTGGACATGCCTTTAAAACATGAACATGCTTTTATATTAAATGTGCATTTGTGACACTGAACTCTTGCCTTCTAGACTTCCATGTCAAGCGTATTATTGTATGTAGCATGATGGACAAGTTGACATTATATTCTGTGGTAATCAATATCAAGCCATTGATACACTGAAGACGTACAACTCACTAACTAATAAATGAACAATCTGAAACAATTTAGTGCATTTTTTACCTGAGAGGACAGTCCATTATTAATAGCAGAGTTGCCGTGACTGTTATGAGGTCCAAATGTATCTGAATATCCTGTGTAACCATGGCGACTGGAGAGACAGTAGGAAGCCCCGCCCTCCTGCCCCGCCCCTCCAGAACTCTGATGGCCTGAGTGCGGCGGGAGCGGCTGAGGTCTGTGTACAGTACCTGAATCTGAGAACAGATACAGTCAATAATAGAATACATACAGAAACTTTTTATATGTCAAAATGAATTAGACCATTTTACCTTGAGAAAGGCCAGCGGGTGGGTACGGGCTCTCAGACAGCTGATACGAAGAGAGACTGGACACAGCCGGATGTGAAAAACCACCGGGGATCAGGTGATTGAACGCCATGAGCTGATTGGCTCCCGCTTGCTTCCGCCAACGAGCTCGTCTGTTACTGAACCACACCTGAAACCACAAAGATAACAATGTAATGCAGTAGTTTTTGATTCTGTCTGTTCTTTTAGAAGGCATATGGTGTATTTGTACCTGCACTCGTGCCTCCGTGAGTTTGGCTCTCTGAGCGAGCTCTTCTCTGGTGTAGATATCAGGGTAATGCGTGCGTTCGAAAGCTTTCTCCAGCTCCTCCAGCTGTTCGGCCGTGAATGTCGTTCGACTGCGCCGCTGTTTCCTTTTCAGCGGCAGATCAGGCTCCGATTCAACATCTGAACCTTCATCAGATGGACTCGCTGAAAAACACACAAATGCAAAGAATAGCATTAGAATTTTTTAAATACAATGTACAATTTTAAATAATTATATAAATAAAATATTATGGTTTTATGCATAACAGTTATGCATGATTATTGATTTATGCATAACAAATATATATATATATATATATATATATATAATAAGATAAGAAATTATCTAAATATATGGAAAATTCTTTTTTAATTATTATATTTTTATTTTATTTTATTATTTTAAAATATAAAAGATTAGATTTTAAATTAAAATGAAAATAAAAAAATGTATGCATGACATAAAAATATAACTATTATTGTTTTATGCAGAAGAATTATATATATATATATATATATATTATTTTTAAGAATTCTATTTTTAAGAATTTTTATTAAATATTTTAATAATTTCATATATATAGGATAGAATAAACATTAAATCTCTTTATTCTTACACAATCTTTTTTATCTCTTTAAATCCAATTATTTGGTTTTATTTCTTTATATATAAGTGGACAACCTAGAAAATACACAGAAATACAAACATGCAAAGGCACAAAAAACACTTCTCAACTGGCAGATCTACCAAACAAACATGTTTTAGCAACATTTCTCCTTTTTTAATACTGTTGCATTTTTTAAGGGAGAGTTTTATGAGCTTCTTCACATCTTTTCTTGAAGGGATTCTTATTTTGTGTCATACAGTAATTTCTTGTCTGTTTTCCCCCCTACCAGTAACTAAAAAACCACAGAGCAACATTCAAAGAATAAAACACAAACAGAGAGAGCTGCAGGAGGGAATATAAAATGCACAAAAGCAAACTGTGGAGAAAAGAAAGAGGCAATGTGCTGGATGATTGTAAAATTAAACGGAAAAAAGAAGAAAACCTATAAAGGAATCACATAAAATCCCCCAAATCATTAATTTAATCAAACATGACATACTTCCTCATAAAAAAAGCTTTTGTTTTTTGTGTTTCAAACAGAAATCAGCCATTATACCTATGAGGACTCATTGAGAACTATGGGAAATTCCTACAATTTCACAGGGATTTGGTTGAGGGAACGCTGAAGTGTGTGGAAAACTGTTCATCAGCCTGGAATGACACTCAACAACACATTCCGAACAGAAAAGCTGGGAACTACTGTATATATTCATGCTGCTGGAATTAAGGGAAATTCATATTTAGTGAATTTTTATTCTACAGACATTGAGCTAATTGTGCATCTCTCCCTCTCGTTCTGTCTTCCCCTCAGTCTTTGTTGGATCAATTTGCACGCTCCATCTGTGGAATCCGTCATGACGGCCGGGGCTCTCAGTGGAGGCCGTCACCTGCCCTGGAGGGGGTGGAAGGGGCACAAAGAAGGCCAAAGGTGGTGGGTGGCAGGGCAGAAAGGGAAAAGGGTGGGCCGGGTAGTTCAAGTGCTAAATCGCTTTAAAAACCCATTGAGAAAAATCTCAGAAACACCTGAAACTTCAGATCAGATCTAAGATCTTAAAGATCTAAGATCCCTTCAAATCTAACTCTGCTCTGAATAATGACTCATCTGTGGGTTTTATTGGTGTAACCCAATGTATTTAGGGTGATTGTGTGAATATATATCAAATTAAGTTTTTATATTATTATATATGTGACTTTAATACAGTCTTACACATTTTAACACATTTTAGGTTAAAACTACCAAGCTTCACTTTCAGTTCATTTTTCACTATGTTTTGTCTATGTAAATATGCTCTAGACATTGATATCAAACAGCTTTGGTTCTCACATCACGTAAAGTGATCGCAATGTGGCAAATTTAAAGGAGAAGTCCACTTCCAGAACAACAATTTACAAATAATTTACTCACCCCCTTGTCATCCAAGATGTTCATATCTTTCTGTCTTCAGTCGTAAAGAAATTATGGTTTTTGAGGAAAGCATTTCAGGATTTTTCTGCAAATAATGGACTTCACTGGTGCCCCGAATTTGAACTTCCAAAATGTAGTTTAAATGCAGCTTCAAAGGGTTCTAAACAATCCCAGCCGAGGACGAAGGATCTTATCTAGTGAAACGATCGGTCATTGTTTTAGAAAAATAAAAATTTGTATACTTTTTAAGCACAAAAGCTTGTGTAGCACAGGCTCTGGGATGTGCGTTCTTGAATGATTCGTTCATTTTGACAACAAATCTTTAATGTGACTCGGGAAGAATGAGTCATCTCGGGGAGTGATTCGTTCAGTCACGCAACATCCTATTAGGTTCTGTACTGGAATTAGTTCACCTGTTTCGAGTCTTCGGGTTTTTCGAGTCGTTCGTTCATCTTATATCAAATTTTTATTTTCCAAAAAAATTACAGCTCGTTTCGCTAGATAAGACCCTTCTTCCTTGGCTGGGATCGTTTAGAGCCCTTTAAAGCTGCCTTTAAACTACATTTCGGAGGTTCAAAATCGGGGCACCAATGAAGTCCATTATATGGAAAAAAATCCTGAAATGTTATCCTCAAAAACCATAATTTCTTCACAACTGAAGACAGAAGACATGAACATCTTGGATGACAAGGGGGTAAGTAAATTATTTGTGAATTGTTGTTCTGGAAGTGGACTTCTCCTTTAAAAAACACAGTCTCACACAAGAATTAACACTAGACAATGATCAGTAAACAACCACTGTGAATTTTGTCACAAATCTGTTGTGTGACTTTAGAAAAATTAAAATACAGAACACTTGTTGTACTTTTATCTACTATCATCTAATGTATAGAGGGTTTGCACTTACGTCACGATTCGGTCAGTTACAGATGCACGGCTATACTGGAGATACTTGGATGTAAACAACAGCATTGATTGCACGATTAATGTACTACTGAATACACTGTTCTGCTAATTTATGTTGTCTAATGCTGCCTTCACGCGAAGTCGTAATTACCGTAATTCCGAGATGACAACACGTGACATTTTACTCATAGCTTTCCATGTTGTCGGACTCGGAGGTAGCGCCTAAGTAGCGCCAAAATGAACCTGACGGCGGTCACGTGTTACATCTGTAACTGGTTTAAGTCGTAATTCTAAAAACATTCCGAGTTTACAAGTTGTAATTACGAGTTCAGGAACACGTGAGGGCTTTGGTGCTGATAGTGTTGCCACAGAAACACATAATTCAGATAGAGTAGAATGTCAGGTGTTTTCATCTCGGAATTACTGCATGGCGTGAATGCAGCATAAACCACGGAAGCTGCTAAATCATATAGAGAAGGACCTATAAGCAGGAAAAGGGCACAACAGTTTGACAAACTAAAGTTAATAGGTGGTAAAGATATGTACAAGCAGTATTAATTAAAATATTAGACTAATATTTCACCTACCTGACCTGACTGAACATGAATGTTATCAAGATTCTTGTCAGTTTGGCCAACCACAAGCACATTTTGTTCCTCAGTTTTTTCTACTCTTCTCCTTGATTTGTTATAACTTTTGGCAGTCTATAGTACTCCAAATGTTTTTCCTTGTCTGACCGATTAGTACACCCCAAAACATGATAATAACTGATCAGTTTCATCAGCAAAATATGTGAGTTCTATTCGGTTCAGTGGCATTGTTTACATTCAGTGCCGCCAATATGGCTATAATACTCTGTTTAGAGTGATTCAGTGACTTTATAAATTATATTTTATATTCTGTTAAATTACTACATTATAAAAAAGCACCACAGATGAACCACCCTGATCAAACAGGCTGCGTTTTTCTATACTTTGTCTATGTTAATATGCTCTAGACATTACTGCTATCAAACAGCTTTGGTTCTCACGTCATGTAAAGTGATTGCAATATGGCAAGTTTGAAAAATTTTAAACAACACAATTTTGACACTTAAGTTTTGATAAGTTCTTTACAAAAATCTTTTGTATGACTTTAAAAATTCAGTTGCATGGACTACTTTTATGATGCTTGTTGACATTTTAGGAGCTTGACAGAGGTATCAAAAAGAAAAGAAATTTAGGATTGGAAAAACATAAGGGTGAGTAGCATAAATGGAATGAAAAAGTTTTTGACATCTAATCATCTGGTAGCAAATAAGTAAGTGCTTGCATTTTAAATTTTTTGCTGACTAAATGAGAACTGAGGGAAGTGAATAAACAGAACCAAAGAGCAAACAGTAAACATGGATTTAATTCAGGCAGAAGAATACAGACCACAGGCTTTCAAACACACAACCAAAACCTAAATGTCATGGAAATAGAACTGCTGGAGAATCTCGAGATATTCTGCCTTCTGTAAATACACAAAGTGTGTATGTGTGTGTGTTTTCAGCTCTTTGGCATGTAAAGTTAGCGTGTAGTGTGCACGAGTATGTGTTTCAAGATATTTTAGCTCTCTGCTATGTAAACGGTGCGGTCACTAAAAGCATCTCCATCCGCCGTTTCTCTTAAGCTCTGGGCCCTCGTTGTTTAAATTCAATATTCGGAGGTGAAATGTCACCCCAAGCCCATTTACCTCATGCGATCATGTACACAAAATCCACCTAAAGAGTTTCATTAATACTACAGGACTGCGAGCACATATCGGAACCTAGCGGCAGAGGTCCAAGATAAAACCATATGTGCGTGCGTGGAGTTAGTCTGCGTGTGTGCGAGCGATTCTCTTGGGGGCAGGTAATGAAGAGAGCTAATTGAGCCAATGACATGCCCCCTCGCCATCAAAAACAGCCCAAAAAGAAAGACAAAGACATGCACAAAAGAAAGCTTGGGAACAAATGCAGCGTCTAGGAGAGGGGAGAGCGAGGCGGGTCCTTTTCAGCGCCGAGGTTGGCTGAGTGACTGCCCGACTACATTAAGCAGTACATAGAGAACTAACAGATGCCGGAGACAGAAAGGATGAGTGACAGCTCGTGGGCCCATCTGCCCCCCAGCGTTTAGGAACAGAGAGAAACAGAGGGAGGACTTGACTTGCTAAAGAGCAACTGTGACCCTCGCAGCTGCCCTCAAACAACCACACGTTTCAGCTCTGAACCAAATGTGCTCTTCGTCTGTTTAGCCTCTTTTGCTTTGCTCTCGAGTCACTTTTGCTACTTTTTTTTGCTTGTGTGGCTTTTGTTAAAGAAGCTTGTGTGTGAAACAGCACGCTGTGTGCAACTGTAAACATTTCAAAGATATGGCTTCATTACATTTGGCATCAAGTAATTAATTACAGTTGATTATCATGTATTTTATTCCAAGTTTGTATAGAAGTGTGTAAACTTATACCGCTGTTCAAAGGTTGATTGAATTAATACTTTTATTCTGCAGGGATGCATTCAGTTACAACAGATGTCTGTTGTAAATAAATGCTGTTCTTTTGACTCATAGTTTCCATAAAGTTTTCAGTCTTCAGCATGTTTCTTGAGCAGCAAATCAGCATATTAGAACGATTTCTGCAGGATGATGGGACACTGAGGACTGGAGTAATGATGCAGAAAATTCAGCTTTGCATCACATGAATAAATTACATTTAAATACACTTAAAACTTTACATTTACATTTAAATACACTTTACATTTAAATAAATTACATACTCATATAGAAAACAGCTATTTTAAATTGTAATAATATTTAATAATATTACTGTCGAAGAAGCATAAGTCAAAGAAAAAGTTGAAGAAGCAGAAGTCATAGAATAAAAATTCAATGAAGCAGAAGTAGAAGAAAAAGACGAATAAGCAGAAATCATAGAATTAGAAGTCGAAAAAAAGTTGCAGAAGCAAAAGTCATAGAAGAAAAAGTCGAAGAAGCAGAAGTCATCATTAGAAGTCGAAGATGCAGGAGTAGAAGCAGCAGAAGTCGAAGAAAAAGTCAAAGATGCAGAAGTCATTGAAAAAGAAGAAGCTGAAGAAAAAGTCGAAGAAAAATTAGTACAGTCAGAAGTCACAGAAGAAGTCAAAGAATAAGTCAAAGAAGCAGACGTCTAAGAAAAAGTTGAAGAAGCAGATGTGGAAGAAAAAGTCAAATAAGTAGAAGTCAAAGAAAAAGTCAAAGCAGTAGGAGTCGAAGAAAAGTTTGAATTAGCAAAAGTCAGAATTAGAAGTCGAAGATGCAGAAGTAGAAGTCGAAGATGCAGAAGAAGCCAAAGAAGCAGAAGTTGAAGAATAAGTCGAATAAAAAGTTGAAGAAGCAGAAGTCCTAGAAGTCAAAGTCAAAGAAGTCGAAGAAAAAGTCAAAGAGTCGGAAGTCATAGAAGTCGAAGAATAAGTTGAAGAAGCAGAAGTCATAGAAGTTGAAGTCAAATAAGTCGAAGAAAAAGTTGAAGAGTCAGAAGTCATAGAAGTCAAAGAAGTAGAAGTTGTTAAAGAAGCAGAATTTAAAGAAAAAGTTGAAGAAGCAGAAGTCAAATAAATAGTTGAAGAAGCAAATGTCATAGAAGTCAAAGTCAAAGAAGTCGAAGAAAACGTCGAAGAGTCAGAAGTCATAGAAGTCGAAGAATAAGTTGAAGCAGCAGAAGTCGAAGAAAAAGTTGAAGAAGCAAAAGTCATACAATAAGAAGTTGATAATTTTATTGTATTTTTGATCAAAACAATGCAGCAATGAGACTTCTTTCGAAAACATAAAAAAATCTTACCAACCTCAAACCTTTGAACAGCAATGTATGTTAGCACAATCAGAAAATAAGTCAAGAATTGTGGTGGGTCATTTTGTGCATACAGAAAATTTGCGTGCTACACACTTAGTAAAGAAATACTTGCTAGATCGGTATGCTAACATGTACATACTACATAGTTAGTGCCTTTATGCTGAGGGAAATAGGAGTTAAAACAAGAAGTGGTCACCTGTCACTCTAAACATACACCAGTTTGACCTTTGATCACTGGAGGTCAAACGCCAGTGACCTCAGACTGCTCTGTTTAACTAACGAAAACACATATTCAGACAAGGGTTTGTTGGCCCCCAGCTAAAACAATGTACCACCTTTTTTAAACAAACTATGCAAGAAACTACATTTTGTGATTGGGTGAGTTGATTTGTATTTGATCCTAAAGTCCTAAAGGTTCAACTATTCAGTTAAAAGCAGCTGCCCTGAACTCTCTCTGTGATGTTTTCGTGCCATCTGTATTATAACTGACACATACTGTAGTTTTGCCTTCAGGGCCTGAACTCAAGCAGACGGATTCCTAAGTCTGCTGACCCTGACACTGCATGCTGGACACAATGAAGACAGTTTTGTTTGGGGGGTTTCCCCACATTGTCCATCCAACTGTACTCCTCTCACTGTCTGTCTCACTCTGTATCAGAAAAGGGAACAATGTATGCTTTAATATTTCATATATGATAAAAATACTACGAAAACAGACCACATTTTTCACCTGTAACTCCTAGAGATTTTAAGGCTAGGCTTTGTTCAGCCTGACAGAGTCTTGGTGGTGCATTTGTGTTTTTGTGCGTGTGTTTGTGTTTGTTTTGGCTTTCAGAGTAAATTACAACCCGCTGACTGCACACTCCATGGTGCCACACAAACCATCCCGCATTGAGCCAGTTGGCACTGTTTGTGTATGCATGTGTGCATGTGTGCACCCATGCGTGTGTTTGCATGTTTGTGCATATGTTTGGCGGCGTGTGCATATGTGCGTATTATAGGAGTGTCAATCATTTTACTCTTTTCTAAATATACTTCTCCGTAGCATTTTCTGTTTTGAGCATACTAAGTATATTTGTTCCAATTCGACACAATGCATGCCAGCAAGCAGGGAACATTCTCAGAACTTTGTGTAATGTTCTGCCAAGGTTCTTTCAAAGTTATGAATAAAGATTCTTCTGGTAACATTAACAGAACTTTCATCTTTAGAATATTGGTCTTTAATAACCTTCTCAAACATTAGCACAAAACTGGATGTTTTCAATAATTTAATTTAATAACTTGATGAGAAGTTAGTAAAATGTTCTTAGAACATGTTTTTGTTAGCATCATATTCTTGATGACTGTGTAAACAGTAACATCATGCTCATTATGAATGGTCATGTGACATGCGTTTTCGGTTGTGTAGTGTGGACGTATCGCTTCTGAAACGCAGTGAAAACGCCAGCGTAGACGAGGATCGTTTTCATTTTAAAACGCCAATTTAGAACAAAAACGCACTAGTGTAAACATTAGTATGTACCTCTAAACGGTACTACTTATTAGTTACTAGAACATTCGCTTAATGTTTTCTCTAACGTTCGTAAATCCAAGAAAAAAGTTTCTAAACATTTAAAAAAACTGGACGTTTTAATTAGTTCAGAGAATATTTTAAAAATTACTTTTTAACGTTGGAAAGTTAGCGAAAATTAATATATTTTAGTTAGCTGGGGCAAAGTTATGGACAAACATTCTTCCAGTAACATCAATAGAATGTTTGTTCAAAATGATGGCCATACTTGAAAATTAGCACAAAAACATTATTCATACGTCATTCATTGAAATTTTGCTACACGTTTGTCTAACGTTATTTGAACGCTATCTCACGACTAATTTGTACGTATTCAAATTCGTACGATTTCAGAGACGAGTAGGTTTAGGGGCGGGCTAGATGTAGGTAATTCGAACAAATTGTACAACTCGTAAAATACGTACGTTTTCGCTACCTCGTTAGCCACCTCGTAAAATATGTACGAATTGCCGCGAGATCGGGCTGGTTACTAACAGTTTCAGGTGGTTCAGAGAACATTCAGTAACGTTCCTATAATCTTTACAAAATAATAAAATGCAATGTTCTCTTAATGCTTTTTCTAATATTCACATAACCAACCAGCATTTTTAATGTTTAATACCTTTAATAACTTTATGGGAATGTGGAACTTTATGGGATTTTTGAAGAATAGCAAACAGCGAGACTTCATAACTGACTCTCTGCACACACGCCAACATCTTTGAGTCTTTATGATGATATATGGAGACAGTTTGAAGGAAAGGGTTCAGGAATCAAGCTGTTGGCTATTCATAAGAAGGGTGTAAATACTGAACTCAACTTGCCTGTCTGTGTCTCCCAGAAAAGGAGGGGCGGTGGGAATTGAAGGGACTGACAACGGCCCACAGATATTAACTGAAAATGCGCCGCAGGCTAAGAGAGGTAGAACGGGGCATGAGGAGGACGGAGGAGAAAAAGAGCAAGGCGTGTTTGACTCATTGGCTAGATGAAAGCGAAGTTCAAATAAAGAGCCTGATTTAATCGGCTCGGGCAACTCGTCTTTCTTGGATCGCGAGACGGGCAGAGCGTGACGGACGGGCTTTGTGGCAGCGCGCATGACGAGAGGCTCGCCCCCATTGTGACCGCCGCTCCGGGCCATGAAGGAACAGCCGAGGAGAACACTGGTCCCTATTGACGGAAATAGCCTTTAATAAACTCCCGTCGCCATTAAGTGTGACACTGCATCCCGATCAGTATTATTTAGGGAGCTGAAGTGGTGTTAGCAGGGCATCGGAGGCAGTCAAATAACGTTCACCTTAATTAGTCACGCAGGGACAGGCTGTTAGCTCATTAAATATCATTACAGAACAGCAAAACATCAGTCCCTTGAGCTGTTGGCCAGTAGGCAGCGAGATGGCAAAAATAGACTATCTTCCATTGTTTTTCATTAGTTTTTTTCCTTTTGATTCTTCTGAGGCCTCTTTGCACAGCAATGCTACAGCTGTTCTTTCTAAACAATTCATTGTGTTGTCATATTTTAATATTTATGATCATTTCCCCTTCAGAGTTGCACAGAAAGAAAGTCATGTAGGGTTGAAATGACATGAGGATGAGCAAGTTATGGCAAATTTCTTCTTTTTTAACGAATTATCCAATTTGTTTTAGTATGTAACTTATATTTTTCCTTAATTTTTGTATTATTTAAAGTGAAATGCAGAACACCATACGAGATCCTCACTCACATTACCTGCTCTTTCCAGATTTCCAACCTTTTTTGCAGCTTTTTTTTCTTTCCCTTCCTTCATTCCTGCTGAATAACATTTACTAATACACTTGGGAATTATGGATTATTAATCATAAGTAAATCTAACTAATTCATAATGGCAAAAAAATCTTATATATAAGTGAATACACCACTTTTTGTTTATATTTTTGTTTTATAAACTACCAATCAAATGTTTGGGCTCCTCATTGTTTACTATTATTCTAAACTGTGGAAAATAGTCATAAAGTCATCAAAACTATGAAATAACACAAATAGTAGTATGACAACTATGCACTGACAAAGAAACATTAAACAAATTCTAGAAATTATCTCAAACAACTTCATATAGGATGATTTTGAACACCAATGAATAACATGCTTTCTGGACACTTGTTGCCCGATTTCCTTCATTATCCAGTCTGTCCATTTTACAAAATGTTTTGCTGAGAAATTCATACTTGGGAACAATTTATATTGATGCACAAAGCTTTTCAAGCACAATTTTCAAAAAAAAAATAAAAAACTGCTTTTGGTAGTGTAGGTAAATTTCTTTTTTTTGTTACTCGCTGAAGTTATAGGAGCCTTAATAAGTCTGAATCACCATTGTAGGCCCCAAGTGTTTCAAGCCATTTATATAGTCATGAAAACATTCAAGTCAGTCATTCTAATTAAATTTAATAAAGCATAAAGTGTTTGCAGGATCCACTCACATCTGTCTGCTAGAATCCCTTCGATGCTGTGTCCGCTCCTGCGGGCGTGTTCCTCCTGCTCCCGTTTTTCGATGTCCTCTTCATCCTCCTCCTCCTCCTCGTCACCTCTTGCGCCATATCTGCCTCTCATGATGCGGCTTATTGAACTCACTGAACAAGAGTTGAATGCGTAAGTACTTTGTTTTCTAGCTTTTAATACAGAAGTATGGATTTCAATAGATAAGTATACATTTTATTTTTTATGGTTGATTTAAGTTTTGTGGTTGCTAAAACTAGTGAAGACACTAGACGCTAGCCAACAGAAATCGCGTTCGCCCGGTAACCATAGCAACGGTGCGATTGATAAACATTCTTTATCGCTGCATTATTTAGTATATATTTTATACATGATCATATCACAAAAAAAAACTTGTTTTGCTATGTCATTTGACGGCTGTGAGGGGGAAAGGACATTGAAAACTCACTGTTTAAAAAAAATCGCAGACTGTAGTTCATGTATTTTTTCGTTATGTTTGACGCATACCTGAGGGTACGTTGTTCCGGTCACACATTCCATCTTTGAGCAATTTATCCCGAATTTCCCAACTGAATATTCCGGGATTTTCCCGTTTATATTCCTCAACGCGCTTCTCCACATCTGGAGATGTAGTCTGTTAAAAATAATATGAAAATAAAATAAAACAATCAACAAGGTGCCTGGTTCAATTCAAAAACTCTAATTTTAAATTCGGGTCATTATGTCAAAAGACATTCGGCGTTGTCGGTCAATCATCGACCTGTTGCTTTGAGTTTTCCCACAAATTTCCTTGGAAATATCCGCACAGATGAATCCGCACTTCGATAGGGCCTCACCTTGGATTTATTCCCGCCGATTGCTCCAGGCCGGATCGATCCAGTCTCCTGATACCGGCACAGGATTTTGGAGACGCAGCCGTGAGAGACTCTGAGCTGGCGGGATATCACGCAGGGCCGGATCCCGTGATGGGCCATCTCCACTATCTTGTGTCGAATGTGGTTCGGTAGAGGCCGGCCGTTGATGAAAACTCCTCCAAGCTGGTTGACTCGACCCTGACCCAACGGAGTTGAAACTGCAACGAAGCCAACTCAAATTATAACAGTGGAGAGACAACATAATTGCAGAAACATTAAAGAAAGAAAGAAAGAAAGAAAGAAAGAAAGAAACATGCTGCATAGCTATTCCTAAATAGGCCTAACTGAAGTGTGCTTCTAAGGAAGAGACAGTTCAAGTAGCCTATAGGTTCCATGTGCATTGAATTTTCTGACATATTTCATGTGTTTATACACACATTGTATAGAAGCAACTCAGTAAAACCGTCTGCTTCAAATTTTAGGTAATCTAATAGTAGTGCTAAAGTTCCAGTATGTTTTTTTCAGGCTATTTGAATCTATTGACTGATTCAGAAACTCTGAATTCATCCAGTTGATTTTTGCAACAGATTGAATGCATTTAAACAAATTATGATCTATTGCTAATGATGAAAATATAGGAAAATATAGTCAGCTTAAATATTTTTTTACATCAAGAACTTTATCTAAAACCCTGAAGCACCATATACAGTGAAATAGATATTAGTTCTTCATACTGTATGAAAGGTTCTGTACTGACACAAAGAATCACTGAAAAATATTTATTTTAAGAATTAAGAATTCGAAAAACGCAACGTAATACAATATGTATTCTAGCAGCACCTAACTTTTAACATTATAATATTTAAATGTCAGCCAAAGTTTAAAACGCAACAAACACATTTGGAAAAGTAACATCACCGTTGTTAGTTAAGTTTGTCTATTCATACCAATACCAAAAATGGTTTACACTATTAAATTAAACTATTTTAATATGCATATATTTAATGTAACATATTGTACCTTCCATCGGGAAGCCACTGCGGGGATAGTTTTGAGAGAGAGGTGGACGCATCATCCTGGGAACGGTCCCTGCCAAGCCGCTCATTGCTCCAGGGCAGCGCAGTGACAAAAAGTGCACTTCAGCAGGCTTAAAAATACATGTAAATATTCCACGATCAAAACCAAAAAGTATAAGCTTCGATGATCTTTTTGTATCCCTCCAGGCGAAGCAGAAGAAAAAGTACTCGATGATGAAATGAAAAGTTATTTGTCAGATGTAACGTTAGTCTGTTCTCTTTTGTGGTCCTTGGTCGTTGTTTTCATTATGTGACGAGAATTTCAATCGCAGCGTTATTGTTATTAACAGGCGTTTGGGATGAGCGCGAGTTCTCAAACTACTGAGACATTTATGAGTTTGCAGAGACCCCCTTGTCTATTACTCGAACAGGGCGTTCTGATTGGTCCACAGGATTCTGTAACCGAGAGCTGATTGGTCGACGAAGTACGCTTTGCTCTCTAAGTGTTCCGAAGTGAACGTTGAAGATATTTCAGTGACGGATCTGTGTTAGCGGCTTTCTGGTAATAGATGGATGATGATGTATAATCAAATTATACTTAACTTAAAGACATAAAACAGAAATGCAAACACTACTAAATATAATTAAATAGCAAATTATAATATCGTAAAATGTTGATATAAAGTTGGCTATTTAGTGACAGTGAAACTTTTATAATTTAATAATAGAACAAATCAAAGTCAGAAAAGACAGAATGAATCAATTTAAATGAACAAAAAAGTGATTTACTGAAAATGATTGACTCTGTTATTTAACACTCTCTGACTGATCCACACACACGCACACACACGCACACACACACACACACACACAGTGACTTCAATGACATGTGGCTCTTTTGTTAGACTAAAAAGAAACTTCAAATGTTTTCTTTCTGCCTGTGCGCGGGAACAATGGGGCGCACGCGGGAGGAAAACACGCGGGGGAAACGGGGGTCCTTTCACGTGCAAAACACTAGATTATTCTCTCTTACTTAAAAAGTTAAATCAACGCCAAAAAGGCCGGACCCTGGAGACACCGACCCAGCTATTTAATGGTTAACAATCAATGTGTGTGCGTGATTGTTAATGAGTTTCTATTCGATGCATTAATTGCATTATTCATTATTTTCCTGTCAGATCAACATATTTTTATTACATAACTGTTTATATCTGCTCTAAGTAGATAACTATTTATATCTGCTGTAAGTATTTGTACACTTACAGAGGCTGAATAAGAAATTCCTATAGGCTTAAATGTCAAGAATAGAACAGAACACTGAAGTTCGTTGACTCTAAAAAATAAGGTTCTAAATAGAACCAAACGGATCACACGGAATATTATGCATTTATTTCCTACTTTAAACTTGTAATAAAAGTCAAATATATTGATGTGGCGTGAAACTGGAAATGTACAGCATATCTGCCTTACTAGGAATAAATAGTTTCTCCTTTATAATAAATGTTCTTTGCTAGAGTTTGTTCAGCATTCAAATTTAGAAAAAAGGGAGAGAACAGGCAGCGGAATGATGCATGTTTCAGCCTTTTGAAACACCGGATCCGCGTGTCGAATCCATTTTTGGAGAACAGATCTCGAGCAGAGGTGCGCTCTGATGAGAGCTTAATTAGTTTTATTATCAAGGGTCAAATATCAATATTTTCTAAGCAAATAGTGTCAAAATAATTTGAATCGGTTTAACAATATGCATACGAAAGATATATGAAAGATGAAATGTATGCACGAAACAAAGAAGTCTGAATAGTGGTAACCGAGATCCCCTTACAGCATAAACTGATGTTGAGTATTCCGGTCAAAACTGACATTAAAATTAGACTAGGTTTGCCAGTGTTGTCAGGGAAAGAAACATGTATAAATCAGTTTAAGAATGTAGCTAGAATTCTCCAACACACACACGTTTGACCATTTAATGAACTTCTTGAGCAGTGCATATGTTGTTTGTGTCATTTGTCTTGTGATCTGTCTTGTCCAGCTTGAGGAAGGTCGCCACCCCTTTAACCTCAATTAGATGGGGTTCACTCAGAGAAAACGTAAATCCTCCCCAAAGACAACTTTAGAATAAAATCATCTGTCCTGCATTTACTGGCACAAACATCCCTGAGCTCCACGCTACAAAAAACGCATGGTGCGGATGAAGGACAATACCCTGCTGAGACACTTAACCAGGTACTGAAAACATTTATCATTCGTTGTCATGCTATATAATTTTAAGCAAGATCATAACAGGTCAGCATCATTGTAGGCTATAGCTGAATAAAATTACAATGTCCAACTTCGTCCTCACATTTAAACGATGAAAAGTTGTCAGAAAACATAAATTTGATACTCTGCTTACGTGACTATTTACAGTAACATGTTAATGTTAGTGGACATAAAAGATTTAAATTTTACCCATCCGATTTATAACGCAAGAGCGGGCGCGGCCATATTTGTAACGTGAATATACGAGTTTTCCGGTGCAATTCTCTGTTATTTTACATGTACAAAAACAGTCCGTTATGCTGCTTGGTACTTTAAACTGGTATTTTCATGTTATTTTAACTTTTAACACTTGTTTGCAGCGCAAACAGGCTAGTTTTACCGTTTACTATATACTTTTATTTTTGCTTATTAACCTTTAGCGGCTGATAAACCGGAAGTCTCGCACATCCAAATAAAATAGCTTACTTTAGCGTTTCAGACTAAGGTGGATAGATGCACACACATACAGTCATTCTATATATTTTTTACGAATTCATGAAAACAGCAGTTTTGTTCATTTTTCTTCTCATTTATTAGCCAACCGAGAGGTGTGTTCTTGTATGTAAACAGAACGATTTCAATGTGCAAATACAGTTCAAACAGGTTTCACAACAATTATTGAGGCGTAATAGTAAAAACACACATTTCCTATTTCTAATAAACATATTACAGAGTATATAAGGGCTGTGTACAAAGCCCATGACCCTACGTAGTGTTACTAAGAGGGCTGGAGTGCATTAAGGGAAGTATATTCATCCCAGGCAGTAACACTGGGTTCAGGTAAGTGCCGTGCAGTCACTAGGCCATGTGTGCGGGAAAAACGGACATATAAACAGATGTGTGCACATCAGGCCTGATGCTCCAGACAGTCACAGCAATAGCAGTACCATGAGAACAAGGGAGGGTCACACTGAATGGTACAGAAATATTAATTTCTTTTGATGTGTACATTTTCATCATCAGTTTCATTCTTTACAGTTTGGTCCTTGTTTTCCTTTTCAGAGTCACATGAACTATCTGGACCAGGACAGAGGACAAGAGCATATTATCTCTTCTTCTTATCCTTATCCCTGTTGAAAAGACCAGCATATACTATGCTTTGAATGTTGGCCCTTCCAGGTTTCTTAACCAGCAAGATTTTCCAGAAGATTACAAGAAGAACCAGAAGATTACACTACTGTTCAAAGGTTTACGGCCGGTAAGATTTTTTTTTAAAATAAATGTCTTATGCTCACCAAAGCTGCATTTATTTGATTTAAAATCAAAGTAAAACAGTAATAGTAACAGTAGCAGTAATTTATTCCTGTGATGCAAAGCTAAATTTTCAGCATAATTACTCCAGTCTTTAGTGTCACATGATCCTTTAGAATATGCAGTTCTAATTCTAATATGCAGTTTCATAATTTTGTGAAAACCATGATTTTTTTTTGAATATTGAAAAGCATTTATTTGAAATGGACATCTTTTGAAACATTTGTAAATGCCTTTCCTGTAACTTTGAATTGATTTAATATGTTCTTTCTTTTAAAAAAAGAAACAAAAAAATCTTACTGACCCTTGTTGGTCTTTTCAGCAGGGATAAAAAAGGCAGTAAACTGAAGTAAAATTACATATATTGCCCAACAGAATGGCAGGAGGAGCTGTGAAGCTGGTGACTACATAACACTACTGCACACTACACTACTTTCTCTACAAGTGTTGCTTTGTACAGCACGAATAACAGCGGATAATGGCTGTTTACTTCCTTAACACTCAGGAAAATAACTTTTGCTTGTCTAAATCACTGCTGCAATAATTCAAAATACCCCTACGTTCACTTTATAAAGCCTTCCTTACAAAAATGTAAGCAAAACCTCACATGACTACACATAAATGACCGCAACACTACACTTACCTACCAGCAGAGGGCAGACCTAGTTTGATCCATCACATCTGCCTACAACAACAGCACAACGTATCAAATATCAAATGGTAAGCTTATATAAAATTCACTTGATAGTTCCTATTAAAACGTTCCATTCCTTCAATAAATAAACCAATAAATAAAAAGGAAAGGCACGTAAGAGCTAATATAAACGTAGTAATTTAATTTAAAAGTAGCTAATTTAAAAGTAGTGATTGAAAATGATTTACACACCCTCATGTTTGCTCTTGTCCTGTTTGGAGCATGGCTTTTTTAATAATTCTCATTTTGTGTTCCACAGATAAAACTAAAGGATTCGGGAATAACATGGGGGTGAGTAAATTACAGAATTGTCATTTTTGGATTAACCATCCTTTTAAGAGAATGTGATCAAGTATGTTTGCCATTCTAAAGAAAATGGACTTTACCCTAATAGAAGGAAATATAGACCATCGGATGGACGATATATTAAGTATAACGCCAAAGCGGGCTAGTTACAATGTGTTTTGCACTCGGGTTAACAAGCCACAGCTAGCTGGATGATTATTTCAGTTTGTGACACCAAGACAAATGACCTATGGGAGAGATGCAAAGTTTCATAAGTGGGTCAGTAAACACTCGAAAGCACCTCTTGGCTGCAGTCCCAGTGTGCGAGTCCTCATCATTGATTTCTCTATGGCTACATCCTGTCACTGCAAGGACACTGCAAAATTCTAGCTGCTCCTCAGGTGTCAGATTCCCGTTTGCTTCACCCGCTATGCACATCGTTTCTAAATGTGCAGTCACATTAGCGAAATTTCGCGGGCAAAAAAAAACAAAACAAAAAAAACGTCAATTCGACGCGGTGAGTCGAGTAACCAACTAACTCGATTTAACTTTCACGAGAAACTCCCGTTCGCGGGGATTCCTATTTGAATGATATTTGCCCGCGACATTTCGTTGAGCAACGGTAAATGTGACAGCGCCTTAACAGAGAACCGTTTGAGTACGATTTGTGTAGCTTTTCACCAATACTTTTTACATGAAACATCATATTATCAATACCCTTTATAAATGACTGATTTGTCATTGGTTTATGTGGACATCAGCAGTACTGATTCGATTAACAAGAAAAGCCTTCGTTTCCAAGAACAGTTCAGTATCTTTAGTATCTAGTTTTTGTTTAACATCATGCAGGTTGTGTTCTAAACTAGGTACATCAGATACTGCTCATCACAGGTTTGCGTGGTACAAAAATCCGATGGTAAAGTGAGTACTAAGGTCAATGCATTGCGATGCTACACACATTAAAAGCACACAGACGACAGCAAAAAGAGATTGTCAGTTAGTTGTCAAACGACACGGTTTTACCGTGATAGATGCATAGGTGAAGTGGAAAACAAAGAAGTGGTATAAAATTCGCAGTTTCCATAGTAAAGCTATTGATCCATAAGAACAGAGGTCTTTTTTTCAAAGACCCAATAATATATGATACAGCGAGAGAATGACAACACCCAGCAGCCATTTTGAGAACATCATCCAGTAATCGCGTTTGCCGATTCACATAAGTGTTTTACCTAGCTTTCATTAGTGAATTTTAAGTCAATAAAATGTCAAATAAGTGCGCTTCTTATTTGCTAAGAGGAAACTGTATTATGTACAATGAGGTCCAGAAGTCTAAGACCACATTTTATTATTTAAATCAAATATAAACAGAATGATTTGGATTAAAGGAGGCATTTGTGACATTGACCAGTTTTTTAGTTAAACTTTGCACAAAACTAGGAATGGTTTAATTCCTAAGGAACTGATGATGTAATAAAATGTATACCTTAAATGCAATTGTTGTTTAGAATAAATATGTCTGCCAAATGCATAAATGTGAATGTAATTAACAACAATGTTGGATTAAATTATAAAACAATACAAAATAGATACATTTTTACTAGTGGTCTCACTTTTGGACCCCACTATATACTATCCCCACAACCTCTAAATATCATTGTATTAGCAACTAAATATCAAATGACAGTTGTGGGTTTTTCCCAGAACTATTTTTGCCACAATGTTAAATCAACTAATGTTTTGGTGATTTTCAGTGTATGTATGAAGTCAGTTCTTCTCAAGATCACACAGGTGTCCGAGCAGAAGAACCTCAGGTGGCTGTGCAAGAATATGAGGCCCATGAAGAGCAGCACAAGAATGGACAGACAGGAGAAGATGGCACACACGTATCCAATTGCGGTGGATGCCGCAGGGCAGGTTCTGTATCCGATAGTCTGGTACGTGCAGTATAGAGGGCATCTGATGCGCCATGGCTTCTCCTTGTATAATTGCAACATATGTAGACACTCCTTGCAGTAGGTGTGCAGGCACTACAAGATTTTGGGCTGAAATAGTTGAAACAGCAGTAGAATTTGCACTTATAGGCTACTCCTTGTAGGGAAATGCTGGCCCAACTATTAAGTGATCTAATAATGACTCATGAGATAAGTACTAGATCTTCTTTAGTTATTGAAATTGCTATTCAATTAATAAAGAGTTGCTTGTATATTTTCTAGTTTCCCTAGTACTAAATGAATAGACTTTAGTGTGAATTCCAATTAACATTAGTATAACTTTACAATAAGGCTCCATTTGTTAACATTAGTTAATATGAACTAACAATGAAAAAAGTATTAATCTTAGTTAATAATAATTTCAACATATACTAATACAATATTAAAATCAAAAGTTGTTTCTAATGTTGTTGCCGGACCGGAGCTAAGGAGAACGAACAATGAAAAGTTGTATTTTTTTATTAACTAGCTTTAGTAAATACTGTGACAAATGCATTGTTCATTGTTAGTTAATGCATAAGCTAATGTTAACAAATGGTTAATAAATAACTAGTGAGACAACTAGTGAGATTAAAAATGTTACTAACCTAATTATACTGTAAAAAATGATTTTTTTGTAAATAAAACTTCATAGAAGTAGGTTAGGTTTTGCAAAAAATAAATAAAATACTTTAAAAATGTCAAATTTAATTATGTTACTTAATGTTCTTTACAATTACTTAAGAACTTTACAATTAATTTGAGTGAAAATTCATTCAAAGTAGCCTAATTTTTTTTCCAGTATACTGGGATTGATACTAGTAGGCATATCTAACCTACCTAATACATAAATGCTAGTGTAACTCTATAAAAGATACTGCTAGTACTAGTAAACTAATTGGTATTAAGAAATTAATGCTGAAAGGGTTTTCCATACGATTCTGATCTTCTATCACGCGTTTCTCCGGCTCGCATTAGTGGTGGCCGAGCGGCCCGTTTCGTGCTCCGGTCGGTCTTTGAGCCAGTAGAGGAGCCACGTTACCATCGCCGACACCATGGCGAGGATGCTCGCCACCGACAGGCAGAGAGGTCCCGCGGGCGAGGGCGGCCCGCCGTGGCTGTGTACGAAAATAAGGCCCATGAAGAGCAGCACTAGCATGGACAGTAAAGAGAAGATAACGCACACGCATCCGGTGGTCAGCGCCAGCCGCCTACAGTTGTGGCAGCTCTCGTAGCGCGAAACCGAGTCCTGCGACAGCGTGGTCGCAGTGGACACCGTCGTGGTGGACGGCGTTGCGTGACCAGCCATGGACGCACCGGACGCGTCCTCCTCCCGTCTGAGCGCAACAAGCGCCGGGTGCAGCGGAGGCCGGTGGGGCGGCAGAGCATCTTGAGGCACAGGGTCCGAATCGATGTACAAAGGGAAGTCCTCCGTGACCTTGGTGTTGTTGGGCAGGTTCTGGATCCGATAGTCCGGTACGGGCGTGCGGTGGCGGCACACGGGGCAGCTGATGCGCCACGGCCGCTCCTCGCACAGCTGCAACGAGTGCAGACACTCCTCGCAAAACGTGTGCAGACACTCCAAAATCTTGGGCGCCCGACGGTCGAGGTCGAAGAAGTTGTAGCAGATTTTGCACTCGTATTCCTCATAGGGAAACGCCTTGGGTACCGGGAGACCGGGCGGCTCCGGCCCGTTAGCTGATGCATCCGCCGCTGCCATGGCATATCGCGCTGCCTCACATCCTCGGCACAACGCGAGCAGCCTTTTCTTCTTTTTATCCTGTCAGCGGACGCCGTTAAACCCGGACATTTTTGTGTTAAAACGCTTATTTTAGTCTCCGTGCACGCTCAGTAAATAATTAACCGTATCGTTCCGGTCCGGGCTGGAGGTGATGTAATGCCGCCTGAAGGGCGACTTTAATCGCTCTCATCCAGAACCGATGGGCGGTTGCGACCGCGTCGAGCCCGGAAAGATGCGCGGCGCGGGAATCACACCCCAATCAAAGCATCAGACACGCGTCCGGGTCAAACGGCACGAGCCTTTCGGCTAAACGATGCTGTTTACGTCAGTATTTAACTCCTTTTTTGCTGTCCAAGCCTCTCTGCTTTTCCTTCCATGTATCATCCCCGACTCCACGGAAATGAAAGCTGGCTATTTCACCGTGTTCATTCCCCATTGTGAGTCATCTCTACCTGTTTGACATTTCAACTGGCTCACGTTGTTGTCATGGAAACTAATAATTGAGAATCATAAGGCTTGCCTACTATTTTAGGTTCATTCACAGACTTCTCAGCCATTCTCTATTCAATTAAACATGTTTTTAATGTGACAACCAGCCCCCGCGCCCTTTTTGCGTTGTTATATTGGATTAAACATAAAACTCAATATAAGAAAATGTAAATGACATTTTTGTCACTTCACTGTTACAATTATGCTACTAACCTATGACAAAAAAAATGGCATTTTTTCATTTTCACTATTTAAACAAAACATTTAAATTAATCTAATTATCTATCTTTTTCTTCACCTAAGAGTGGGCCATTTGTAAATTTTTATGGGTCTGGTTTCCGGTCTCATCCGTGTCCATCTACAAAGTCAAACGTTTACATACACCTTGCAAAATCTGCAAAATGTTAATTTGTTAATTATTTTACCCAAATAAGAAGGATCATACAAAATGCATGTTACGTTTTATTTAGTACTGACCTGAATAAGATATTTCACATAACAAGAGAAAATAATAGTTGAATTTATAAAAATGACCCTGTTCAAAAGTTTACATACATTTGATTATTAAAGTGTATGTTACCTGAATGATCCACAGCTTTTTGTTTTGTTTTGTTCAGTGATATAGTTGTTCATGAGTCCTTGGTTGTCCTGAAAGGTTGAACTGCCTGCTGTTCTTCAAAAAAGTCCTTCATTTGCCACAGATTCTTTGGATTTTCAACATTTTTGTGTATTTGAACCCTTTCCAACAATGACTGTATGATTTTGGATTCATCTTTTCACACTGAGGACAGCTGAGGGACTGATACAACTGATATACAACTGTTACAGAACGTTTAAACACTCACTGATGCTTCAGAAGAAAAAAAAATGATGCATTAAGAGCCAACATTAAGTAAACCTTTGAACAGAATGAGGATGTGTATATTTTTCAGATTTCGCATATATCACTTTTTTTTTTTTTTACTTACACGTTTCCCAGAAGACAAAATAAGTTAAATTTACTCTGATCTTCAAATTAAAAACGTTTTCACCCCCTGGCTCATTTTCAAATTCACCTATTATTTTCTCTTGTGGACTTTATGTAAACATCTTTTTTTGTGAAATATCTTATTCAGGTCAGTGCTAAATAAAACATAACATGAATTTTGTGTGATTCCTCATATTTTGGTAAAATTATTAACAATTAGCAGATTCTGCAAGACGTATGTAAACTTTTGACTATAACTGTATTTTTAGCTATACAAAACAGCTTGTTTTGCTGCTTGAAACTGCAAATTGGTGTGTCTTACCCATATTATTTTAATGTATTCTTATCTTAATTATAAGGACACTGTTTGTAGTGCAAACTGTTTTACCGTTTACTCCACATTGTTATTCTTCTCATTATTCCCCTATAGCGGATAATGAAGTGCATTTTTGGTGGGAATACAACAACACAAACACCAGCGCCCAGTTCAAAAGAAATATATTTGGACTTCAGGTTATCAGATTGGATCAAATTTTGAAGATAGTTTGTTCAAATGGAAAAAATTATAAATCAGATGATGATGAAAGCAGAGTAGATTACATAATCCAGTCTTTTAGAGTTTTTGCAAGGGTTTTGGTAAATTCTGTGATGTTTTATGATTTAGTTAATTTGTCTCACTCTTAAACTCTATATGTCATTAGATAAAATTACATTAAAAGTGTTATCATATAATATATGAAATTAAAATGAACACAAAGTTTACACCTTCATAACTGTCAATCCCTAATTCTTCATTTTTGCTATAAATAGGCTTGTTCTAATCAAGCTCAGCCACTTCCATTAATTTGAGTAATACATGGAAGTGCCTGAGCTTGATCATCACGTTTCTAAAAACTTTAAGATATAATAATATACGTCACTAAATGCCAATAACAGCAATGGAATATTCATTTATGTAAAGTCACGGAGTCAAAGCTACTGCATGGCATGAATGACCGACCCATCTGTGACAGGTACGATAAGCAGGTAATTTTCCGTGCGTAAACATGTCAGCCAATCAAAACAGCCCAAGTGCCTACGTCAGCAGACTTTCATGCTCTATCACCTGTAGCTGTAAAACACACCTGTGAACGCGCGTTGGCTGGGCTGGGTGCGGAAGCGCGCGTGTGTGTGTGCACACGCCCAGAGCTTAAACTCTGCGCGGCCATGTGGGGGTTCATCTCGTATCTTAACAGCCCCGAACTGGTGGCCAGCTTCCAGCGGTGCTGCGGCCTGGTTCCGAGAGAGACGTGCTCGTATGTTAGTCAAAACGGAGTCGTACATATAAATGGATCCGTTAAGGACAGTCCGGTCACGATACACCAGCGCAAAGCGGAGCAGGTGGCGAACGGGACGTCACGCGCACACGACAGTAACTCCAACTATAAATCTGCTAGTTCACAGTGTGAAACCAAAGGCGATGTAAGTAAATCAGATTTAAGAGGTGAGATGAGACTCTTCATTTAGGTGAATTAAAATCAAGAGGTTTCCGAATGCAAAGGTTTTGCTTTTAAAAACGCAAATACCAAACTACAAGACTTTCCTGTTTCTCTGGTCGGTTTAGACTGTCAGAATTTTTGATGTCTCATCTTGTGGATACATCAGAAACTGTTTTCAAAATCCATTTATGTTGTTAATATATACAATGAACTTTAAACTGAAAGGCAGGTCAGTATCTTGAACCTAAATTTGCTTTTCAAATCTTGCATTAATAGCATGCTTAAATAATTATGTAAATTATGTAAATCAGTTTTTAGTGTGGATTCAGTTAGTTAGGAATGTCAATAAACCTAACTATATTTTCCTAATTAGGGGGAAATACGTAACTATTACATATTTTTTATGTAAAAATTAGTTTGATATGTTATGGTGCTAAGATAAAAATGCAAGTCTTTCATGGTGCTACAACTTTCCAAAATGTTGAAAATGTTGACAAGTGTGATTTTGTTGATGTGGTGAAGCAGTTTATTCAGCTAGATGAATTTCTGTGTTCAGGAGCATCCCAGACCTCATTATGAGGTGAAGAACTGGCTTTTCTACTTGCTGTTTGTGACATCGGCCACTCTGGGCCATGAGGTCTTTTACATCACCTTCCTTCCCTCCATCCACTGGAACCTTGACCCATTTCTGTGCAGGCGGCTTGTCAATGTGTGGGCTGTAAGTAGCTGAGAAAATCACACACACACACCCTGTGACTAAGTCATCATACCGTTGGGTCTTTGTTTTTCTGCAACAAGGAGAAATAGACTGGAATAGACACAAACAAAATAAAATTGAACTTGGACAGCTGTTGTGACACAAACCACATACTCTTATTCATTTTCTTCAGGATTTCTGTTATAGATCTTTGTTCACTTTATGCTATTTCCACAAGTTTACATATAGTTTCCACAGCAACAGCATCAGGCAAACTGCATTTGATTGGTTCACCTCTGGAATCGATGTAGCTATTTATAATGAACTAAATTTAACATGAGAAGAGAAGTTATGCATTTGTTCAAATGTCTGATAAAGCTTTAGAATTGTGTTACATCTCCTGATGTAACAAAACTGAACTTGACTGATCCATGGTTATTATCATTAACTAAAGGAGTGTTTCAATGACACCATTTTTAACTAAAAGTAAAAACGTAAATTTATGTGTTTGCGACCCGATTTATGCGACCCTAATAACATGATATTTAGCCACTGGAATGCAATTTTTACCCCAGTTTTTACCTACAATTTTTACTGGAAACACAACTGGGCTAGTTTTGAGTAGCAATTGGATGGAAAATCTGGCAACCCCGAATACAGCGTTTTTAGTTGTTTTCACCGATATCCACCTTTCTTTTCCCGTAAGAGCGGGAAAATTGTAAACTTGTAAATTGAATGTGTCTGGCTTCCAGTCTCATCCGCATACAAAAGCTGTACAAAACGGCTTATTATGCTGCTTTGCATGGCAAACTGGTGTATCTTACCATATTATTTTAATGTATTATCTTGATTATGAATAAAGTGGTTTGTAGCGCAAACAGTTTTACCGCTTACTGCACTTTGTTATTCTTCTTGTTATTTGCCTACGGCATCTTATGAGCCAGAATTCTCACACATTACCAGAAATCGGCTTACTTCCATATTGAAAAATAAGCTGGATACTGGGATCTTTTTGACTGTGTTTTCATCTGTAACGCATCTTAAAAATCGTTTCCATTTTTAGTGCATTCATTGTGTAAACATACCGTAAAACTCAAACCACTACAACATTCTGTTACTTTGAATAAAATAAACTAACTGAAAAAGATCAACTTATTTTATTTC
This sequence comes from Labeo catla, assembly GCA_012976165.1. Lineage (NCBI taxonomy): Eukaryota > Metazoa > Chordata > Actinopteri > Cypriniformes > Cyprinidae > Labeo > Labeo catla. Next base: position 338,652 of record VONZ01000211.1, on the reverse strand, counting down.
AGATAGCTGTCAAGGCAACTATTCTAATTTTTGTGTAGTTTAACTTTAAGGACTAAGGGTGCATTCACACCTATCCCATTGTTTCGGAACTTGGCGTGTTTCGCCCCTTAGCTCGGCTTATTTGGGCATATGTGAACACGGCGATCACGCTTGGATCCACGCCAAAACAATTGGTCCAAGATCGCCCGAACGAGGTGGTCTCGGCTCGATTGAAAACGAACTCTGAAGTGGTTCAGTTGTAGTGAGAAAGCAATCCAATCCAACGGACCAACGAGCCAGGCTATATCACAATGTATGATGGGTAATTACGTGAGTTCCATGAAAAGCATTAGCTTTGTTGTTTTCCTAATACACTGCCTTCCAAAGTTTGGAAACGCCATAGAAAAGTGGGGGTTTGGACAATATTGGCATGAATCCTTTTTTAATTTGTGATAATTTGCACTGATAAGGGTCAACACAAACTACGAAAACATATTTTATTACATAAACAGTTTATACATGGAAAAAAAAAATAATTTTTCGATTCATCAAAATATCCACCAATAGCAGCTATTACAGCTCTGCATAATCTGGGCCTAAATTCATTGTATTCTAAACTTAATTGGCAATCAGTTGTTGAAGCTATTAAGGTGTGCTGACCCAAAAATCTTTTAAAATCCTGGGCCAAATTTAAACCAGTAACCAGGCATCACAGCTGGCAAAGGGGCATGTCTGACTTTGACATGTATATATTGCCATTATTGTGTAATCAAAATGAAAATTATTCTTGCTGGTCTTCAATGATAATGTCAAGTTACTTTAATGTATTTGCACCAAAAAATGACAAGGGTTTATGCTGATATCCTCCAAAACCACACTTTGCCAGGGGTGTTCCAAACTTTTGGAGGGCAATGTACCTCTTAAAATGAAACCGTGAATGTTTCGCCTTTTCATTTTATATATATTTTTTTTATTTTTTTATTGCTCTTCTTCGTAGTAAGTCAATTTTAAAAATGTTTTACCGATGAATCTGGGACTCTTGCTCAAAATGATAAATTAATATAATGAACCCCCCACCCCAACAATAATTAAAAAAATATTACAAATATTTAAAACCAGGACAGACATTAAAAAAATGAATAAAATAATTAGCTTTAAAATTAAAATGTAAAATATAAAAAAAACTATTTTAAAATATTAATATACTAATATATTAATTATACTAAAATAACACTGAACTGAAAATTGTCAAATCTGGCAATATGCTGTGAATGCTAACAAAAAAGTACTCAGTACGTAGAGGCTACATTTACACTAGTGCGTTTTCGTATTAAAATGCATCATTTTGCTACAGTTACACCTTTTGTTTATACTACTCTGTTTTCAACCCTCAAAAACGGAGAGTTTTGAAAACGTTGAAGACCCCTTTTTAATTTGAAAACTCTGAGGTTGCGTTTCAGTGTAAACGGACCAAAACAGAGGCTTTGAAAATTGATGGCATGGCTGCCCACATTGGCTCTGCATATCCTTGATGACCGTGTAAACAATAACATCATGCTCATTATGTATGGTCATGTGACATGTGTTTTCAGTTGTGTATTGTGGACAGAGATCGTTTTTAGAACGCAGTGAAAATGCCAGTGTAGACTAGAATCGTTTTCATTTTAAAGTGCTGTTTAAAAACAAAAACGCACTTGTGTAAATCGGGCCTTACTCTCAGAGAAAAGATACAAAAGCAGTCACTGGTGTAGTACCTTTCCAACAAGTACACTTTTGTACTTTATTTACCCCTAAATGGTGCATATTATCAGAAACAGTACTCGTTTTGTATTTTTACCTTTGCCTTATTTACATCTAATTTTTCTGTCTCTCTTTTTGCAGGTGGTGATGTATATTGGCCAAGTGATGAAGGATGTTTTAAAACTGCCACGTCCTTCATCTCCCCCTGTGGTCAAACTGGAGACACGTGTGGACGCGGAGTACGGGATGCCATCCACACATGCCATGGCAGCGACAGCCATCTCATTTACACTCCTCCTCAGCGCTCAGGAGAGAGTGAAGGTCAGACACACACGCTAGATTGAGAACGTTTTGAATGTGGTTTGTTTTTGCATAGTTCGCTGAAGGGGCGGGGCCATCTGTCACCATCGGTCAGCCCAAGTCCCGCCCACACATCTGCTGTGTGCCATTATAATGAACTCTTCAGTAAATGACTGTCAATCAGTGTCAGGTATAGACGGTGCCATACATCAGCTTTCAAACCTTTGACTCTTGAGTGATTTCAAATATTAGGTCAAAAAGTGTTAACCTATAAACCTACTTCCATCTCCTTTAGAGTCAGAGGTTTTAATACGGGACACACAGTAGCACACGTATGTAAGCATTATAAAACTATTATAAAACTTTATCAGTGGATTGTAAAGTTGCAGTCCTCCACGTAAGAGCAGTGTGTTTTGCTGTTTTTTTTTCTCTGTAGGCTTATTTTTCGTGTTTATATAGGCATCAATTTAAAAAAAAAAAAAGGTTATTATATTTTATTTAATTTTATTTCAATGTAAACAATTATATGAGTATGAGTTGGTGAAGATAATTTAAAACGTTAGTCAGCACAATTGTTTTCAACACTAATAATAATCAGAAATGTTTCCTGAGCAGCAAATCAGCATATTAGAATGAGTTCTGAAGGATTATGTGACATTGAAGACTGGAGTAATGATGCTGAAAATTCAACTTTTCATCACAGTAATAAATTACATTTTAAAAATTAATGAAATACAAATTAAAAAATTTTTAAATTGTAAAAATATTTCATAATTTTACTGTTTTATTTGATATTTTTGATCAAATAAATGCAGTCTTGGTGAGCATTAGAGAAAAGTAGTTTGTCCAGACAGTGTTGAAAATGGATGAACTATATTATCGCCCTACTTAAAACTGGTTAAATTTTACTAGCTTATAAAAATGAAGTGATTTGAAGAATGGTTCTTTGTACAAAACGGAAACCAGAGAGCTGTATGTGTATGATTTAAGAGTAAAAAAAAGCCATTCCAGTCAATTATACATGAGCTTTACTGTCCCACAATCCTTTGAGCCCATTCAGGAATAGTTCTTCATTAACTTCCAGTGAAAGACCTCCAGCTGACAGAGGAAGAAAAAGAAGGAGGAGAGGAAAGGAGAGATAGACAGATGGAGAGACTGGGAGACGGATGGAGTGAGACAGAACAGAGGGGGTGGAGCAACTTCATGAATATGTAAAGACTCTTCCAATGTTGTCAGTGATTAACAGTCCTGAATAAAACCAGAGGGAAGAGCACATGTCAGGAGAAAAGAGATGTTATTAGGAGAAGAGCTGCCATACAGAATGGACGGAGACAACATCATAGAGAGAGAGAGAGAGGAAAAGACGACAAGGAAAGATGGATGAGAGGATGTTTTGATAAAGAGACTGACGGATTGGGTGGAAAAAGCACCATAGAAGAAATTCATATGACTAATGCACTATATACTCAGTCATATAAAGCTAAAAGACCAAATTTAGCACATTATTTATGGAAAATCTTACCCTATGTCATAGCTTTCAAACCTGATTTGTATTTGTATTTTGTTAATATAACCACTTACGACATGAGTGACATTAAACTGACTGTGAATGACGATAAAATGCTTATTTTTGATTGATCTATTCATTTTTCTGTCTTTGTGCATGTTAGTTCCCATTTGAACTGGGACTGATTGTGGCCGTGGTTCTGTCTGCGCTGGTGTGTCTGAGTCGTCTTTATACCGGCATGCACTCTGCTCTGGTAAGTCTGGAAGAGAGACTTTAAAATGGACATGCGCTTTTGGAGTTTGATATGAAACATTTATACTCCTGTATAATTCATATAGTCTGGCTGCTCTCCATAGATTTTACCTCTAGTTCCTTTAAAATAGCACAGCTGTAGTGGTGCATCGTGCTGAGGCGAATGTTCAGCCTATTGCTCATGCTTGGAGATATTAACATAATAAATATAAATTAAAATCAATGTAAATATTTTAAAATATTTACATTGTAATATTTAAAGATTTGTATTAGTAATATTTTATATATAATAATGTACAAAAACTTGTAGTTTAGCATTAAATCTAGCTGTTAACGAGTTTTTTTAAATGGGGTTTAACATGTCACATTACAGGTGAATTGCCCAAATGGCTAAACACCCTAGCAACCACACAGCAACGCAATAACCACTAAGATTACCCCTGCCGCCAGCTTTTTAACAACCATGTACAGTACTCTAGCAACAGCACAGCAACACATTGAAAACCTATCAGAACACCCTAGCAACAGCATAGCAACACAGTAATCACTCCGAACACACTATCGAATGCATAACACGGTAACAGCCCTGAACACTGTTAACAACCAGTCACATTTCCCCATTGCATAGAAAATGTGTGCATATTTCATAATAATGCCATAGAAACTGCATTATTATGCCATTATGACTGTGTATAATCTAGAATTACAGAGTCTGATACTAATGGTTGAAATCTTTCTTCATGTTTCCTCTTCCTCTCAGGATGTGATCTGTGGCGTTGTAATTTCAGCCGTCATCATGGCAGTGTCGTACCCATACTGGGGAACCATTGACTACCTGCAGCTCCACAACCCTCTCGCTCCTGTGGTGGGGGTGGTTCTGCCCCTCTTCCTGTGCTATAAGTACCCTGAACTGGACCATTACAGCACCACTCGGGGGGACACCACTATTATTTTAGCATGCTGTTCGGGATGTGCAGTTGGATACTGGGTGAATGAGCGATTGGGCTTGACCTTTGACCTAACCGGGCCTTTTCCAGCGACCCTTCCCCCGCTGACCCTTGCAGCCTTGGGTCTCGGTATGGCCCGGTTTGTGGTTGGGTTAGGGATGCTGGTCCTGACCCGGCAGACGGTGCGCTGGGCGAGTCTGCGAGTGCTCTGTCGGATATACGGAGCGTCTGTGAGTGACATCGATGCACGCAGGAGGAAAGAGATCGAGGTGCCGTATAAGTTCAGCACGTATGTTGCCATCGGACTGGTCAACAGTATCTTGGTGAACAGAGTGTTTGTGATGATGGGAATCTGGGGTTTGGGAAATTCTGTGTAATTTCTCAGTGTTTACAGGCGAGTTTGAACAGAATCTCAATTCATAGTTCGTTCTCAGGGAGAAAATCACTTTAGTCTTTGTTCAGGAATGGTTGGCACATATAAATTCATACACTGAACAATAGTTTGTTAAACCTACTAGCCGCACTGATTTTAAAGGAATATTCTTGGTTAAATACAAGCTAAAGATGAAGTGTGTAATTTCTGTGCCACAAGAGTCACCAAATGAAATCAGAACCGCTTATAAATAATTTGAAAAATGACCAACGAATAATTTCCTTCTGCTATAGAGTGAAAAGCATTAGCATTGTTGCATGAAAATTGGTGTATTTTAACACTTGTGTGCTTTCTTTGCGCTTCCGGTTACATTGACTCCAAGCCAGTTGTTTTTTTGTGTACATGTTTTTTTTTTTAATATCCATGTTTACACAAGCACAAGATATTTTCACATTTATTCTACAACATAAAATATATCAGTAATACTTCACTGATTTTAATTGTAGAGCTTGTCTTGAAAAAGTTAAAAAGTAGCTGGTACAGAGGTATTCTAGGACATTAAACGTCATCACACCAAACAGGTTAACTCATCTACTCGCTAGTCACTTTCACAGCCTCATTATGTTTAGAATTGCACTATTGCAAACTATTCTAACCTAAACTTTCCAACTAGGGATTGAAAGAGTTGTCAGAAGCTTAATGGTGGTTAAGTTCGTTTATAGCCCATGTTATAGTTCACAGTTGTATTAATGTTTCATCATTTGTGCAGATTATCATGAAGATCATGTAAGAATCAGAAACTTTTACTGGTCCCTGATCTTATTTTCTGCAACAATCCAAAAGCCAATGGAAAAATCCTATTGGGTTTTTATCGTACTTACGAAGGTTGTGCTAACTTCCTGTTTTGGCCTACTAAATTACATCAGACTGCCATAAATAGTTCTGCCATAAACACTGGTTAAGTCAGTGCTGATATTAATGATTAAGCAAATAGGGTAACGTTTTGTGGGACAACACAATGTATACCTTACATTGTGCTAGAATATGAGAACATAATTTAACATTACACATTTCACCTTTAAGCTCTTCTGACCAGATCTACAGCAAACTGTTGATTTCTACATTCAGCCATAACTTAAGTTATAAACGTAAGTCTGTGGTATAGAATTATGGCTGTTGCCCCAAAGACATACAGTGTAAAAGCATTTTTATCAGGGAAAACTATCAGACTAATTGATATTGTTATTTTCTGAGGTATTAAGAGTAGATGATGCTAACTTTTGATATTTTACTAACGACAGCGTCGCCTTAAAAGTTTGATTTTGCACTGAAAGCCATTAAAGATGCGGTTCTTACCGCTGAGTTGATTTCGCCCGTAAAAATTCCCTCATTTCAATAGGAATCCACATGATCGAAAATTTCGTGTGAGGGCGAACGATTTCCTCACACACATTTCGTGACGGGTTCAAGATGTTCGCGCGCATCATAGATTTGAATATTTATGGAGCGAATTTGCCGCATTGACCAACGGAAAACTGCTTGATTTGAAAGTGATTTCTGCGCGAGTTGTGCTATTCTATTGACAACGGACCTTTTTGCCCGCAAAATTTCGCCGAAATTTTTGCAAATGTGGCACGTTAAGTCTTGCCCTTGAGGAAAAAGGTCTAAGTTCAGTTTAGTGTGATCGCAGATGATGTTTAATAATGACCATTTTAACGAAAATACAGTGCTTTGATTGCCTCAGATCTATGGTTTGTCGTATTGTCATGCTTTTTACCACAGTTATGCTTTTGATATTTATTACAAAATACCGAAGAACATATTTTGTATTTTGAGTTGCCGAGTATGACACTCAGGATGTGTGTTTATGAGCTTTTATAGTTGTGGTAAAAGAAGTGAATAAACATAAACAGTATAAACGGCTTCGAGTAAGTCTTCTCTCTCCCTTCATTTTTTCCATGTTTGCTTTGTGTTTGTTAATGGTGTTGATGCGCTGAGGAGTGTTTGCTGTTGAGGGTAACAGTTCTTTATGACAAACGCTACAGAAACCACAAACACGCCTCTCATATAGCCACAAACCCTCTTAAATGCAGTGTACACACAGACCATCCTTTCACACACACAAAGTGAAGACCGCATAATAGTCTATAATCACTTACCCTCTTGAACTTATAGTTCAGACACCAAAGACATACTTTTTAATAATAACAAAAGCAAATGAACACTATGAAACTAACACAGATGTCAGTATGCAAAGCTAATCCGCTCATATGAAGCATATAAACTGAACCGTTTAGCTTTTAAGATCATGAAAACATTCTGTCAGCTGCCTGCAAACAAGTCTGTTACTATATATCTGCTGGAAATCAGGTGGAGCCCAACTCTCTTGCCCTGACCTGTCTGATAACCTGTTAAACCAGACAAATCTCCACTATCATCTCAAATCAAACACAGATTTGGGCTTGTTAATTAGTGATCAAGAGTCCTGTTTAACGAGTTACAGCTGAAATATACTCACATACACCAGCTACTTTCATTATACCCTGATTACTTCTATATAGGGCACACAAACGCCCACATATGGTTTTCTAGCATCAGTGAAGTTGGCGTTGCTTAAACCCATGACTGTTCAGTGCCGCATATCAACACAGGCAAGTACACCTTCATTAATCATTTGGGCATGATACGAATCATTACTTTGTAAATAAATCTCTTTGTCTATCTGATAGACTGCATTGCTTCATATACATAAAATACACACAACAACCAACAAATGTATACATTTTGGTTTATTCATCCATATTTATTTGTTTCAATGATGTAAAATGTGCTGGACGCAAACATACAGCCATGATGTTTAATATATGAATAACATACTACAGTAGACAAGTTGAGTTTTATTAAAACAGTGATTTATATCCTGAACATACAGTAACACATGCTGCTGTGACTAGAACTCCTAAAGATAGAGGTGACAGTAATGTGTGGCTGTAACTTCTGAGGGAGGAGCCCAAAGCGAAGGGGTGTGGCTAATGTTATTTGCATTATGATATCACAGGAAGGGTTCAATGTCGATATCGATGGCAGAGCAGGGCATTGTAAGCTCAAAACGACTGATGACATCAGGGTGAAGGACCCCGAGGTGTCCAATGCTTTTGCCACGTGAAAAGATCTCAGCACAGCGGCCGGGAAAGAAGGTGGAGTCTGTAAGAAAGATGATGAAAATTAAATTGATTAAATATTAATCTAATTCTTCAGAACAACAAGCACAGTATTTAGTATTTATTATATACGATTGTATTTTTTTTTATTTTTTTGATTAAATAAAATGATTAGAATAGGTTTAATTAAGAAAAACAACACTGAAAATGCACTGATGAATCATTTACAATAAGACCAGGAACATTTTAACAACTTCTTCCACCCATCAGGTAGAAATAATATATGGAAAACAGAACTAAAAGCATAATAAAAAATAAAAATAATGCAGTAATTAAAAAAAAAAGTCCCACTAGAAGAACTATAACACCTCCTATTTCAATGTTGCTGACCTAATGCAAGCACATAAACACTGTTAAATATTAACCACTAAAATAAATCTCTGAATATGACTCAGGGGGCTCATAAAACAGGTGCACAAAGTGATCACAGGAAGGACACCATGTAGACTTCTAACATTTATGACTCACCCTCTGCCGCCTGGATGTGGTATCCTTGGTTACGGCCCGGTTTGACGTCCAGCAGCTGCATGACCCGGTCCAGAAGTCCATGGATGACTTCAAATCCCGGGCTCTTGTTGTAGTAAACGGCACAGAGACGCCTGTTGTTACGGGCTCCTACGTCTGCCGGACAGATAAAGTTCAGTGACTGCATATTTATCAGCTTATTAGTATTACTTCATGAGGACGTCAAACACACCTTTTGTTTCATCTTTCAGGACGACGTCTGAAATCTCGAAGAGTTTAAGAGGAAGGGGCATCTTCCTGTTGGCAGCGATTGTTTTCAGGAGTCCAGAAAGAAGAGAGGTGCGTGCCACCTTGAGGAAAGTATGGTTTAGTTACTCAAACCTCACTACTAACTGATTTAAACTTGTGAAAGCACCCACTAGTGGACAAACGTGAGAAATACAATCAAATCTTTTGTGGGTACCTGGAACTCTGCTGTCTTTGGGTTGGAGATGTGGACTGCTCTGATTTCTGCAATGTTTTTCCTGAGTTTATCTGCGATATCTTCTTGTGAGCACTGCAGAGGAAAATATCATTTTAAAGTAGTCATATCAGGGAAAACAAGATAATAGAAAAATAATGCAAAGACAAAAATAGACAATTCTTTGTTACATTGTTACTGTTTACAAAAACAGATGGTAAAGTTGGCTTGAAAAAGCCTAGCCAGAAAGTTTGTAAAAGTTCAGTTAGAAGTAGTTTGAAATTTAAAATAGTTTTAAAAATTCACATTTGAATATTTCAAAGGCAATAAAGTCTATCAGAAAAAACAGACCGCTAGGGTACCTGGGGTGGTTTCTAGGGTGTTGCTATGTGGTTGCTAAGGTATTTGGAGTGGTTGTTAGTAGGGTTGCAAAAGGTGGAAAATTTCCAGTAAATTTTGGAAACATTCCAGGTTTTTTTGGAATTTTTCAGGGATTTTTGGAAAGTTTCCAGAAATTTTCCACCCCATTGCAACCCTAGTTGCTATGCGGTTGCTAGGGTACTCGGGTGGTTGCTAAGGTGTGGCTATGCAGTTGCTAGGGTATTCTCTGAGGTTGCTAGGGTATTCGGAGTGGTTGCTATTGTATTGCTATGCAGTTGCTAGCTTACTCAGGATGGTTGCTAAAAGATTGCTATGCAGTTGCTAGAGTATTCTTGGTGGTTGCTAGGGTGTTGCTAGGGTATTCAGGGGGGTAACAAAGGTGTTGCTATGTGGCTGCTAAGGCATTTGGGATGGTTGCTAAGATGTTATGCGCTTGCAAGGGTATTCTCAGTGGTTGTTAGGCTGTTGCTATATGGTTGCTAGGGCATTTGGGATGGTTGCTAAGATGTTGCTATGTGGTTACTAGGGTGCCTGGGGCAGTTGCGGGGGTACCTAGGGTGGCTGATTAGCATGTTATTAGCAGGCTGTTTGCATGATTAACAAGTTAAAGCATGTTGCTAGCATTTTTAAACATTTTTAACATGTTACTAACATGTTAGCATAATAACATGTTAACATGATAAGCATGTTATTAACATTTTGTTATTAACAGTTTGTAGCATGCTTAAGTTACTAGCATGTTTTTAACATGTTTCTAGCACGATTTGCAAGTTACTAGCATTATTCTACCATGATTAGCAAGTTACTAGCATGTTTTTAGCATGGTTAACAAGTTACTACCATGTTAGTATGTTTCTGGCATGATTAGCATGTTATTAGCATGTTTTCTAACACGATTAGCAAGCTACTAGGATTATTAGGAAGTTACTAGCATGTTGTTAAAATGATCAACAGGTTACTAACATGTTAGCATGACTAGCATGTTTCTAGCACAATTACCATGTTACTAACATGTTGTTATCATGATCAGCATGTTACTAACATGTTGCTAGCATGATTACCATGTAACTAGCGTATTTCTAGCATGATTAACAAGTTACTAGCATGTTTCTAGCATGATTGGCATGTTACTAGCTTGCTAGCATGATTATGATGTTACTAGCATGTTGTTAGCATGTTACTAGCATGATGAGCATGTTACTATTATGTTAACATAATTAGCATGTTACTAGCATGTTGTTAGCATGGCTAGCATGTTTCTAGCATGATTAGCAATTTACTAGCATGTTTCTAGCATGATTGCTACTAGCAATACGATGTATGTTGTTAGCATGATTAGCAATACATTAGCATGTAGCATGTTACTAACATGTTGTTAGCATGAATAACGTTACCAGCATGTCATTAGCATGACTAGCATGTTTCTAGCATGATTAGCAAGTTACTAGCATGATTGGCATGTTACTAACATGTTGTTAACATGATCAGCATGTTACTAACATGTTGCTAGCATGATTACCATGTAACTAGCATATTTCTAGCATGATTAACAAGTTACTAGCATGTTTCTAGCATGATTGGCATGTTACTAGCTTGATAGCATGATTATGATGTTAATAGCATGTTGTTAGCATGATTAGCATGTTACTAGCATGATGAGCATGTTACTATTATGTTGTTAACATAATTAGCATGTTGATAGCATGGCTAGCATGTTTCTAGCATGATTAGCAATTTACTAGCATGTTTCTAGCATGACTGGCATGCTACTAGCTTGTTAGCATGATTACGATGTTACTAGCATGTTGTTAGCATGATTAGCAATACATTAGCATGTTGCTAATATTAGCATGTTACTAACATGTTGTTAGCATGAATAACGTTACCAGCATGTTGTTAGCATGAATAACGTTACCAGCATGTCATTAGCATGACTAGCATGTTTCTAGCATGATTAGCAAGTTACTAGCATGATTGGCATGTTACTAGTTTGTTAACATGATTACAATGTTAGTAGCATGTTGTTAGCATGATTAGCAAGTCACTAGCATGTTGTTAGCATGATTAGCATGTTACTAGCAGGTTGTTGGCATGATTAGGATTAAATGTTTATATTTCAACAACAAATTGGAAATAATTACATCATTTAAAAGTCGATATAATATTTAACAGTTAAAAATAAATAGCAATTGACTAGACTGTTGTTAACTTTAATCTTTAATATTATAGTAATTTACTTTCTGACAGGGTTCCCTCTACAGTTTACATCATTAGTTAAGAGATTGTTTTCCTTAAGAAAAATTGACATGTACAGTACCTGATATCTATCCAAACAAATTGATATTAAATTGAAATTTAATGAAATCAAGACCTTGCGCATTGGAAAAGATTGGATTTTCGAAATGTGTATCAGGCCCTAATAACAAAGATCAATTACATACACAAATCTTGAAAAAAAATTTTAATTTTAATTTTAATGGTCAGAGGGAGGAAAATGGTAATGAAAACTAAATGACAAATGTTTACAGTACAGGAAACATTATAAATGGGCTTCGGGAGGAAAACGTGCAGGAAACAAGCATAACAGAAGAGAAAGGAGTGATTTCTAACCAGAGCAAATGTCAGTGCTTCAGTAAACCCAGCAGCCGCAAGATCTTGCCTCAGTAACTCTGTCAGCTTATTTATAGGAAGCTGCAAATATAAAAACATGTGTAAGAGCCATAACGTCAGCACTGAACCTTTCGAGTTTAATTATTCAAAATGAGTTATTCTCAAACCTGATTGGCTATGGTGTACGTGCGCGGCGTGCTCCTGATGATGTTGTTGAAGCCGTACGCTATGGCGGCGTCCTCCATGATGTCGCAGGCGTGGATGACATCGGGGCGCGTGGGCGGGATCTCGACCTGGATCTGATCGCCCTCACCGCTAATCTCCGACTTCAAACACATTCGGGTCAGCAGCTGAGCGATGCTTTCTGCTGATTCACTGAGAAACAACACAGAGGGGGTGATCGGGGTTCAATCTATTGACTGAAGCTGAGGAAAAAAAAAAAAGAAGTTAAAGCTCTAAAGAGATCAAATTAAATATTTATAATGTGCTCACTTGATCCCAACTCTTTTGTTGATGAAGTCCCCAGACAGTGTCTCCGTCCTGTACGCCAGCTCCTAATGTCAAAGTTGACAGTCAGCAAATAACAAAATGACTTTTTAAAAGATGCCAAGAGAATGTTGTTTTTAATCTGGATTTAATATTTAGTTAATCTCTCTAACAAGAATGTCTTTTTTTTTTTTTTTTTAAAAATTTGGAGTACTAATTAAAGCGAATTAAGTGACAGTAAGACTTTATAATGTTGTGAAGGATTTCCATTTAAAATAAATGCTTTTTAAACATTTGGTTTGAAAAAAACTGTTGTTAGCATGGCTAGCAAGTTACTGACATGTTAGCATGATTAACAAGTTACTAGCATGATTAGCCAGTTACTAACATGTTGTTACCATGACTAACAAGTTACTAGCAAGTTGTTAGCATGTTTCTACCATGATTGGCATGTTATCAGCATGTTTCTAGCATGATTAGCAAGTTACTAGCATGATTAGAAAATTACTAGCATGATTAGATACTTAATAGCATTTTGCTAGCATGATTAGCATGTTGTTAACATGATTAACAACATGTTTCTAACATGTTTTAACACAATTCACAAGTTACTAGCTTGTTTCTAGCATTATTGGCATGCTACTAACATGAATACCATGTCACTAGCATGTTGTTAACATGATTTGCAATATACTAGCATGTTGTTAGCATGATTAGCATGTTACTAGTATGTTGTTGGCATGATTGGGTTACCAGCATGTTGCTAGTATGTCTCTAGCATGATTAACATGTTTTAGCATGATTGGCAAGTTATCAGCATAATTCTAGCATCATTAGCAAGTTACTAGCATGTTGTTAACATGATTAGCAAGTTACTAGCAGGTAGTTAGCATGACTAGCAAGTTACTGGCATTTTAGCATGATTAGCAAGTTACTAGCATGAGCAAGTTACTAGCATGATTAGCCAGTTACTAGCATGTTGTTAGCATGAATAACATGTTGCTAGCATGTTAGCATGACTAACAAGTTACTAGCAAGTTGTTAGCATGATTAACAAGTTACTAGGATGTTGTTAGCATGTTTCTACCATGATTGGCATGTTATCAGCATGTTTCTAGCATGATTAGTAAGTTACTAGCATGATTAGAAAATTAATAGCATGATTAGCTAGTTAATAGCATTTTGCTAACATGATTAGCATGTTGTTAACATGATTAACAACATGTTTCTAACATGTTTTAACACAATTTACAAGTTACTAGCTTGTTTCTAGCAATATTGGCATGCTACTAACATGAATACCATGTCACTAGCATGTTGTTAACATGATTTGCAATATACTAGCATGTTGCTAGCATGATTAGCATGTTACTAGTATGTTGTTGGCATGATTAGGTTACCAGCATGTTGCTAGTATGTCTCTAGCATGATTAACATGTTTTTAGCATGACTGGCAAGTTATCAGCATAATTCTAACATCATTAGCAAGTTACTAGCATGTTGTTAACATGATTAGCAAGTTACTTTCAGGTAGTTAGCATGACTAGCAAGTTACTGGCATTTTAGCATGATTAGCAAGTTACTAGCATGAGCAAGTTACTAGCATGATTAGCCAGTTACTAGCATGTTGTTAGCATGAATAACATGTTGCTAGCATGTTAGCATGACTCATAAGTTACTAGCAAGTTGTTAGCATGATTAACAAGTTACTTGGATGTTGTTAACATGTTTCTACCATGATTAGCATGTTATCAGCAGCTTTCTAGCACGATTAGCAAGTTACTAGCTTGTTTCTAGCATGATTAGATTAATTCTCCTAAAAAGTTAAAAAAAACAATTTCCACAAAAATATTATGCAGCACAAATGTTGAGCAGAAAATCAACATATTAGAATGATTTCTGAATGATCATGTGACACTGAAGACTGGAGTAATGATGCTGAAAATTCAGCTTTGATCACAGGAAAAAATGTCATTTTACAGTATATTCACATAGAAAAGAGTTATTTTAATTTGTAATATTAGTTTACAGTATTACTGTTTTTACTGCATTTTTAATCAAATAAATGCAGTTATCCTAATGAGACAACTATACTTGTCTAGGTGAACTTCTGGTTACGTGCAACTAATGTAATTCCTTTGGGTTGAGTTTTGTTCCATGTAAACAGCTCTTGACAGACTACATCACAGTTGAACAATCATGACCACCAGTACAGCTCAACTTGTACTTCACATGGCATATTTCATTAAAAGGATAAAAAAAAAATCTGTCGTTATTTACTACCCATTTGAGTAAGTAAATGATGACAGAATTTAAATTTTTGATCACCTATTCATTTAATTTCAATGCAGTTGTGTGGTTAGTTAAAAAAATGAGTGTAATTACTACTAAGTTAAAAACAGAATACTTACAGGATACACACACAATCTGCCATCAGGATAAACAACCTCTGCCTCCTCAACCCTGAATAAAGAGACAAACGCACAATTTGATTAATGAAAATCTGAGATGCTATAAAACAATATAGAGACTGTAACGTGATACTCACGTGAATGGTTCCTCACAGTATTCACTGAACATGGTCACAACCATGTCTAGCGTGATCTTTGCCTGCAAACACACACGGAAATTATTTTTCATGTTTAAAAGCATGCTGTAGTTCTTAGTTACATTTCAGAATTATTTGAAGAATAAAAAAAGTTCAAAAGAATAGCAGTCAACTGTAACATTATAAATGTCTTCACTGTCACTTTTGATCAATTTAATGCATAATTTCTGAATAGGAGTATTAATTTATTTTTAAAAAAATCTTACAGACTCTGTAATGTACATTTTATTATTGCAAAATAGTAGCATAACAGTCTAACAGTAAAGTGGTTTACCTTTGTGAGGTCTGTGGCCGTGCACTCGATGAAAATGTTCTTTGTGTTTAATGAGATTTTGCTGTGGTCCCCTGAGAGAAAACAGAACTTTAGACTAATAGTGTTTAAATTAACAGATCTATGTACAGTAAACTGAACAACAAAATTAAAAAGCTTAAAGATGAACAGAAAGATGGGGAGTATTTGTGTGAACATCTATCCATGTTCCTGTAAATCTACATGTGTGTATCTAACTCACCATTGATGATTGGAGGCATAGACAGGACGATTCCATTACTGTCGTATATGATGGGGTAGAGAGGTTCATTCTCGATGATGTGCAGGTAGTGCCTCAGATGACTGTCAGTCTACAACACATTAAATATTCATACAAGATCTTAACATTAAATGTAAGATTGATGATAATTTTTCAACTTATTTATATATATTTTGACCAATCAGGTTTCACTTCACAGGACACTTGACTGACCGTGGCCAATCAGAATCTATCTGGTCCATTTGTCCAATTTTTTTTTTTGTTTGTTTATATTTTCAGATTTCATTTTAATTTTACAGTTTTATTAATTTTATTTTTAAGTTTTTATTCTTTATTTAATTAGCCTGTATAGTTTTTAATTTCAGTTGTGTTATTACTTCAGCTTTAACTAAGCAAAAATAAGAAATGTGGCCCTATTATGGTTTTTGTTCATATTTAGTTTTTTTTTTCTATGTTAATTTGAAAGTTTTAGTAATTGTATGTTATTGCCATTTTTATTCGTTTATGTCTGCATAGTTTAAGTTTTAGTTTACAATTGTAGTTTTTTTTTTTAAGTACTTTAACTTAAACTAAATGAAAATAAGAGATGTTGCCCTATTATACACTACCAGTCAGAAGTTTCTGAATAGTAAGATTTTTAATGTTTTTTAAAGAAGTTCTACTAACCAAGCCTGCATTTATTTGATCCAAAGTACAACAAAACATTAAAACTTTAAAATATTTTTGCTATTTAAAATAACTGTTTTCTATTTGAATGTGTTTTGAAATGTAATGTATTCCTGTGATTTCAAAGCTGAATTTTTGGCATCATTACTCCAGTCACATGAGCCTTCAGAAATCATTCTAATTTTCTGATTTGCTGCTCAAAAACATTTATTATTATTATGTTGTAAACAGTTACGTAGATTTTTTTTTTTTTTTTTTAGGTTTCTTTTATTTTTAAATGGTATAGTGTACAATGTAACAAAAGCTTTTTATTTCAGATAAATGCTGATCTTTGGATCTTTCTATCCATCAAAGGATTCTGAAAAAATGTAAATCATATTAGAATCAAGCAAATCAGGATATTAGAATGATCATGTGACACTGAAGACTGAAGTAATGATGCTGAAATTTAGCTTTGATCACAGGAATAAATTACATTTTAAAATATATTCAAATAGAAAGCAGTTATTTTAAATAGTAACTTCTTTAAAAAAAACATTAAAAATCGTACTATTCAAAAACTTTTGACTGGTAGTGTAGTTTTTGGTAATTTTAAAGTTTAAGTAATTTTTTTTTTGTCTAATTTTTATTTGTTTTTATTTTTAATGTCTACATAGTTTTAGTTTTTAATTTGAACTGGAACTAGATGAAAATGAGAAATGTTGCTCTGGAAACTAGCTAAAATAAAATAATTTTTAAAAATATTTGAAGTAATGATTTTTTTTAATGGGTTTATTTTTGATAATAATCCTGATCTGTCCTTAACAGCCAATCAAATCTCACCTTATAGAGACTCATGAGCTCTGTGGCGGTGTACTCTTTGCTCTGACTGAGCGGTTTGAAGCGGATATCGCCGGGCGGTTTGGCTGTGTAGGTAAACGGACCAGAGATGGTGTCCAAATCATGAGTTCCTATAGCAACCAGAGTCCTTTTCCTGATGAGAGAAGATCAGAATGATTACACACCAGAATTGGCAAGGAAACTTCTCATAATAAACCAGTGAGTGTTAACTCACCTGCAAATGTTCTGGTGCAGCTTCTCCTGCAGCTCTATGAAGCTTTCATATCGCTCCTGATTGAAAGTGATGTTGCGCAGTACAGCAGCTACAGCGTGCGGCCTCACAGATGCCGTCTAGATAAACACATAGTGTCATCCAATATCAGCACCGCAACCATTACATTAATTTAAATGATCTCCCTTCATTCCTCACTATGGCTGATGGTTTCTCACTGTGCTTGAGCTTTTAAAAAAATCAATATAATTAAACCTCTAAGCTGAAATATGACACTGATATGAACCTCCTCAGTTATGACCAGCCGCTGAGGCTCTCCTCCGTCCGCTGGACTCACACGCTTGTACCTGGGAGCTTCCAACCTACAAACACAACAAAAACATGTGTCATATAAAGACAATAACACTGAATCTGACAACAGAACTACAAACACTGAGTCTTACTTCTCCTTGAAGACCTGCAGACCCCTTACGAGACCCTCCAGACATAGTAGATCATAGCGGTTAGCTGGTACGTCGATCTTGTATAGCACAACATCAGACGCCCCTTCTGCCTTCTCATCTCCCTGTTCACGGCTTAAAATTTCCTTCTCTGATGTCTAGACATTGAGAGACAGACAAAATACTGGATTAATCAGACCCCCTCTGTTTTGCAAAATAACATACATTTCTGTATTAGAAATATATATTTTAGAATATTGAAGTATTATAATGTAATTGCTATATATATATATATATATATATATATGTTACATTTCTGTAATAATGGCTTGTCACTTTTTCTTATCTGCTCAGTTTGTAAACAAATACATTTTCATATGACTTACGATTTCGTCCAGCTCGAGGCCAAACTCGAAACATAGTTCATCAAATTCCTCATCAGCTAAAATGTGAATAGAAAATAAAATATTATTTTTTTAAATAAATTTATTATAAAGAACTACTGAAACCATCATGAAATTCTGAGTCGCATTATGATTGCGTCATCAACTGGCTTTCAGTTTGACATCTCAGCTTTTCAAATGAATGAAGGAGAATAAAAACAACATTACAAGACATTAAGCATTACAGTATTCAAGCAGCACCAGACTAGAAAATGACATATATGAAATATGAGACGAAATCTTCACTTAATTCGAAAAAATCTCGAAATAATTTCAATCTGATGCAATCGCTGCGACACACCGGAGAAATGTAATCTAAATTCGTTTTGAGTCTCAAAATGAATTCGTTCAGTAATGACGAGCTGCACCAGTAGATTAAGTGATCTATAAAATGTCATTTGTTTTATTTAAGATATTCCTCCGTGATTTCAACAGATGCAGACACAGTCACCCAATCACACACGCACACTGACCACATTGTCCCTGCTAACAACACACTCGTGAATTTGCTCACTTTATAAAACACATAAATGTTAAACGCTTACTGTATTTTTTTCCCAGAGCTTCAAAGAGCAGATCTCTCTTCACGCTGACTGTCGGCATGGTCGCAGCTGATCACCGGGGTCTGAACGGATCCGGAGGGTCGAGCGTCACAGGAACACTACATTTCAAAATAAAAGCCCACATTGAACAGAATGGAAAAGGCCTGTATTTAAAAAATAAAAGTCCCAACTGGAAACTTGAAAATTCACGTTGGCATGACATACTAGGCTACTTGATTTTTAAAAGATTCTTTAAAATGTTTAATTCGTCTGTGTTTTATATTACGAACATTTCGGGGGGATGTTTATTTATTTCCAAAAAAAGCGGAAGATGGATACTGCTACATAAAATACATAAAATAAAAAAAGAGTTAAAAAAATATTCCTGAAATAAATAAATACGATGTATTATATATCCTGTACATATTTTTCTATCAGTTACCACTGGCGCTACAGTTGTTCTCCGGTCCGCGGTGCGGCGCTCTCGGCCTAAGCGCTCATCACATCTCAACGTTCGCGGAAGGTTGTGTTGAGTTTCTGAGCGTCTATCTCACGCGGCCTCGTCGCGAAAATCTAGTTTACACATGTTTATTCGAGTCCAAGAGAACATATTCAAAGACATATTGAGTTACTAACACCCATGGACATGGAAGCGGTGAACGCCTTTAATGGGGAGGTGAGATTTCGCGTTTTATTTCAGGTTTACCCTTTAGCATTAGCCGAGCGAGAGCGCCAAGCAACTCCAAAACAATCCGTGTTTTATGTTTGTTTGTTGGTCAGTGGTGGATTAATATCGTAGTTTTTTTTGCAATTTAATGTTCTAAAGTCAAATAAAACCATGAACATAATATGTGAGATGAGTATGAATGAAGTTCGTGTGTTTAGTGACCTTCCACCTGTTCGTGGTGTCAAACTGCGGTTTATTAAAATTAGTTTGAGTGCTCACATTACCATTATCGTTTATACAGAGATTATATAAGGGATACATCATATTTTAAGTGATTCAATCTAGTTTGTTGAAATGTTTGTTGTATTATAATTAAATATGGAGAGAATTACAGTGGCGCCCCCTATAGATTCAGATACCTGATTAACTTCATTGATGATTTAATCAAGTATTACAATGGTGTTCCTGAGCTCAG
Organism: Labeo catla; assembly: GCA_012976165.1. NCBI lineage: Eukaryota > Metazoa > Chordata > Actinopteri > Cypriniformes > Cyprinidae > Labeo > Labeo catla. The sequence goes on along the minus strand of VONZ01000211.1, from coordinate 318,509 downwards.
AACAGAAATATGCCGTTTTTATTGATTTTGTTGTGAGGTTAATAGCATGTTGTATTTATTTGGAAGCTTTTGAGATTGATTTGTCCTCTAACTGAACTAAAAGTTTTGCATGTCATTTGGTACGTTTTGATCTTCAGTTCTTTCTTACACTATAATTCCTTATAAATGTGATTTTTCTGCGCCCTGTTTATTTCTGCGCCCTGTTTACTTCCCTATAGATGTCGTCCATGATGGACATGACTCCCCCGATCTCTCGAGCCAAAATGATGTCTGTAACCAAAGCAGGAATCAAAGCTATCAAGGTAAGCCAGGACAGAAATATGGATGTTGTGAGTTTCAGGAATGGTTCTTGATAAAGAAGTATTTGAATATTATTTGAAGAATTATTTGATTTATGTTCCAATTATTTTGAGTGGTTCTTTTACCTAGAAATGGGTTTAAAAGATCTGTTTTACATGCACAATCATATACTGATGATGCTTATAGCAATAGTTCATACAAAAATTATAAAATTACAGCTGATAAAAACATCACAATAGACTCCAGTACATTAATTAATGTCTTGTGTAAAATAATTCACGAAGGCATTTTTAACTTAAAACTGTTGCTTTTTGGCTAAAATATGAGTCCTCTGTCCATAATGTTGCTTTCTTTAGTGGAAAAGTTATCTCATGTGAATCAGGAGAGAAATATGCACAGGTCAAGTGCCATTTACAAGACAGAAGGTTTAAAAAAAATATATTGGTGAAATTTGATGTGAGAGAAAAACAGAAAATGGAGTTTTTTGATTGGAAGAAGCGTTATTATGAATTATGGCTTCATATTTTGGCCAAAAGTGATGGTTTAAAGTTAAGATGCCTTAATGATGGGTTTGATTCTTACAAACAAGCAGCTTTTCACTTCACAAGATGTTAATTGATGAACTGGAGTGGTGTGGATTACTTTTGGATTATTGTGATGTTTTGATCAGCTGTTTAGACTCTCATTCTGACGGCTGAAGGTAGAATGTGTTAATTAAGTTTATTGTTTTTAATAGTTGATGCTGATAGTTGTTCATTGATTTATTTATTTTATCTCAGAATTATGGATGTTTTGAAACTCATTGTGACCACACTTTAATACACAGCATTTACATTTCTGTTAACATTTTGTTGAATTTTTTCTTTTGTGACTAAGTTTTTGATTTATTTGCTTTGTTAGCTTTACAAGCACGTTGTTCAAATCGTGGAGAAGTTCATCAAGAGGGTATGTAATAAACAATATACAGACGTACTGATTATTTGCTGTAATGGGAGGGTAAAGATTGAATGTTTATTTTTTTCCCATCAGTGTAAACCAGACCTCAAGGTTGCTGGGCTCTATGTGGTTGACTCAATTATCCGACAGTCGCGCCATCAGTTCGGTACGGACAAAGATGTGTTCGGTCCGAGGTTTTTGAAAAACTTCACTGTTACATTTCAGAACCTTTTCCAATGCCCCGCCGATGACAAGGTACATCCAGAATATACAGTGAAATTACAGCGAGGGGTTTCGGTGCTGGTGGATTTTATTGAGGAATTTTGTTTGTTGAAATGTAGGGGAAGATATTGCGTGTGTTGAATCTGTGGCAGAAGAATGACGTGTTTAGCATGGACATCATTCAGCCACTGTTGGACATGGCCACAGCTCCTGTACTCCCTGTTGTGGAGAATGGATTTACAGCTGCTGGTAAATAAACAAAACAAATGAATGTTGATTATGCTTTATTTTTGCTCTTCTTTTGTATCAGACCTTTTGAGTCAAAGTCTATAAATTGACACTACCTTTTTAAATGTTTGGCATTGTTAAGATTTCTTTCCAGGGGTGCATTTACACTACCAGTCAAAAGTTTTTTTTTTTTTTTTTTTTTGCTTTTTTAAATTGGATTTTTAATGTTTGTTTGTTTGTGTTATTTTTATTATAAAGAAGCCACCTCTTCTCACCAAGCCAGCATTCATTTGATCCAAAATACAAAATACAACAAAAGCAGTAATATTGTAAAATATTTTTACTATTTAAAATAACTATTTTAAAATGTAATTTATTCTGTTGTTTCAAAGCTGAATTTGCAGCATCATTTCTCCAGTCTTCATTGTCACATGATCCTTCAGAGATCATTCTAATATGCTGATTTGCTGTTCGAGAAACATTTTTGTAATGATTATTATCAATATTTAAAACAGTTGAATACATTTTTCAGGATTCTTTGAGTAGAAAGATCCAAAGATCAGCATTTATCTGCAAAGCTTTTGTAACATTATATACTATACTATTCAAAATCTTGGAGTCAGTGTGTGTGTATATATATATTTTCTGATGATGATATTAATAATAGAAATTAATACAAATTTATACTTATATTTAGCAAGGATGCTTTAAATTGATCAAAAATGATGATGAAGACATTTACAATTTTTTAAAAAAGATTTCTGTGTCAGATAAATGCTATTCTATTCATCAAAGAAACCTGAAAAAATTCTGTAAAAATATTTTTGAATTTTACTGTTTTTTTCTGTACGTTGGATCAAATAAATGCAGGCTTGGTGAGCAGAGGAGACTTCTTTAAAAAACATAAAAATCTTACAGTCCAAAAACTGTTGACTGGTAGTGCATTTGAACAAAAATACAGTGAAAACTGTAATATTGGAAATATTGGAATTTAAAATAACTGTTTTCTATTGCAGTATATTTAAAAATGTAATTTATTCCTGTAAACAAAGCGGGATTTTCAGCATCATTACTCCAGTCTCCAGTGTCACATGATCCTTCACATTTGAATATGCTAATTTGCTGCTCAAAAAACATTATTATCAATGTTGAAAACCGTTGTGATGCTTCATATTTTTCCACCCATTTTATCTATTTTTCAGAATTTTCTTGAATAAAAATTCAAAAGAACTGCATTTATGGCATTATACATTGTAACTGTTTTTGTTGTCAATTTTGATCAGTTTATGCATCTTTGCTAAATTTCATTGCGTTTCTTTTGACAACAACAACAAAATCTTACTGAGTGTAACTTGGTAATAGTAGTGCATATACTTGCCGAAATTGTTACCGTAGCCTGTATCATATTCAAACTGTCAGCCTGTTAAACTGCACTTTTGTCATTTTTTTTGGTAGCGCCTCCAGCTGTGTCAGTGCCAGTGGCAGTGCCAATCCCAGTGGCAATGGCAGTGCCGGAGCCGGCGCCAGTACCAGTACCGGCACCAGCTATTGCTACGACAGCAACAGCGGCCCCGCCCACCCTTCAGAACCCAGTGGCCCTTGCTGCAGTCGCCCAGCTCCTCCAGGGCACGGGGGGCGTTGATGTAAAACAACACTTACTAATACTAATAACTTGGTTATTCCCAATACAGATTATTAAGCATGATAAATTATTGTGAAGTATTAAAATTACTAGAACTAAAACTGAAATAAAATTAAAATGTAAATTGCTGGTGTGGTCGTTGAAATATGTATATGTTGATTTTTAATCTGATATGTTTGTGTGTTTCAGTTACAGCAGCTGATCCAAACTCTCCAGCAAGCTGGAGGGGCGGGGCTTCCTCAGTCCACTGCACCACCCCCTGAGCAAAAACCATCATTAGCTAAGGTAAGCAGTCTGAATGATTCAGTGTGTTGCTTTACAACCATTTTGACATTACCCATACAGCTTTGTCTAGTTAGGAAATGAATAGAGTGGAATCTGGAAGATTTCAGCCTTATCTCACTGATCATGCTATTTAGAAACCACAGAGTGAACACATTGTTTGGAGTTATTAATTTACTTCCTGTAACACTTTATTTCTGGTTTGACTCAGTCTCTGCTGGATCGATTTGATTATGACGATGACCCTGAACCTGTGGAGGAAAAGACTGAACCAGCTCCTGCAGCGCCCGTTACTATGTAGGACATAATAAACTCATATCCTTCTGTTCACATATGGTGAAATATCGTATTGATTTAATATTGTCATTCTTTACAGAAACCTACCACCAGAATTACAGCAAGCCCTTCAAGCTCATCTTCTGAGCCAAATCGTTAACCAGGTATTTACTCTGACATACTGAGCTTCTAAGAATAAGGATATGTCAGAAATAATGTATGCCATCAAAGTGTTTCTTGATGTCCAGACGCAGATGCAGGGTCAGATGATGTCGCAGGGTCAAGTGCCGGCCCAGGGTCAGGTGGCACCTCATGAGTTCCCAGCGACTGTTCAAACCCCCCAGATACCAGATAACCCTCCTCAAGTCTTTGATGAAAGTGTCATACAGCCTAGTACAACCCAACAGCTACAACAGGTCTACACCTACACTTTTACCTGATATTAACATCTCTCATAACTCAAAATGTCCTCATTAGTTCAAGTAGGGCTCTTAGTGCATCATAAATGGAACACCTTTTAAAGTATTTTTTTTTTCTGATTTAATTACAATTCTTCTTGATTCTGTTCAATGGTTACATTTTAGTAATCAAAAAGCATATGTGACCCTGAACCACAAAACCAGTCGTAAGTAGCAATAGCCAAAAATACATTGTATTGGCCAAAATGATCGATTTTCCTTTTATGCCAAAAATCATCAGGGTATTAGGTAAAGATCATGTTACATAAAGATATTTTGTACATTTCCTGCCGTAAATATCAAAACTTAACTTCTGATTTGTAATATGCATTGCTAAGAACTTCATTTGGACAACTTTAAAGGTGATTATCCTGATATTTTGATATTTTTTTTTTTTTTTGCACTGTCATATTCCAGACATTCAAATAGTTGTATCTCAGCCAAATATTGTCCTATTCTAACAAACCATACATCAATGGAAAGCTTATTTATTCAGCTATAGATTGTGTATAAATCAATTTCAAACTTGACTCTTAAGACTGGTTTTGTGGTCCAGGGTCACATATGCAATTCTCATGAAATACATGTAAAGTTCTTTAAGTGACAGTTTCTTCATTACACTGAACCTTTTTGATGAGTGTTATGTGTGCTTTAGTATGTGTAGTAGACAAACTCCTCATGCAAACTCTGTTCACGCAGATTTCATAATTTAATACGTTTTTAGTATTTTAATATTATATTCACAGACACTAGTCCATGTTTTATACATCCAAAATTTGCCAAGTTCCATGACATTCTGTTATACAGTATTTTTATGACTTTTCTGTGATTCTCTACACTTTTGCCGCATCACAGAAATCATAGAGCCATACTTTAATGCTAAAATGATTTGTTCCTAACTTTCTGACTTTCAAACTTTTTTTGACTCATCATTTCAGGCTTCAGCTGAGGCTGAACGCCCAGTGCATGATGGAAGAGATCGAAGACACAGCAGACGGACGAGATCAAGGTATGTTAAATGAGTGTGCTTCTGCAGGTGATTTACTGACAAAGTGAACATTAAAGAATACAGAAACAGCATCTTATTTCCATAATGTTTTAATATTCACAGACTAATTTATTTAAATCTGGCAGATTTACCGATCGAAAGGAAAACTCCTACAAATGCATGTTTAATAAGATGAGTTGCAAAAATAACTGCGTCCACTCCTTTTCAGCGCTTATTTCCCCCTGCATGTCTTTAGTAAATCCTGACAGCAGTTTTTTTTTTATGTCAAAAAGCTGATAGTAAATCTGGCTTAAAGTCTATTAATAAAATCATTAATTTCAGATGTTATGTCTCTCTAGGTCTCCACGGAGACGATCATCATCACGCTCACGAAGGTCACGCTCCGGTTCACGTTCCCACCGAGAACGGTCAAGATATCATCGCACACGTTCACGATCCAGAGAGCGTCGAGGCCGTTCCCCACGAGCACGATCAGAGGAGAGGAGAGACAGGGAGAAAGAGCGAGAGCGGCGGCAGAAAGGGCTTCCACCCATGAAGAAAGAAACTCTAAATGGTGAGAACACCATCTTATCTTATGTAATAAAATTTTTTTTTTTTTTTTTTTTTAAGCACTGATCATTAATGTTAGGTGTCAGCTTATTGTGTTATTGTTCTGATATGCTGTTTAGGAGTGTTTTTGTGTGTTTTTTTTTTATAGTGTGCAGTACTACATTATGGATCGGACAGCTGGACAAAAAGACTCAGCAGCAGGACATCATGAGTCTGATGGAGGAGTTTGGACAGATCGAGTCCATCAATGTGAGTGTAGATCAATTATTATCAATGTAAAATACTGTTTAAAAGTTTGTGGTTATTCCTTTTTTTTATTATTATTATTTAGCAAGGTTGCATTAAATGAATCCAAAGTAACTGTAAAGACATCTTTAATGTTTCAAATGATTTTTTTTTTCAAATAAATGCTGTCCTATTTTCAAATAAATGTTCTGTTTATCAGAGTCATGAAAGAGAATGTATCACAAAAATATAAATTAGTTATGCAAGTTATATGATGTAAAACTTGAGCAGCAGGTCAGCATATTAGAATGATTTCTGAAGGATCATGTGACACTGAAGACTAGAGTAGTCATGCTGAAAATTCAGCTTTGATCACATGAATAAATTACGTTTTACTATATATTTAAATAGTAAACACTTATTGTAAATTGTAATAATATTTTACAATATTACTGTTTATTAAATAAATGCAGCCTTGGTGAGCATAAGAGACTTCTTTCAAAAACATAAAAAATCGTACCGACCCTAAACATTTGAATGGTTATTTATAAAGCATTATAGGCATAATATGTAGATAAGGCAGTCCCAGAATGCATTGCATTTTTGTCTATTGTTTTGTTCGCTTAGCCACATGTTAATGTTAAACTCTGCATATGAAGCTCAGATAGGTTCTTATAAGCAGGGGTGCACATAAGTGGGATGCAGGTGCGCATGTGCGACCAAAATAAAAAATGTGCTTTTAAAAAAAATTTAAAGCACTCATTTGCATACCATGACAGCTGTTAATGCAGAATTACCATTTTAGATCAAGTTGCAATACTGAATAAGATTGCTATTTGACCTGAATGCACAAATCTAGGCTATCCGCTGCCAGTTTCAAAGCACAGTGTAGAACTGTGACATTTAATTTACTGCGACGCTTTACTTGCGCTCTTCAATCGGCAGCGCCTATTATTACTTGCTGGCAGGGTTGCCAGGTTTTCACAACAAAATCCGCCTAATTGTTACTCAGAAGTAGCCCAATCGCATTTCGACGGGGCTCCTCCATTAAAAAAAAACACGTTCCGGGGTGGTAAAATATACATTGCTTGTGGGGTTCCCCTTGTCAAATTCGCATTAAAAGGGGATAAATGTCATGTTATTGGGGTCACTTTAACCCGCTGACATGGAAAAACAACTCGTGGCAACCCGGCAAAATAAAAGCTTGCTGATTTTAAAAATAAATTTTAATTAAAAATTTTTTATTTTTATTTTTTTTAAAGTTTACTAAGAAATAATTGTATTTTTATTTAATACTCCTTTTTATTTTAAAATATAATAGTATGATCACACTTTTTATTATTATTATTATTATTATTATTATTATTTTATATTTTAATATTATTATTTTTTTAAAATAGTTATATTTAATAGGTCACATTATTTGAAGTGTGAGGACCAAACTAAATCCCCAGTGTTTTTAGATTTTGAAACAGATCCTGTATGTAAAGCTTGCTGGTAAAATTTGCATCTTCTCCACAATGGAAATTTGGCTCACAGGAATACAGAGTTAAATGTGAAACCACAATGATCTATTAGAATGAATTCCCTTGCATTATTTTTTTGCATGTATTTACTACTTAACTCAAGTTAAATTGCTTCTAATTAAATGTACATTCCTGTGTAGATGATTCCTCCCAGAGGTTGTGCCTACATTGTCATGGTGCACAGACAAGATGCCTACACAGCTCTGAACAAACTCAGCAGAGGGGCTGTTAAAGTCAACCAGAAAACTATTAAGGTACCGTAACCAACCTTTTCTTCCTGTCAGCAGTATTTTTGGGTTAAGATGCCTGGTCAAAGTTATAAGTGCTTATTATATGACTCTCTTGAATACATTTAGCATAGGCTTTTATTAGAAAACCAGCCATATTGATAGTATACAATGCCAGGTTTATTAGAAAGCTGGATTAGGAGACCATGTTAAATTCTGAATGGCCGTCCATAGCATTCTGTATTAATATATTTGTATTACATAGTACTAAATAGCTGTACTAGTTTTATATCACTCTGTACTGTTTCTTCTCATGTAATTATTTTAATGGGTAAGTAAGAAGTTAATTTTGATAATCATTGGTTTTATTTTATTTCTGTGAATATACTTATAGACAGTTTCTAGTTAGACACATCTATTCTTTAAGCAGTCATAATGTGTTGTGTTTGCTGTTGGAAGACTTGCTTTGCTCCAGATTTCATTACTTTGTTCCAGATCTGATGTTTGCATGTGTAGTAGCTTGTTTTGAATCTATGTGTGGGCAGTTGTTTGACTTATTGTCCTTGATCAGATCGCATGGGCGTTGAATAAGGGCATAAAGGCGGACTTGAAGAAGTATTGGGACGTGGAGCGGGGCGTCACGTATATCCCGTGGGAAAAAGTGAAACCTGATGATATTCGAAGTCTTCAGGAAGGAGGCATGCTTGATGCTGAAACACTCAAACCAGGTAAGCACCCACATATGGCATTTCTTTAGCTTCTAATTCGTACTTTAAGAGATTTCAAAGGACATAATGTGAATATATATGACGTTTGTTTTTAAAACAGTTTTTTAATTTGATCTTTAGAGTGGAAAAGTGTTGTGGCCAAGCCGGCTGTGCCAGTAACAGAAGGACCTGAAGGAAAACAGGAAGACGGAGCTGCACTACCAGCGGTATCACAGGTAAAATACGAGGGGTTTCCTACAGAACTCCTCAAGGGTGTTCAGTGTCTCGGTCAAATTTTCTGCTCTCGTTTCGTCTCGTCTTCGGCATATGGGAGGCAAACAATGTTTCTGTGTTCTTTGCTTTGCACTGACCGTTTACTGGTGCATGGTTGCCATCATTTCTGGCAAATGAAGAGCCATAGAGCACAAAATAAAACAAGGTTAGTGTCATGACTGTCTAGTTTTCTTTCCGTGCTTCAGTGGCATCGCTTTCAATGACGGTTTTTGTCACAACACGGTCATTGCTGTTCTAAAGAAGAGCTTATTTTGCATAAATGTGTGTCTGTATTAAGCCAGTCCATGACGGTTGACATGCACACGGTCTCAAAGGCTCTTCTAAATCTGTTGTATGTGTTTTAGATGGACTCGGTTGCTTTTTAAAACACTTTCAATACTTCATTGAAGTTGTTGAAATGACTTATACATGTTACTTAGATTGCAGCTCAAATGAACAGTTCACCAGAAAATGAAATTTTGCTGAAAATGTACCTATCCTAGGCCATCTAAGATGTAGATTAGTGCGTTTCTTCATCAGATTTGGAGAAATTTAGCTTTATGTCAGTTACTCACCAATGGATCCTTTGCAGTGAATGGGTGCCGTCAGAATGAGCGTCCAAACAGCTGATTAAAAACATCACAATAATCTGCACCACTTTAGTCCATCAATTAACATCTTGTTAAGTTAAAAGCTGCGTGTTTGTAAGAAACAAATCAGCTGTTAGCTGTCTCATTCTGACGGCACCCTTTCACTGCAGAGGATCCATCGGTGAGCATGTGATGTAATGCTACATTTCTCCAAATCTGTTTCCGGGAAGAAACAAACTCATCTTCATCTTTGATGGCCTGAGGGTGAGAATTTTCAGCAAACTTTCGTTTTTGGGTTAATTTTTTCTTTAAAGATGCACAGATGCAAATAGCTGTACTTGAGATCAAAAACTCAATTTTTAGTTACTGCAATTTACCAGCTTCAGATTTGACCCAAATTTGACTATTTGTGAAACAAGAACAGCGTCAGCGAGCAATGCAGTACCACAAGCTCTAAACGGAAATAACATTCGGAAACCCAAAGAGACCATGGAATATTAATTGTCTTGTTTTCTCCATCACAACTTAAGTTTCTTTTGATCTTGACACAAAAACAAGTTTTCCTGACAAGAAGTATTAAATATAATGGAATTGCGCTGCCTCCAGATAATTTACCAACATTAAACGTCTGTCATTCTTATATAATTAGCCCTAAATAGTATGATTTCCATGGTTTAGTTACTGTATAAAATGAAACGCACACAGAGAGAGTGCCTTATAAATAAATGAACTTTATTAGATGGATTTAAATGATCTATTTCAAAGAGAAGATGCACTGTGAACACAACACGGGTTGTTGTTTCACTTCTGATGGTTGAAGTGAAGTGAACAGTTTACTGTTCTGTGTTCTATCTACAAATGACACTTCACATACATGCACTCCATAACACACTGAAGCTCATAAACTGGGCCAGGAACCAAAGGTTTAGAAATCACTTTTAGAGGGAAACCACAATTTTGGTGCGTCACTGGCTGATTTAGGCAGAAGGCGGAAGAACAGTTGCTGGAAAAACGCAAAAGAGGACAACAGGTGGGTTCAGGAAATGCAAGGAAAATCAAATATAGGTCATGAGTCAGTCTAATATGATACCACATGAATTTTATTTATTGCTATTAAAATGTTCGTTTACGTTAGGTTAAGATGTTTGCATCTCAAATGTATAGAATATTATTTTAATGGTAAAAGAACAATCTAGCTTTACTAAAATGTACATGGCAAAATACTTCTACGCTAAAGATACCTCATACTTTTTTTTTTTTAATATGTGTGAAATATTTAAAACTGTAATTTGTTCTAATGAGTGTATTAGGAAACAAAAACATCTCTAAGACTTTTTGCAGTTATCTGCATTTTGAGGAAACTAAGAAAAGGAGATGGAAAATGTACACCTTTGAAAAAGGTACAACTTTAAAACGATAATCTGTAGTAATATTAGAAGCTTGTGCTCATTGAGCCTAATGAAGATCTCCACTCAGTTGGAATGAGTTTTGTAGGTTTGGTTTTGAAGTTGTTCACTTCCAGAACAAAAATGCACAGATAATTTACTCACTTGTCATCTAAGATGTTCATGTCTGTCTGTCTTCAGTCGTAAAGAAATTATTTTTCAAGGAAAACATTTCAGGAATGTTCCCTATATAGTGGACTTCTATAGTGCCTGCGAGTTTGAACTTCCAAAATGCAGTTTCAAAGGGCTCTAAACAATCCCAGCCGAGGAAGAAGGGTATCTAGCGAAACTGTTAATTTCTAAAAAAAAGTAATAAATAATTACAATTTATATACTTTTTAACCTTAAATGCTCGTCTTGTCTAGCTCTGCATGAACGGTGTATTTCAGTTCAAGACAGTTAGGGTATGTTGAAAAACTCCCATCTCATTTTCTCCTCCAGCTTCAAAATTGTCCTACATCACTGTAGAAATACCGACCCAGTGTTTACAAAGTGAACATGGAAAGGAGATCAAACGGCTATTACAAAAAAGGTAAAAATAGGGATGTAGGAGGATTTTGAAGTTGTAGGAGAAAATGAGATGGGAGTTTTTCAACATACCCTAACTGTCTTGAACCAGACTGTAGTTAATTGTAATTATTTTTTGCTTCATTTAGTGCTCTTTTTGTTCTCTTGTCTCTTGTTAACTCCTAAACTACTCTGACCAGGTCAATCCACGAGTTGTCTAACAGGTTCAGTGATTCGCAAACAGACTGTTTTGACTGAGTTATTGAACCATCAAGAATTAATTTGAATATTTGCTAGTCCTGAACAGAGATATAATAACATCTGAACTATAAATAGCATCTTAATCCTAAATCAGTGACTTCTTATGGCAAGACAGTTTAATTTGCATTAATAAAACTAGATTTTGGTTTATGTAAGTGCTGCTGAGGAGATATCTGGCTTTGTGCATGAGGAAGAATTCATTTTGAGAAAACGGCCCCATGGGAAGCATGCCAACATATAATGTTGTTGCACTTCGGGCGTCCCGGGTTCGAGTCACAAGTTGCAGACCTTTCCTGATGCCATCCCTTTCTCTCTCTCCCACTTCATTTTCTGTCAATACTTAGTTGCCCTATCACAATAAAAGTTAAAATGCAAAAAATATATCTTAAAAGAAGCAGAATAGACCTAAACTGACCAGTGCATGAAAAACACAAAAGTGTCTTTCCTTAATCAATACAAAGCCTTCAGTATTGAAAAACCACGGGATCTCAGACTGATGCTCTACCACCTTGATACTGAGAAGTGATACTTGTAACAATGCTGCTGCCCAAAAGTTACCTAATGTTTTTTCACTGATTACCTCAGTCAAGTCGATGATATTAAATGCACCTTTTCTACAGACATTGCTTTTAGTTTAAAAATGCATAGGTTAGTGAAAATAAACCTTTGTTCAAGTCACATTCTTAAAAATAAAGGTTCTTAGGTGCCATCTATGGTTCCTTGAAGAAACTTTACATCCTTGGAACTTTTCCATTGCACAAAATATAGTGGAAAAATGTTCTTCACACTAAGAAAAAAAAATGGAAGTTTTAAGGGAACCAAAAATGGTTCTTTTATGACATTGCTGGGAAAACACCTGTTTGGAACCTTTATTTTTAAGATGGTAAGACAATTTAAAAAAATCACCTTTGCTCTTAAGTCCCACAGAACCACAGTTTTTCTGTCTGGCTTATTCAATATCGGCTGGCACACTAAATGTTTAGTTGGTTCTTCATGTAACCTAATGTCCAGAAACTCGTTGAACAGCCCAGCAGTGCTTTGTTCAAACTAACGACGATGCGTTGAAATGACACGTGGGTTAATGCATTTTTAGAACTCTTCTGCTGCTTTTGAATGGAATGAAATCATCAGTATTCTCCAGTGGACTCACAAAGGTGATGCTGGATTTTGGATGTTCGTCTGCTTTGCGGTTCTATGAAGAACTCCGGTGCTGGGAAGGTAAACGGTCATTAATTTCAGGACGGTAGTTATTAGTTGAACCTAAACTTCACTCAGCCACATACACACGGAAAGGTAATGGCTTAACACCAGGATGAAGTTTCACAGTTCTAATCTAGTTTAGTGATTTTTTTTTCGCTTAAAAATGGCAACACAATGCTTGCATTGCATAACTTTTAAACAACATTTTCGTTGTTCAGGATTCAAATCTTGAGTATGAAATGCGCACACCTCGTTTTCGAAACGGCAGCAGTGACTTTCGTAGATTGGAGAGGTGGAGCGTTGTCTCTACTGATCTACCACACTGATGGCCTTGTGTACCTCTGGATTGAGTCTTTCATGAAACGGCATCACCAAATGGTGATTGGTTGGAATCGGCTGGAATCATTTTGGTCGGGCAACCAGGATGTGTGATATTATGGAGCATCTGCTCTCTTTCCTCGAAGGAACCAGAGATTTGGTAAGGTGAAATTCTCTTTTGTTTGACTTTGGTCCAGCCACGGTTTTAGGCCACGCGTTAATGGCCTATTGTTGCGTTTTTCATACTCTACATAAACATGACTTTCAGCTGATGTTTTCAACATGCGAAATGACAGAAAACATTTTTTGTGCCGATGTATGCAGTTTAGTCTTGACGCTATTGTCTGAGAGAAAGTATGAACTTTATTTTCTGCTGAAGCAGCAAGTGTTAACTTTATTTAATAGCAAAAATAACAGTTCTTTACTGGCATCAGTGGTTCCATGAAGAACCTTTAACGTCAGTGGAACCTTTCCATTCCACAAAAGGTTCTATAGAACCTTTAGGTTCTTAAGATTATTAAAATGGTCTTCAAAAAAAAAAAAAAAGGTTCATGGTGAACCAAAAATGGTTCTTTTGTGGCGTCACTGCAAAATTACACTTTATGTAGGTTTAGGGTACTGTTATATTTTGTAGTATGTGAAACAATAAGTAATATGCTTTGATTAACCTTGGCATGTTTTATTATCTTCAAATATGTTGCCTTTCGCAGCCCAATTGAATTACGATTCGAGAAAAAGATGGTTGGTCACAATTGATGTTGGATTGATTGTATACTGCACATGTTGACAAATTTAGCACGACAGCTAGGTATTATATTCATATAGGATATCTGCACAATGTGCATCCTCCAAATCTGATCATAGTTAAATAACTTGGTTTCAATAAAGAAGTCATAGGGCTTTTCAATGCATAGATTTTTAAACCATGGGCAAAAATGCATCCAAGTAGATATTTGATACTACTAAACATTTTTATGCCCTTAACACAATCTAATTTGACAGCAGGTTCATTGTGTTCTACTTGATTCTTCTATTCTGTTCTATTCTGTTCTATTCTATTCTGTGGCCCCAAAAAAAGGATTTGGGCACATCTTTCACACTTAATTTCTGAATTTCATTGTATCAGATGTAAAATATCAAACATAATGTCATCTGTACATACATTATGCTGGAGCTTTTCTTACTTTTCTGAGCTGCCACCTTGATTGTTTTGTAATCAACTGGTCTCAGTCCTTTTTTTTTGTTTTTTTTGTTTTTTCCCAATGTGGATCAGTGAAGTCAGTTCTTACTGCAATAACCCATGTGTCCTTGCAGAATCATCACTGTGCAAGACTTTGTCTTTTTTTCCTTTTTTTTTTTTTTTTTGTACATCTTGCTTCATACACAGAAAAACAGTCGAGGTAGCATTTACCTTAAAACAAATTTCACTCAGAAATTGTTTATTGTTAAAAAAAAAAAACATGAAATTTTGTGGAAATAATTTCTATAATTTCTACACATTTGTGGCCACTTTATCTCCCACAAGCAAAATGCCGTTTTTCACAGACTTGATACAGTGAAAAACAGTGGAGGACTGCATCTTAATTAATGCATCTTTGTAATTATGACTTAACCTGATAATACTATTTCAATTGATTGTCAGGTTCATACATTTTTTATAAAGCAGAACATCAGCAGTAAGATGGAAAGACATCTCACCTAATAAATACTTAATGGAAATAAACAACCTTAGTTCTTTAGTCTAATTGTGTTTATGATTGCATACCAACATCACTTTATTATTAATGTATTATTATTGAATATTAATTTAGGCTATATTAATATTGAATTCAGTGTTAATGTTGAATATGCTGATACAGGAGTTTACAACAGCTTCAGACATATCCTTTTAGTATATACAATCTGAATTTGTTAATCTAATCCAGTGGCTGTTTTGGTATTTTTTTTTGGAGCACTTTTAATATCTTAAGTCCACCATTAGATATTGTAATCCAAAACCTTTACAGCGATTTCATATGTAAATAATCTTTTCTCTGCTCTGGAGGAAACAGCAGTCACAAAATGAAAATTGTTCATTTTCTAACATCTGCTACGGCTCGCTTGTTCCTCATTTGCTTCTAAATGACTGCAGTTCATCAGCCGTGATGTTTCTACATGTGCAGGGCTGTTTTCCCGTTGTAGTGTGAAGATACTGTCCGTGAAATCTGTCTGTGTTTAGGACAGCGCTGTGTGCTATTACACTAACATGAACTGACTGATAGTGAACCATTTGATTTGCCCAGGGCCACCTATCCTATGTAGACATTAAAATATGACTTTTGTTCTCTTCTAGCAGTTTAGTCCCAGGATTTTATTCTACTTAATACTCATTGCAAATTGATATCATGCTCGGCTCAATCCAGGGATTGTGAGTCTACAGCAGGCTGGGCTTTAAACTCCCCTACAGGAGATCAGACTCTCAAACTTTAATGGCAAGCTACATGATATCTTAACTGTTTACATACTGGTATGCTTAAGTTTTATAGATGTATATTAAAATAACTTGGAAGCTTCTTTCCTTATTACTAGCATCATGCCTTTGTATGACAGTAATATGCTTAACAGTTTTCTGGTCATTATCCAAAGTGGAAAACTGTCTTATTTGTGTTTTCATTGCTTTTTCCTTGTTTTGGCACATCAAATAGTGTATTTCTCTTTTTTTCTTTCTTTTTATTTGAATATATTGAAAATTTACTTCAATATGCATGCGTAACTCTTGCTTATTTGATTATTAAATATTAACTATATTACTTAAGTAATGTTAATATATTTTAATAAAATATTATAGTGTATAATGTTATATAAGAAATGCTTAAGTGTTTAATTTATATGCATCAACAAAGCAAATACCAATTTTCTTTTTAAAGAATATTTTTTAGTACGTTTTAATACATTCCCCAGTACGTTAGCAAGAGCTAATGGATTAAATTTCACTCAATAGCAATTCTAAAATTCTTAGTTAACAAACTACACAAATTCATGGGGGTTGTTTCATTTTCAGTATTCTCGTTATACTGTGGAATTCAGTGGTTGTTTGTGTGGACATAAACAGTCTGATGGTTCAGGTTGAAGGTTCATTCTCAAGAAGGTCTGATCCAAGGCCTGGAGAGTTACTGAGATCTCAAGCCAGCATCCGGAAGGCACTGTGTAAGCGCTGATGTAAGTGCTGAGGATGCTGATTTTCCTGAGAAACACTCATTGTGCCCTAAGTCTAAGTACCATCAGTCTTAAACATTTAATACTCTGCAGACATTAAAAAAAAAGCATTAGTAGTGCGTCTAAAACCTTTGTCATGTTTGATAAGTGAACAAGAACATGTATGCCAGACATAGAGAGATGTTATTTAGGTTTCTCTTATTCGATTCAATGTTCCCTCTGAGTATTTGGACACTGAACCAACACAAAAGTCTGAATGCTGTTGTTAAGGCAGCAATATGCTACACAACTTGCAAACAATAGGCAATATACACTTACTGACGTTACAGAGGAATAACTGGACATCTAATGACTACACAACTGAGGATCTGACACTTTCACAACAAACTCATGCAGAAACATGTGACTCGTTGCTAGGAGACGCATGAAAAAAAAAAGTGTTCTAAATACGGCTCAAAATATCAAACGTTTCATCTCCGATGACTGAATAGAAAGAGTTTGCCCCCATCATACACCAAGGTGATTTCTTTTAAAATCTATCAACTCTGACTTCTCAACATCTGCAGATTTGCTCTAACTTGCAGCAACTAGCTTTGACTCGTGTAGACTTAAACAGGTGTGCACTGTAAAAAATAAATCTGTAAAATAACACTGGCAGCTCATTACACACAACATTATGCAATTTTATGGACATTTCTGTTAAAGAAAAAAGTCCACTTCCAAAACAAAGATTCACATATAATGTACTCACCCCCTTATCATCCAAGATGTTCATGTCTTTCTTTCTTCAGCCGTAAAGAAAAGCATTTTTCTCAATATAATGGACTGAATGGATTTTGAACTTTCAAAATGCAGTGTAAATGCGGCTTCAAATGATCCCAAATGCGGTTGTAAAGATCCCAGCCAAGGAAGAAGGGTCTTATCTAGTGAAACAATTGGTTATTTTCATTAAAAAAAAATACAATTTAAATATTCTTTATTCTCAAACGCTTGTCTTGCTTTACTCTTGTTGAACTCTGTGCATTCTGACTCAAGACAGTTAGGGTATGTCGAAAAACTTGTATTTTCTTCCTCAACTTCAAAAATAATTTCAAAATCATCCTACATTGCTGCAAAGTACCGACCCAGTCTTTGCAAAGTAAACATGCAAAAAAGATCAAACACCTTAACAAAAAAGGTAAAACAGCGATATAGGGCGATTTTGAAGTTGAGGGAGAACATGAGATGAACATTTTTCAAAATACCCTAACTGTCATGAACCGAAAAAAAAAACCGTCCAGGCAGAGTAAGACAAGACAAGCATTTGGCATTAAATAATATATAAATTGTATTATTTTTATGAAAATAACCGATTGTTACGCTACATAAGATCTTTCTTTCTCGGCTGGGATCGTTTGAAGCTGCATTTAAACTGCATTTTGGAAGTTCAAAGTCGGGGCACCATATCAGTCCAGTATATGGAGAAAAATGCTGAAATGTTTTCCTCAAAAAACATAATTTCTTTACGACCGAAGAAAGAAAGATATGAACATCTTGGATGACAAGGGGGTGAGTACATTGTATGTGAATCTTTGTTTTGGAAGTGGACTTCTCCTTTAACTGTAAAACACAATGAAATGAAGTGTGAAATTCAAAATACTAGTGAAACACCTGTAAAAATAAATACAATTTTTTTTTTTTTTTTTTTGAGTGTGGGCAACATCGATCCTAGAGATCTGAAGTCCTGCAGTGTTCAGCTCCAGCCTCAATCAAAAACACCTGAACAAGCTAATCAAAGTCTAAAGATTGCTAGAAAGCTACAGGCAGGCGAGTTTTAATCAAGGTTGGAGCAAAACTTTACAGGACTGACATTGGCCACCCCTGCTCTAGACTTTTGTACAAAAGTCTGTACAAAAGTTGTGTATTATATTTCAGCCTTTAGATGACAAGAAGAATGTTGATATGTTTTTAAATTCTAAATCATAACAGAAAAAAAGGTACAGTTTTGTCACTGGGGTCTTACCTTAATATACAAAAGAGAAAAGGTACAAATAAGTACTAAAATGTAGCTTTAAGGCACTAATATGTAACGTTTAGGGGTAGGTAAGGTACAAACATGTACCTTTTTTCACTTTTGTACCTTAGAGTACCGCCCCAGCGATAGAACTGTACCTTTTTTTCTGACAGTGTACCAGTCAAAATGAAGAAAAAAAAAAAAAGTATTGTGCCACTGTTTGCTTGCTTGGTATACTGATTGAACACAATGCCATTCAGACACTTTATGATTTTTAAATATTGTTAAATATTGTTGGAAACACTTCACAGTTAGGTTCTATTAATTTGTTATTGCATTAGGTATTATAATATAACAATAAACATTATTATTATGTATTAATCAGTCAATGTGCATTTCTACACATACTGTATAATAATTTTCAAGTTATATAAATTAACATTAGCTACCATATTGTATATGAACAATTTTATTTTTAATAATTGAACAAACCTAAATTAATAAATGTATTATGGGACCTAATTCACGTTGTGATTAAGTGTTGTTACTGTATTTTTAAATGACACATGTGTGAAGTTATTTAATTTAATGTGATTTTTGAATTAGTTTTTTGAATATAATGTAATGTGGATATGAAATAATTCTAAAATAGTATATAATTAACTGAACACTGATTTAAATTGCCCAAAGAAAAGTACATAGCTAAGTACTGCTATTTAGAAAAGATTGCATTAATCTCTCCTTTACTGAGTCTGTTAAAGGTGGGAGTCTTGAAAGTATATTTGTAAGACTTTCTGACCATTACAAGCGATACAAACAATATGCAAAACATGCCACTAGATGTCCTCATTCTGCATGCACATTATACATGTTTGTGAGGATTGTGCCTCTAGGCTAGGGGTGCAACTCAGTCCTGGAGGGCCGGTGTCCTGCACAGTTTAGCTCCAACTTACCTCAACACACTTGCTAGGAAGTTTCTAGTATGTCTAGTAAGAGCTTGATTAGCTGTTTCAGGTGTGTTTAATTGGGGTTGGAGCTAAACTCTGCAGGACACCGGCCCTCCAGGACTGAGTTTGGGCACTCCTGCTCTAGGGTCAGTGGGTATCTGGAATTTAGTCCATTCATCTGGGACCAAACTTTGAATCAATAAAGAAACTTAAAATTGTTTGCTAATAAAATTAATTTATATAAAAAGTTCCTTCTAGATTCTTTCCATTGCAATCTTAATCTCAACTCTCAACTTTTATTATCCACCTTATTCTTCAATGCGTAAGCAAGTGTATGGGTGAGACTTTCGGTTCATTAGTCGCTATTTGCTTGTTAAGTGAGGACGTAACGTGTCCAATTTTAAAATTTTGTCACTTTAAAATACCATCTTAACAACAGTTTAAGAGCACTGTTAATTCATATTAAACATTTAAGCTAAACATTTTCAAACGTACAATGTACACTACAGTCTCCATGCTCACAGCATCCCAAACACAAATAATTTTTATATTTATTTATATGTATACAGTAGTCAACTTTTGAAGTAGATCAAAAAAGTTCATTAAAGTCTTAAGACAAGAACGGGTATTGTTTTGGTTTTAGGACAACTGATGAAAGGTTTTGATCCACTTCAAATGTTGACTACTGTAGTTTCATTGTCTGGCAATCTGGGATTTCGGAATGAAATTAAGTGGAGGATTATATATATATATATATATATATATATTTTTTTGGTTTTGTTGTTTTCTTGTGGCATCTAATAGAGCATTTGGACATGGAGACGCTGACACGTGACGTCAGACTTAACAAGCGAATAGGAAAATAATGAGAAGAATAACAACGTGCAGTAACCGGTAAAACCGTTTGCGCTACAAAGTGTGCTCCCAGTTATTAAAATAATATGTTAAAACACTCCAATTTGCAATATCACGCAAAACTAACTGTTTGTACAGCTAAAAGTTGTTGGACACGGGTGAGACCAGAAGCCAGACACATAAAATGTACACTCTAACAGCAAAAATAAGGTGGATAGCCTGTATATTATATAAGTATATTATCTGAATAAGACTGTGAAGTAACTGTGTTTATAACTATTTGGATGGACAAAGAGAAATTATTACATTAATGCACACATTATGCTGTTATTTTAAAACATTTTATTTAAATACTTTAGATTTAATACTAAGTTATTTTGCCAGTCTGTTATTGTGGTGATAAAACCTGCACATAAAATAAAATAAAATAAAATAAAATGTACATAAAAAACTAAGTGAACTAGCCAGGTGCCTTGAATACTACACAGAGCATCCATTACACACTTGCCAGGTTTGTAAATAGTTACGGATTAAAACTAGTAATCATACGCTAAATGTTTAAGGGTCACACGCTACTGGACTTTCAAGTCATTCCAAACACAACACGTACACATAGGAACACACTCTAGGAGACACATGGCAACTGAAAACAATAAGTGTTCTCAAAACATGTTTGATATCCTCCCACTGGATAGATTTGCAGTCTGAAGATAAAATAAAAAATATCAGTGTCCATGATACACAGATTTTCAATGAAATGAGTCATCTCAAAATGGCAAACTGGCTTTGACTTTCGGCAACATTGGATTGCAACGTTTCGGACTCACCTGGATTGTAAATCAGGGCAAAATTTATGTAAAATATTCAGTGGGTGGTCTAACAAAAGTTGCAAAGTTGACCAGACTTCGTGCTGGTAGTTAAAAGACTGGCTGTGTGATTAAAGAGAAGTCCATTAAAAATTAAAATGAGCTGAAAATTTGCTCTCCCTCAGGCCATGCAAGATGTAGATGAGTTTATTTCTTCATGGAAACAGATTTAGGAAAATGTAGCATTCCATCACTTGCTCACCAACGGAGCTTCTGCAGTGAATGGGTGCCGTCAAAATGAGAGTCCAAACAGCTGATAAAAATATCACAGTAATCCACACCACTCCAACAGCTTCACTCTTGTGAAGCTAAAAGCTGCAAGCTTGTAAGAAATCCATGATTAAGGTGTTTTAACTTTCTAGCTGTTGCTTCAGGCCAAAATACCAAACTGTAATCCATAGTAATGCTTTCTCCAGGGAAAAGGCCAACCTGTTTTGTCCTCACCCATCAAAATCCACACACATTTGTTTAGAGCTGTTGTGGACTGTTCTGGCTTGGAAACAGTGATTGATCTGTGCATATTTCTCTCCTGATTCAGACAAGACTTCTTTTCCACTATTAAGAAAGCAGTAATATGAATAGAGGACTTATGTTTTAGCTAAAAGCAACAGTTTGAAGTTTAAAATGTCTTAATGGATTTATTTATGACAAACACGCAACTTTAATTAATTAATGGACTTGAGTTGTGTGGATTACTTGTGGGTGAACTGTTTCTAAATACTTTGAGTGATATAGCTTTGAGAGCTACTCAAATATGGGGCTTCCTTCACATTTGTATATTTAACATCATCCACAATTTTTCTCCCATCACAGAGATGTGTTACTGCACATTCACACCGTTTCATGGACAATCTTGCTCTGTCTTGTAAAATGCGATCATCCACATTGCTTCTAAGCTATCATGCAAAATAAATTTGCCAAACATATGCATTCACCTTGCGATGAGGACATTCTCCACAGCATTTTATACCAACTTCCAAGGTCTTTTCAAGTTGGCGCTGACATTTCAGAGTGCATAAGATGCTAGGGTCAGGCAGTGGATTTGCTGTATCATATTAAACAGTAGTTATTTTTTATTCATGCTGGGTGTGAAAAAAAAAAAAAAAGGTAATGGAAGAAGAACCCTCTTATTGTCTTATATGAGGTCCTGAATGTTGTACAGTACCTGTACATGGACGATCTTTAGTTTTGAATGTATATCTTCAGATGTTTTCAAATAAAAAAAAATCTAAATGGTATTACCCTGCACATGATTTACCCTCCGCCTGTGAGATTATTCCTTACTACTGCTTCTTGCACTTAATCCTTGCTTTTTTTCCCGGTGTAGTTTACAAGGTCGTTTCTAAAATAGCTTACTTGTGTTTTTTGTGTGGAATAAAGAATGCAGCAGAACACTCTTTGCCTCCTCATGCCCTTATAAACACATCTTTATGATTTCTCAAGTCTCAGTGATGTTCAATATGTCCTTTCAAATGGCTCTTCTTCATGTTTTCTCTCTACATTATAGAGTCCTTCGGTTCAACCTGTTGTTACAATGAATGTCATCCCGGGTCCCTCTCCTACCATGAGTTTACCACCTCCAGCCATGATCACAGGAGCCTCCCCTCCTTCGTTCCCTCCTCCAGTATTCAACCCCCCACAGATGCCTGCAGGTACTTCTTTTTTGAAAGAAATTAATACTTTTATTCATGAAGTATGCATTAAATTAGTCAACAGTGGCAAAAAATACATTTATAATGTTACAAAAGATTCTGTTTCAAATAAATGCTGTTCTTTTGAACTTTCTGTTCATCAAAGAATCATGAAAAATAAAATGTGTCACGGTTTCCAAAAAAAAAAAAGGGCAGCACAACTGTTTTCAACATTTATTAATAAGCAGAAATTTATTAAATCGGCATATTAGAATGATTTCTGAAGAATCATGTGATACTGAAGACTGGAGTAATGATGCTGAAAATTCAGCTTTGCATCACATGAATAAATTTCATTTTACAATATATTCACATTGAAAACAGCTATTTTGAATTGTAGTAATATTCCACAATTTTTCAGTTTTTACTGTATTTTTTATCAAATAAGTGCAGCCTTGGTGAGCAGAAGACTTTTTAAAAAAAAAAATCTTTCTTTTCAGTGTTTAGATAAATAGACCAAGCATAAAATAATAACATAAATTCACCTTATGAATTGTTATCTTGTTTTTAACCAGTATTCCCACCTGCCATCCCAGTGGCCTCTATGAACCCTGCAGGTCCTCCTCCATCCATCACAGGTATCAACCAATGTACAATTAAATTCAACATGAAGTCAAAATTGGCTAAAAACCTGATACATGTTCCTGGTCCTATCATGAATGATTCATAATTCAAATTCCCTTCTTCTACATGATTTATCAGTGCACGTAACTCCAAAGAAACCAGAATGGTTTTTAAAATCTTTCAAAATATACTCAATCCACCACTGAATCATTTAGTTTTATGGGCTAATGTTGTAAAATGTGACCCTGGACCACAAAACCAGTCTTAACATGGGTATATTTGTAGCAACAGCCAAAAACACATTGTATGGGTCAAAACTGTCGATTTTTCTTTTATGCAAAAAAATCAGTAGGATATTAAGTAAAGATCATGTTCCATGAAGATGTTGTAAAGTTACTTCCATAAATATATCAAAACTTAATTTTTGATTAGTAATATGCATTGCTAAGAACTTCATTTGGACTACTTTAAAAGTGATTTTCTCAGTGTTGAATTTTTATTTTTTTTTTATTTTTTGCACTCTCAGATTTTAGATTTTCAAATAGTTTGTATCTCCACCAAATATTGTCCTATCATAACAAACCATACATCAATGGAAATTTTTTTTATTAGCTTTCAGATGATGTATAAATCTCAGTTTCGAAAATATACCATTATGACTGGTTTTGTGGTCCAGGGTCACAAATTTTCAGTGATCCCCAACTCTTTTCTGATATGAAACAATCACTTTCCGCCATTAAGTCATTTCCAGATGCATAAAATCAAGTGATGAAGGTGACTTACTAAAGCTAGTGATGTTTTTGTCTTTTGTAATATCAGAAACCCCAATCGAAGAACCTTCAGATGAATCCCACGAAGCTCCCAAGAGTCACATGGACCCAACAGGAGCTCAAACGCTCAGTCCGCCTCCTCTCGGGGGGATTTTGGGGCCCAGACCGGGACCCCTACCACCACACCCCCCCGTGGGGGTCCGCCCACCCTTCATGCCCCCTTTCGCTAATAACGGGCCTCATCCCATCCTGCCGCCTCCCAATATGCCTCCTCAAATGATGCCCCCTAGGGGCCCTAACCCCATGTTCGGTCAACCCCCTGCGGGCCGATTCCGAATGCGCATGATGGGTCCTCCAGGACACGATTACCCCCCTCGCAGGCTCCCAGTGGCTCCTAGAGGAGAGGAACCGCATTGGCGGGAACAAGGACCTGAAAGGGGCCCAGAAAGTTTCGAGCCACCGTTTCATCGGGGTGGATGGGTAAGGGGCGGCCCTCGAGGACGAAGTCGCTTTGGGAACTGAGTTGCGTGGGTTTTTTTTAAGCACTACTGGCTTCAGCTGTGACTGGACTGAGGAAAACGGGACTCGGCGTTGTGAAACGGGAATACAGAGAACATATTCTACGTATTCTATACAGAGTCCACATGAAATTAACAGACACTGATGGTCCTCATCTTTCTACATGTCGTCATGTTTGCTTAAATAGGCGAGACAGGGAATCATATATTATGAAATTCCCATTTCGCTTCATGCGACATTGATGAGGTCTGTCATTTTCAAAATGTTACACTCACTACCATAGACTACTAATATTTGAGGTCTAGTGTAACATGTTCAATGTAAATAGTCCAGTTTGCACATTTCACAATTGTTCTACTGTGAAGAAACCATCTGTGGAAAATGTTCCCATCTTCTGTTGTGTATATTTGGAGGTAGTACTTTCGTTAAAGCTTCCGTATGCTTTCAGTGAGGACTTTGTCAGGAACTCCTGTCAGAGGTAGAGCATCATCTTTGGCCGGTTAATTTTACAAAGCTATTTTTTACCAATCATTCTTGTTTCTTTTTCTGTCTTAAAGGTTTATATTAACATGCTAAAACAAACACAATTAAATGTTGTGGCTACTTGAACTGACTTGTTGGTTTTCTTTAAGGAAGACTTGAAGTTTAGTGACTGCAGTTTTGCAGTTGTCTCTGTAGAGGACGCCATTTGGCAAGACTCAGACTCCAATCCTGGTAAATTGATGGAAAATGCATTTTTCAACCAGGGTTATTATAGTTAACTAAAGCATAAAAAAATCCTTTAATGAAATAAAATGTATGTTAACTAAAATAAAATAATAAAAACTTATTTTCCTTTTAATTTTAGCTAGTTGCCTAGGCAACATTTCTCATTTTAATTTAGTTTAACTTAACCAAGACTAAAAATGAAATAAGAATTATACAAATATTTAAAAAAAACTAAAAACTTAAACTAAAAACAACAAAATGACTAATATTTGAATTAATAAAAATTATACTTGAATTAAATTACAAAATTATATTTATGCTAATATAACATTTCGAAATATGTATATGATATATATATATATATATATATATATATCAGTATTTTATGATGATTGTATGCAGTGTAATCATTATCCTAAAAATAAAAATCATAATTAATTAAATGCACATTCATTTAGTAAAAATATCATTTTTTGTTATAATTAAAAACAGAATAGTAATAATATATTAATAATGTCTTGTAATTTGTATAGTAATTTATTTTATGCAATAAATTAGTATATCAGTATTTTATATTATGTGTAGGTAGTGTAATCATTATCATAATAATAATAATAATAATTATTATTATTATTATTAAGTAAAATGTAAAAATGTGCATTCATTTAGTAAAAATTATTATTCTAGTAATAAGTTACAAAGTAAGAATTTTATTCTAGTGACAATTAAAAACAGAATAGTAATAATATAATATTAATAATATCTTGTATTTTGTATAGTAATTTATTATTATATACTATAAATTATTATTTCAGTATTTTATTATTGTTATGTGTATGTACTGAATTCATCATCAAAAATAATAATAATTTGTAAAAATGCGCATTCATTTAGTAAAAAAAATAAATAAATAAATAAATAAATAAGATTTAAAAAATGAAAGAGTAATAATAATAATTCTAGTAATAATTTAATTCTAGGAATGATTTTTTTTTTTAAATAATTGTTTTACTCAATGGATCAGCAGGTTCCAACAAGTGTGTGCACGCGCACCGGTGAGCTCTGGTGTTTCACGGGTACAGCGCGCGCGCTCCTCCCTTCAGCCGCGAGCTAAACACTGGAAGCGCGTGTGCGCGCGGAGCGCCGAGTCTGACAGGAGAGACGCGCTGGATGCCATGATGTCTCACAGTCGCCCCACACGCAGGACACCGTACGGAATTATGACAGGTATGTACACATATTAATACACATTTACAAATGAATAGCATTATTTAGTGTAGAATTACACTGAGGCGACACAAATGCTGATGCGCGTGACTGCGGCATCACTGGAGACCGCACGTGCTGGGCGCGAAATGTTAATTGACTCGCAGTAATTGTGTTTGTTTATCTAGACTGCGTGTATTTCCATAATAAATGACTGCTGCGTTTGGGTTAGTGATTTTCAGCTAACCGTTTTTGGTTCCCGCCCTGATCAGAAATTTCTAACGGAAATTCTGTCAGAATTAGAAAGCCATATTAATGGGGTTTTACAACATACTACAGTAAGTAGGTATTTTAAGACATAGTTTCCGCGAATTATGAACGAATTAAGGATCTTCAAACTTTAACTTTATCCAGTAGCATCTTATTTGATTATTTACGGATTCATAATTTCTCCGTTATGGTTCCTTTATGATAGAAATCTCAATAAGAATACTGTACATACTGCTTTAGGATTTTTCACGACATTCACAAAAACATCAGTGTATGGTTTGAAATCAAATAAACCTTAAAGTAACCTTTACTGAACGCTCTGTAACACTTTCGTTTTGAAAACATTCGTTTTTGGTTCTGATATATAAAGCTTAAAAATAACCTTTACAGAACGTTCTTTATAAGGTTATAACACAAAAACCTTTCGTCAACGTTCTGGGAACGTTAGTTTATGGTTATTAAAAACATAAAAGACTGTTCTTGGAAAGTTAGTTGGTTCTCAAAAATAACCAAACGCAAACTATATGGTAACGTTGAGGGAACGTTCTGTCATACTGTTAATCTTAGACTTCTGCTGGTAATTATGGGTTATGTTTTATTTTCAGCAGTCAAACAGATGCGTTCGAAATGCGTCAGATGTTTGAGCGCGTCCGTGCGTGTGTTATGAATGCATCTGCAGGATGCTCAGTCAATGCCAAGGGCACAAGCTCCCCGGTGACCCTGTCCTTACGGCCCCAGAGCTCACTGTACTGCTGATTTTAAAACATAGCCATGACAATCCATCATTGCTTGTGTCACTTGAGGTTTTCCTCTAGAATAAACGTGGAGAGAATGGCCTCTCTTGATGTGTGTGACGGTCTGACCCCTGCTGTCTGGCATCTGGTGCATTGATGCTCAGAATATGTGCCACATGGTGTCATGCATTAGATGGTTCCTGATTAAAAATGGATGTTTTGGTGCATTTTCCATTAATTGATTAAATGCATAAACAGTGCATAACATTATATTAGAGATGGCATTTGAAATGACATTTCAGGCTTCAATAGCATGATGTTGTGGTGTTGTAGGTGGCTGTCAAGGCATTGCTATTTGTTTGCTAAAATGTTCTGGGTAGTTGTTAGATGGTTGCTTACTTCCTCTAGTCAAAACACCAATCCAAGGTGTATAATTTTAGGATATGGCTCAAATCCCTCCTACATCAGTTTTATATAATTGTAATAGATGTTTGCATTCGCAGATGCTTGCATTGTTATCTTTCACTACCAGCAATATACTGATATATACTAATATGGCCATATGGCGTGATAATAAAATCTGGCAATATTTAGCTATTTTGATATTATTGAAATTGGCCAATAATGTTCTTGCTTGCTTGAGAGACGATAAATGCCATAGGGTGCATTAGTGCCCACCCACCATTTTGGTGCGTCCGAACGTTTTTATTCCATTCATTTTTCCCATAGGGATTTTAAAAATGTCTTTCATTAAAGGGTTACAAACCATAAACCAAACCAACCAGCTACAAAGTGAATCACAACATTGCAAACTTTGATTTAAAGCAAAAAATTATTTTAAAACCGGATGAAAACGACTGTGTGCGCCATAACGTTCCCATAATGTCTGGAAAATGATAAAATAGATTGTTACCTTAACATTTGCATAACCAAGAAAAATGTTTCTAAAACATTTTAAAAATCGGATATTGTGAGATATAGTGTTTAAATTAAAGCATTAGAAAAATTATCTTAGATCAAAAAATGTTTTTTTGTTAGCTGGGAAGCATTACGAATGACATAATCGAATAAAAAATGATGGATAAATATAAAACTATAACTATTAAAAAATACAAAACTGTTCAAAGTTGTTGGTTATATCTATAGAAGCAATATAATTATAGTTTACTGCAAAATATGCATATATGTATAAACGTGTCTTTTAAACGTGATTAGAGAGACCAACTCGATATCATTTGCATTGGGGAGTTGGATGTTTCCGGCAAGCTCCTTTTTGTGACTCTCTGATTGGTGAGATTTCTGCACAGCATCATGGGTAATGTAGTTTTCCACCACAAATTCAGATTTTAGACTAATATTTTAAAAACATGTTGTAATAATGTGAATGGTTTCAACAAAAGCATATATCATCAATTAACAACCTCTTAGCTCAGAGTAGGAATCTCTTTAAAGGTTTGTACACTACCAGTTAAAAGTTTTTAATGTTTTTTAAAGAAGCCTCTTCTGCTCACCAAGCCTGCATTTATTTGATCAAAAATACAACAAAAACTGTACAATTTTGAAATATTTTTATTATTTAAAATAACTGTTTTCGATTTGAATATATTTTAAAATGTAATTTATTCCTGTGATTTCAAAGCTGATTTTTAAGCATCACTACTCAAGTCACATGATCCTTCCGAAATCATTCTAATATTCTGATTTGCTTTTCAAGAAACATTTACTATTATGTTGAAAACACCTAAGTAGATTTTTTTTCAGGTTTCTCTGATGAATAGAAAATTGAGAAGAACAGCATTTATCTGAAATAAAATCTTTTGTAACATTATAAATGTCTTTATCATCACTTTTGATCAGTTTAAAGCATTCTTGCTAAATAAAAGTATTAATTTCTATCATTTCTTTCCAAAAAACAAAAACAAAAAAACTCCAAGCTTTTGAATGGTATAGTGTATAATGTTACAAAAGCTTTTTATTTTAGATAAATGCTGATCTTTGGATCTTTCTATTCATTAAAGAATCCTGAAAAAATGCACTCAACTGTTTTAAATATTGATAATAATAACAATAATAATAATAAAAATGTTTCTTGAACAGTAAATCATCATATTAGAATGATTTCTGAAGGATTATGTGACACTGAAGACTGGAGTAATGATGCTGAAAATTTAAAATATATCCAAATAGAAAACTGTTATATTCAATAGTAATAATATTTTACTGTTTTTGCTGTACTTTGCATCAAATAAATGCAGGCTTGGTGAGAAGAAAAGACTTCTTTAAAAAATATTAAAAATCTTACTGTTCAAAAACTTGACTTGGCTGGTAGTGTTGCACTCTGTTGTGTCAGTTCCAAATATAACGATATAAGCATTGTAAGCTTAAGTAGATCACAGAGACCATTGGTTTCTATGATCTACAAAAAATGTCCCAAGTCCCAAGCAGGACATGGAAACCCCAGAGCATTTGAGTGGCAATATGAGGTCAGTGGAGAACCGTGTTTAGTTAAAGATCTTTCAGTTGTAGCTTGTCTCCAGGGCCCGAAAGAGAAAACCACTGGATCGCTCTCTCTGTCTCTCTCTCAGGTTCAATCCTCAGTTAAACAGGC
Organism: Labeo catla; assembly: GCA_012976165.1. Classification (NCBI taxonomy): domain Eukaryota; kingdom Metazoa; phylum Chordata; class Actinopteri; order Cypriniformes; family Cyprinidae; genus Labeo; species Labeo catla. The sequence goes on along the minus strand of VONZ01000211.1, from coordinate 288,402 downwards.
TGTGCTCTGCTCATTTATCAGGTAGCAGATATGATCTGTGATGCTCTGAGAAGATTGAGAATGAGAGATGAGAAGCAGTGGAATGCATTTATATGCACCAATCAACCATATGCCAAAATAATCAGCTGTATAATCGCTATTCATTTAGGACACATGCATATTTTATTTTAAATGCAAAATGGCCATTTAAGTTTTTGACCTGTTTCATAATGCAATCTTTTACATGTTAAAGAATTATCTGTCACCCGTCGTCTATGCTATTCCAGCTGCCGTGGATTGTCTTTATCATAATGTTTGCGTAGGCCTATTGTGTGATTTGTATATTAATAGCAGGGGTGTTTGTACAGATCTTGACGTTTGTTTTGTGCTGTAATGAAACATGCCAAGTGTAAGGGCTCCAAATATGCATATTTTAAATCATCCCGACGTGAATTATTCATATCATACCCACGTCCACAGAATTGTTCATTCACGCCTGAAAAGGCCCAGAATAAAAGGAGCACTGTTTTTGCTGAGACAGTTGGTTTTGTGTTTGTTTATAATAAGGGCAGCGGGATTCACCGACCGCAAACGTTTTTCGTTGACTTCATGTCAGCAAAAAAATTCTGAGGGTGTAACGTGAACTATTTACATGCTGAATTAAGAGTATTGTTAATTCTTTTTAGATGTTTAGGTTATGATTGGTCAAATTTAATGAAGTCTTGAATGTTTAGTCTCTGTATCGGTGCTAAGTTGTCTGTTTTCTAAATCTGTTTTTTAATGGATGCAGATTTGGGAAAAAGTAGCGTTACATCTCTTGTTCACCAATTCATCTTCTGCAGTGAATGGGTGCCGTCAGAATGACGTCCAAACAGCTGACAAAAATATCACAATAATCCACATGTAATCCACACCACTCCAGTCCATCAATTATGAATCAAAAATCTGCGTGCTTCTAAGAAACACGACAAAAGAGACATTTTTAACTTCAAACGCTGTTTCTGGCTAAAATATAAGTCCATACGTTTCTAAAAGTTGCCTTTTCTGAATCAGGAGAGAAATATGCAAAGATTAAGCACCATTTACAGCCCAAAACAGTCTAAATAATCTAAAAAGTTTATGTAAGAGGACAATTGAGATTTTTTTATTGAAGAAAACATTATTATGGATTATGGTATTTGATAAACTGGAGTGGATTACTTGTGGATTATTGTGATGTTCTTATCGGCTGTTTGGATTTTCTGACGGCACTCATTCACTGCAGATGAGCACCACTTAAATTTGCTTGAGAAATCATGTAAAACTAGTTTTGATATAACTTCATCTTCATCGATCATTGTTGCCAGTGACTCATTTGTGCGATAGTGCAGTTGTGTTTGCTTAGGAAATGAAGCGATAATTTCTGAGGTTAAACACTGGCTTGAGTCCAGGCCTAAATTAATTTGATATACTTGCATCTTAGCATGGAGGGAGTCCAGACAACATGCCCACTTGAGTGAGATAAACAAACTGCTTAAGAATGTTTCTTGTTGCTTTAAATGGCCCTCTTTGTGCATAACTCATCTCCATTGCCTTAATCACGGGCTTATGGCCAGAATTGTCTTGTGAGTGTTATTTGCATCTTCTGTGGAAAACAACGGATTACTTCTTCCTTCTCATACAACATTAGTACATATTAACGTCTGTGCTTTGCAGCAACTTATTTGCTTGTTTGATCAAATTGGGTTGTTTTAGCTAAATGTACAAAGTGTAATCAGATTATTTGTGTTCGGGACATGTTGGGTTTCCCGTGTTTGCACATATGGCTGTGTCTCGGGTTATTTGTTTTGAATGTTTTCTGTGTATGTGGTATTGCAAGATTCCAGGATTTGTAAAAGCAAAAATATCAGTGCTATTGCTGAGACATGTCATGCAGTGCACAAAACAGCCCTGAAAGATTGTTGTTTAATTCTCTCAAGGCTGTCTGTCCATGCACTTATTTGCAATTGGTGTGTCCTTGTGTAGTGCAGCTATTATTTTAGGTGCTTTTAAAAACTGTTTTTTAAACACAATTTGTGACCCTGGACTTCAAAACCAGTCCTAAGAAGCACAGGTATATTTGTAGCAATAGCCAATAATAAATTGTATTGGTCAAAATGATCCATTTTTCTTTAATGCCAAAAATCATTACGACATCAAGTGAAGATCATGTTCCATGAAGATATTTTGTAAATTTCCTACTGTAAATATATCAACATTTAATTTTTGATTCGTAATATGCATTGCTAAGAACTTCATTTGGACAGCTTTAAAGGCAATTTGCTCAATATTTAGATTTTTGTTTTTGCAACCTCAGATTTCAAATACTTTTATTTCGGCCAAATATTTTCCTATCCTAACAAATCATACATCAATGGAAAGCTTATTAAAATGACCGTAATGACTGATTTTGTGGTCCAGGGTCATATTTGGCCTTTTAGAAGTAGTATTCACTTAATATATTTATATTTTAATTAAAATATTAAAAAGTTATTACATATTTTTTTTTCAAATATTTTTCAAAATCTTGAAATAATGTGGGAGATGTATAATATTGAATATATTCAATATAATAATTTGATATTGTGAGCATAACTAATATATTAATATGCTTTTTAAAATATTTTGAGATATTTATATATGTATATACATAATTCTTTACATTATTAAATCTTAAAATAATGTAAATTATTATGTATATATACGTATTAATATCTTAAAATATTTTAAAAAGCATGTTAATATATTAGTCATACTATTAGGTACACTCACAATATCAAATATCAAAATATATAAATAGTATGTAATATATTTAATGTATTTATATTGTATGGAGTATATTTATTATTATAAATATCATTTAATATGAATATATTTTTTAAGTAATTTTGAGTTGTTAAATCTTTAAAATAAGATATAAATGTTTATATATAATATTTATTTATTTTTTTAACATATCAGTTTTTAATTATAACTATCAAATATAATTTTATTTTGTGTTATTAAATAATATATTATATGTATTAGTATTCACAAAAAATATTATATATACTTTTTCAAATATTTTTCAAAATCTTAAAATAGTGTGAGAGATAATATTGAATATATCAATATAATAATTTGACAAGTGTAATTAATGTATTTTAACATGCTTTTTAAAATATTTTGAGATATTAAATCTTTATGTAAATTTCATATATATATATATATATATGATAGTATGTAATATATTTATTATTATAAATATAATTTATTATTAATATACATTTTTCAATATTTTTGAATTATGAAATCCTTAAAAATAAGATAAATATGTTTATATATAATGTTTATTTTTTATTGAACATCAATTTCTAATTATAAATATAGTTAAATATTATTTTTTATTATTTTTGTGTTATTAAATAATGTGGCATTAACTGGAAATGATGCAGTTCTGTTAATCAGCTGATGCTAGAATCACAAAATGGCCAAATATTGGATGATATATTGGTCAGTCTTTACTTAAAGCTTAGTTAGTGTTGTCATGAATCATATTTAGTCTGTTTTCTCATTAATTTGTGAGCTGTTGTTCTAAACGTTGTGAACCGTGTGGAGTTGGACTGTCACCAGTCCTCATGGCTCGTTGGCTTGTCCTAGATACTTGGGGCTTAAGATGACCCACTTAGATGCTTTTACTTATTGTGTTTCTGACTGTGCGGCAACACAACACGTGAAATATGTACTACAATACACCTGTGCTCATATTTCACTGTACAGGCTTTAAACTAGAGTGCATGTGAAACTCCTCCTGATTGGCTGGATTCTCTGCACGTGCACGCCTGATTGGTTCTGATCTGTTTTAAATCTGTAATTGGATTGATTTATGTTTCAAAACATCCATCTCCTCTCACTCTAGTCCGGGAGAGGACAGATGTGAAGTTGGCTTTGCATAATTGACCATGCATCTTTATTTTTGCCAGTAATGGATGCTGGGAAGGAGAGGGCGGCTGCTGAGCCAGCGTGGCCGATAAAAGACACGCACGCCTGCACATGCCGGGTCTCGGATTCACATGGATGATCTCTAATCCTGATAAATATGAAGAATGAATTGTCTAGAGGGGCGACTCCAGCTCACGCCTCTGACACCGGGAATGACTCAGCATCCTCTGCCTCCATTATAACACCACTACTGCTGATGAACCTGCAGAGGATTGTGGGGAAACTGAAAGTGGGTCTGCTAGCCCAGACGTTCACAGTAAACGTATAAAAACCAGGGCCATCCATCAATGATGTTAATTATGCAGGAGATAAATGATCCTCGTAACTTTAGCATGACGGAGGACAGATGCTAAGGAGAAATGTCACGGTGTAGCTATTCCGTATTTAGCATATCCAGCCTTATCTGAGATCTGATACACGAGTAAATACGTGACCACACGTTATTGTCAGCTTGATGTGATTGTGTTTCAGAGCCCTGTTTATGAAAGCAGACAGATGCTTCCATTGAAATTAAACTCCTATTTCATTGTTGTTGATGTGAATTGGCTGTAACTGGAATGATATATAACTGGTACTTCTCCCACCCTGCAGGAGTCTGTTTAAGACTAATTTGGTCGTTGCAATGGAAAAGTGCCAGGATGTTCTACTGCTGAGCCTTCAGGAAATTATTTTCCCACCTTAGACCTGAAGTGCCATAGACACTGAGGACCACCATAGAGTTACAATGTTAAATGTGACCCTGGACCACAAAACCAGTCCTATGTAACACGGGTATATTTGTAGCAATAGCCAACAATACATTGTATTGGTCAAAATGATAAATTTTTCTTTTATGCCAGAAATCATTAGGATATAGTAAAGATCATGTTCCATGAAGATATTTTGCAAATTTTCTACCGTAAATATATCAAAATTTGATTAGTAAATTGCATTGTTAAGAACTTCGTTTGGACAATTTAAAAGCGATTTTCTCAATATTTAGATTTTTTTACACCCTCAGATTCCAGATTTCCAAATATTGTCCTATGCTAACAAACCATACATCAATGGAAAGCTTATTTATTTAGCTTTCAGATGATGTATAAATCTCAGTTTCAAAAAATTGACCCTAATGACTGGTTTTGTGGTCCAGGGTCACAAATATGTAGAAAATTACTGGTAAAAAGAAATTTAAATCTGTTTGGACCATGGGAGCAAAAATGTTATGATTTCACTCGCTTAAAAATGATATACACCTTAACCATTCAGTATTTTTTTTAAATAAATAATACTTTTATTCAATAAGGAGGCATTAAAGTGATCAAAAGTGACTGTTTCTTGAGCAGCAAATCAGCATATTAGAATGATTTCTGAAGGATCATGTGACACTGAAGACTGGATAAATGATGCTGAAAAATCAGCTTTGCATCACAGGAATAAATTACATTTTAATATATATTCAAATAAAAAATTGTTAATTTAAATTGTAATAATATTTTACAATATTACTGTTTTTTACTGTATATTATCAAATTAATACAGCCTTGATGAGCATAAGAGACTTATTTTAAAAACACTGAAAAATCTTACAAACCCAAAACATCAAAACATTCAGTGTAGATAAAATTATATAATTTACTTCTTTATATATATATATGTTTGTGTGTGTGTGACCTTGGACCACAAAACCAGTCATAAGGGTTAATTCTTTGTTAGAATAAGAAGTTATTTGGTCGGGAGACAACTTTACTTAATATCCTGATGATTTTTGGCATAAAATACATGTATTTTTGAATATTGCTGCAAAATATACCCATGCTACTTACGACTGGCTTCATGGTCCAGGGTCACATATTTTTAAATGCTTAAACCATTTTAGAAAATACTTCAGACAGTGAAAAATACTTTTTAAGGAGTTAAATCTGTAAACCTGATCAGTGATATGTTTAATATTAGTATATCATGAATCATCTGATGTGACTCACAAGGGACACAGTTTCCTGAGAATGACCCTGATTCTTTCACATAGTTTTATCATGTTTTTTTATCCATTGCACAGATTTTTCCTCCAAAATCAGCACATTGTGTATTTTTCTTTAGAGGGAATGAGTGATTTTGCTAAATCAGGTATTGTTTTGCATGTGGTTGGGAGGTTTTTTGGCTGGTCTGAACGGAAGGGCAACTCTGGCTGTGTTCACAATTTATTTTTATTAAGGGCGCAGATTGTCAGTGGGATTGTGATGGCACATAGGCAGTTGGCACAAATATGGAAATGCATCATTGCTCTTGTGGGACAGTTTGATTTGCCCTGTATTGGCAAAACAAAGACGCTTGTTTATTTTATGACACAACGTTGAAGGAATAATTTGCCCAAAAATGAATATTCTGTCATTTTTTTTGTAACCCTGATGTCATTCAAAACTGTTTGCTGTTAACTTTCCATGCAACACAAGATGCCTGATTTTGAGGATTCTTCAGCAGCTCTTTTTCATAGAAGGACAGTTTATAATGTCCATGTCTTTCAAGCTCCAAAAAAATTAACAGGTTTGGTATGAAAGTTTTCATTGTCGGGTCACCTGTTCTTTTAAAGGAATGGTTCACCCAAAAATGAAAATATGCTGAATTTTTTTTTTTACCATCGGGGCTGTACAGTGCGACCATTTTAGCTGCATTTGTGACTGAAAACTACTGCGTGTGACTATGAAAACATATTTAGGAATTTTTTAGGTTTTTAAGGTTGTCCTCTCACATCAAAAATCAACCCACAATTTAGTTTAGACTTGTTTTCACTCTTAAACAGTGCTTGATCTGTGCATATTTCTCTCCTGATTCAGACAAGACCACTTTTCCACTGGAGAAAGCAAATTATGGATAAAGGACTTATTTGAAATGCAAAATATTAAAAAGATAAATTTGTTTCTTACAAACATGCTGTCACAGTTCTGTCTGTTTGTATATTTGGTTTCTCCCATTGTCTCCCCCTGTCATCCTGTTAACTTTGGTTTTGCCCTCGTTATTCTGTTATCCCCGTCACCTGTATTTCATTATTAGTTACCCTTTATAAGCCTGTTTGTATCCTGAGTTCTCGGTCGGTCTTTATTGTTGATGTTTCATGTTTCTACGTGTGTGGATATTCCTGCCTGTTCCTGCTTGTGCTACCTGAAGATTATATTAAATATTGTTGCTTGTTATCTCGTCTCTCGTCTCTCGTCTCGTTCCGTCCAGCACGCAGCGACTACGTAACACATGCAGCTTTTGGCTTCTTAAGATGTTAATTGATGGACTTAAGTGGTTAATTGTGGATTATTGTCATGTTATCAGCTGTTTGGACGTCATTCTGACAGTACCCATTCACTGCAGAGGATCTCAAAACTGCTCAGCAAAACAACTTCACCTTTGTCCCGCCACACTGTGCTGCAATCAGCGTGCAGTCATGCTGCTCAAAGTCATGTGGCCCGCAGAAACGCCCCCTGCCCCTGGTGCTATGTTTGCAGATAATCAAATGTGTGCAATCATGATTGTGGAAGAAGATCAGCCCATCTCATGCCAACATATCATCGGTTGGCTGAGCATTTACATGACATGTTCTGGCTGGTTTGCATTCATAGCGACAGGCTGCTTTGATGTGTATTGGAGAGAAGGAGAAGAAGGAGATGAGATGGAGTCTGCTGGGGATCTTCACTAATGATCTCCAGTATGCTCCGGCCAATCCCTTTCATCTGGTCCCTAATACTGAGGCTGAGTCTTTGTTGTTTCAGATCGGGCCTAGCAGGACTGTAATAAATATTTCTTTTTCTTCTTAAGCTCTAATTGAAGTGAGGTATGACTGGTAAGCGTCCTCTACTCCATGCTCATGCACTGTGTTGTTTCTAGAGAGGGAAAGAGTGAAGATTAGATCCTACTAAGCCAACATGGCTGGTATTTATTAGGGATTTGAAGCAGAATCTCAGATATTGAAGGTTCTTGTACATATTCGGCAGCTGTTGCTTCCTAACAAGAATCTTACAGGTTCATTCCAGGGTTTCTGGAACGTCTGAGTCATCTTCTCAACACTTTCAGACTCTCAGAATATCAACAAGAATATATAATGTTGTATAATATATGTATAATGTTGACAAGTATTACAAGCATTATTATTCTAAATGGGTGGGTAAAAGACAGTAATTGTGTATACATTACTATTCAGATATTTGGGGTTTAGGATTTTGTTTTGCTCTTACCAAAGCTGCAATTGTTTGAAAGAAAAAAATACACAAAAAAGTAATATTGTGAAATATGAAACTTTAAAATGACTTTTCTATTGTAACATGTTTAAAATGTAATTTATACCTGTGATGCAAAGCTGAATTTTCAGCATCATTACTCCATTACTATGTTGATTTTTTCATTTCTTGAAAACAGTTGAACAGCATTTATTTGAATAGAAATATATATATTTTTTTTTTACATTTTAATTTTAAAAAAAGTTTAATGTTTTAAAAATTATAAATATCTTTACTGTCACTTTTTATCAATTTATTGTGTCTGAATGAAACTATTAATTGTATTCATTTAAAACTGACCACAAACTTTTGAATAGTCCATTATATACACTACAAGTCAAAAGTTTTTGGAAAGTAAAATTTTGAATGGTTTTTAAAGAATTTTCTTCTGCACACCAAGCCTGCAATTATATGACCCAAAATACAGCAAAAGCGGTAATATTGTGAAATATTTTTACTGTTTAAAATAACTGTTTTCTATTTAAGTATATTTTAAAATGTAATTTATTCCTTTGACCAAAGCTACATTTTCAGCATCATTACTCCAGTCTTCAGTGTCACATGATCCTTCAGAAATCATTTTAATATGCTGATTTTGCTGTTCAAAAAACATTTATTATTATTATTATTATTATTATCATCAATATTTAAAATAGTCGAGATTCTTTGATGAATAGAAAGATCCAAAGTTCAGCATTGATCTGAAATAAAAAGCTTTTGTAACATTATACACTATACTATTCAAAGCATGGAGTCAGTATAATTTTTTGGGGGAAAGAAATTATGAAAATTTTTTGTTATTAAAAGCAAGGATGCTTTAAATTGATCAAAAGTGATGATAAAAGACATTTATAATGTTACAGGTACTTTTTAATGTTTACTTCTTTCATCTTTTACAACTTTTTAATTGATAGATATAGTAGAAAGTGATGTGAAATTATCCACGTGCACTATAGTTAACTGCTTTGCCACTAAAACTGATCATTAACTATTGCTATTGCTATTTCTATTGTTTTTTTCTGCACCATTTATGCAACAGGCATTAATGATAAGTTTTTATCTGCTGCTTAATAAAAATTTGGTCAAAAAAGAATGGCGCCACAAACTTATTACAGGACTATCTGAATATCTTGATAAGAAAAAACATATAAATCATGAAAACCAAACTCTTGTGGTCACATGAGAGGTGCAGTGTTTCTCATCTCTGTCATGTTTTGCAATCAGACAAGAATGCGATTCCCAAGTCACATCATGTTTCTGTGCATCTTTTTTGCTAAGCCAGGGCATTGTTTCCAGTGTTATGAATATGTATTGTCTCTGAACGTGATCCCAAATAGCTGTGAGCAAATTTGGAGTGCATTTCCGTACAGCTGGTGCGTTGATGATTTTAAATGAAAATCCCAGTTAGGCTGCTATCTTAAGCGTTCTGCGTAAGCCTCTCTCCTGGGTCACTGAAATATTGTGAATTCAGGAACAGTAGATGCTGGAAAACAGCTTCTCTATGGGAACACCAATGTTTTTTTAGTCGGGGATGCTTTATTGAATTCTTCAGTGACTGACATCAGAAAGGCTAATGCAAACACCGCAGACGGCGAAGGTAAAATCCCCGACCGTAATTGAAAGTGACATGTGTCGCCTCAGTTTGAAGAAGGATGTCGCATTTGCTTGTCCTTTATTATCACTGTTTGCTGGTCTTATGGGTGATTCTCTGCATTAGCTGATCGAGGACGGTTTTAGGGCTGTTTGGTTTGTTTTAAAGGCACAGTGATGAAGTTAAGCTCAGTTTCGGACACAACGGTCATATATGTGAACATGGACCAAAAAAACAGTCATAAGGGTCAATTTTTTTTAAATTGAGGTTGAACATAAGCTTTCCATTGATGTATGGTTTGTTAGGATTGGACTATATTAAACCGAGATACAACTATTTCAACAACTTGTAATCTGAGGGTGCCAAAAAATCTAAATACTGAGAAAATCGCCTTTAAAGTTGTCCAAATTAAGTTCTTAGCAATGCATATTACTAATCAAAAATTAAGTTTTAAATATTTATAGTAGGAAATGTACAAAATGTTACAGATTTTTGGCAGAAAAGAAAAATCTATAATTTTGCTCCATGCGATGTATTGTTGGCTATTGCTACAAATATACCTGTGCTACTTAAGACTGGTTTTATTTAGCTAACTTTCTCACAACTTATTATAGCTATAACTTCCTTTGCAGCTTCATTGCATAAATTCTTTGTTGCTTTATGAATTGCAAGAACATTTCAGAATGTGTGATGATTAAAATCCAGTTTGCATAGTTATCAGTATTTCGACCCTGGAGAAGTGTTTAATTTTTTGTGAATTAGTAAGATTTTATGTAAGATTTTTAATGTTTTTTAAAGAAGTCTCTTCTGCTCACCAAGCCTTCATTTATTTGATCTAAAGTACAGCAAAAACAGTAAAATTTTGAAATATTTTTACTATTTAAAATAACTGTTTTCTATCTGAATGTATTTTAAAATGAAATTTATTCTTGTGATTTCAATGCTGATTTTTAGTGTCATTAATCCAGTCACATGTTTCTTCTGAAATTTCTTCAGGTTTCTTTTATGAATAAAAAGTTCAGAAGAGCAGCGTTTATCTGAAATAAAAAGCTTTTGTAACATTATACATGTCTTTATCATCACTTTTGATCAATCTAAAAGCATGCTTGCTAAATGAAAGTATTAATTTCTATAATTTCTCTTGAAGAGTATAGTGTATAATGTTACAACAGCTTTTTATTTCAGAAAAATCTGATCTTTGGATCTTTCTATTCATCAAAGAATCCTGAAAGAAAAGTACTCAACTGTTTTAAATATTGACAGTAATAATAATTAAAATGTTTCTTGAATAACAAATCAGCATATTAGAATGATTTCTGAAGGATCAACTGAAGACTGGAGTAATGATACTGAAAATTCATCTTTGATCAGCAATCAATTGCATTTTAATTTTAATTTAAATATTAAAAATATTTCATAATTTTACTGTTTTGCTGTAATTTGGATCAAATAAATGCATGCTTGTTGAGCAGAGCAGACTTCTTTAAAAAACATTAAAAATCTTTAAAAAACATTAATTGATGGTGGCTTGTTGTCATGCCTTTATTTTGCAATAATGATAGTCTGACTTCACTTTAACTCACTTATTATACAGCTATTAATGTATGGACATGAAATGTTCAGTTAAGCTAATTATTTTGTTAGGTCACTTGTAAGGACTTTGCAAAGACAAGACTTTGTTTTGGGGTTGGTCTAATTTTTTGATGTTTTTATAAGAAGTCTCTTCTGATCACCTAGGCTGCATTTATTTGAACAAAAATACAGTAAAGACAGGAATATTGTGAAATATTATTGCAATTTAAAATAAATGTTTTCTATATGAATATATTTTCAAATGAAATTTATCAAAGCTGAATTTTACTCATTACTTCAGACTTAAGTGATCCTTCAGAAATCATTCTAATATGTTGATTTGTTGCTCAAGAATTTGTATTTGTGTGGAAGTATTTTGATAAAAATTTTTCAAGATATTTTCACAAATTAAAGTATTAATTTCATTGTTTCTGAAAATATATCATGTCAAATATGCGTTATTTATGGCTCCAGCATGGTAATCACTTCAGTTTTGGTGTGACCGAATCATTAAGAAGAACGTCTCCCTCAGCCATAGGATTTTCTGTCTGGAATTGGGGTCATAGAGGTCAGCTCCAGTTCTGATATTATAAAATTATTTCACATATATCCCAACATTACCATATTAAAATGGCCTGAGGATCTGAGGCATCATGAATACTAAACTGCTTTATAATAGATCAGCCTGTCCTGTAATGAATCATTCGGTCTAGAATATGAGAGGTTTCCACGATGGTTCTTAGGAAGCCAACAGCTGATAGTTCATCATAGTCGGTCTGGCATTCCTGTGGGCTCAGACGGACCTGCGTTTACCCTGTTCCTCCTCACAGCGCCGGGAGACTGTCATGTCACGTCTGTCTCTCTCCTCGCAAAAACAACACAGACTAGTCTCGTTAAAGCTGATGTGTGTCATTCCTGCACCCATCATCATTAACTTTCATATGTCATATGAAACTGAATAATTGGAAATAATAATAGAGGGCGTGGCTTGATTTTATCCATCAGGATTTGATTGGATTGTGAAAAGTCTGCTGTGATGATTATTATTAGTTCTTTCCAGTTGCAGATTGTCTCATAGTTACAAGTTACTGAATTTAAGTGAAAGAACAAAACTAATTAATCTATTTTTTATTCTGTATAATTATTATGAAATTGAGCTTTTTATATAATAACCCATTTTTATTATAAGAATTAATTTGTTTTATTATTAATTATTGTATTGTTACATTTAATTAATATGTAATTAATATATTACATTTAATTAACAATTAATATGGAATTACTATGATTTTTTCAATTTGTTTTTTATTTAATGTTAATTTTGAGATTCTCATGATTTATTTAATTTTTATTTTATTTCAGGTATTTTTTATTAAATATTATGAAATTACACAGGTTTTTTTATACTATTTTATTTTTTTTATTTATAGATTATACCTATATACTTTATAGACTGTATTTACTGATTTAAGCATAATATATTTAATAATATTAAATTAAAAGAAATGTAAAATTATTAAAATAATGCAATGATTTATTGATTTATTTCTATTGGTTTATTCATATGACTTGATAATGATACAAAAACCTGTGATTTACAAGTCTAAATCTTATAATTAATATAAAAATAAATAAAAATAATGAAATTAAATGTAAAAATATTATTTCAATAATAATTAATAAAAAACATTTTTTGCATTCAAAAACATCTAAATTAATATTAAAATAAAATGAATAATCTTAATAACTACTAAACTACTAAAAATAAAAAACAATAATTCCATAATTAATAATAAAATATAATTTATCAAATATATATAGAAAATATTTGTTAACATTTTCACTTTTACAGTTATTTTTTATTTACTGTTAATTATGAGATTATTACTTTTTATTTTTATTTATTATAATTGAATTATTATCATAATTTGTACACAATTTTTTTTTTTGTCATTTTTATTTAATATTAATTATGGGATTATGAATTTGTAATATTTATTCTTAGTTTTTATTTAATATTAATTAGTAAATCAAATATCTTTTTAAATAAATTACAGTAAGGGTGCAAAAGACAACATTTCTTTTTCTTTCTCACTCTTTCTCTCTTTCTCTCGCTCACGCTGTGTTTTATTTGGAAGAAAGTATCCAGCTGTGGTGTTTGTACAGATTAGGGGTCATAACCTTGGCTGGCAAAGTTAGTGACTTTTCTACGCCATCAGACTAACCGCAGTATTGAGGTTCTTATTTTAGACAGTTTAATCACAATTGTCTAGACAGAAGGTTGTGCTTCTGAGCTGCGTACAGTCCAGTTCATCTGTCTGGGCGTCTCGCCCCCTCCGCAGCGCGCCATCGCTGGGTTATATCAGCCAGCCAACACCGCGCTCAATCTGGCCCCGGGCGTCTGCGCTGCTATGTATGCAAAGCAGCTTGCAGATCACATGATCAGAGTGACGGAAAAGCTTCCTGCTACCAAACACTGTGGCCACTGCCTGGCGTCCCAGAATACCTACACAAGGTGTGTGTGTGTGTTGTGTGTGTGCGTGTTGAAAATGAATTCAGCTCGGGTCGTCATCATTGACGTCTGTGTCTCTCTCCTCCTACAGCTCTGGTGCTATGACAACAACGCTGCTGCCTTCCCACCAATCACACCTCTATCTCCACAGACACATATGCATGCTGTTCTGTCCAAATATTTAAGATTTAACCTCTTCGAGCTGGTATTGTGGCATATGAGAGATATTTTTTGTAGACGTCAATAGTAAGATGTCATCTGAGGTCGATGGAGATGGGTGAATGCTAATGCTACCAAACCTTTTTAGGGCCTGATTATGTCTCCAATATACTATTACCCCAAAATCAAAAGATAAACCTCAAAATTATATTTTGCATGATAAAATTAAGCCTATTTATAGATTTACTGAATTGTGACATTATTTTAATAACAATTAACCACATTAAGATCATATTTTATCCTAACATCAAAAGAAAAAATTCAGAATTTTATATTGCATGATGAAATGGAGCCTATTTATGAAATTAACTATGGCATTATTAAGATTATTTTATTTGAACATGTCTGGGTCATATTTTTACTCCAAAATCAAAAGATAAAAACACTAAATTATATTTTGCATGATGAAATGGAGCCTATTTATAGATTTACTGCATTGTGACGTTATTTTAATGACAATTAAACACATTAAGGTCATATTTTACCCCAAAATCAAAAGAAAAAAATTCTGAATAATATTTTGCATGATGAAATGGAGCCTATTTATAAATTTATTACATTGTGATATTATTTTAATCACAATTAAGCACATATTTTCCCTCTTATTATCATAATGTAATAAAGGTTTTCATTACTTCTATGTGAAAGCAAAAAATATATTATTTAAAATTATTTATGCATAATGGTAGAATTTGTTGTCGCATTTATTAAGCCTTTAAGTAATGTTGATTAAAATAATTTTTAAAAAATCATTATATTTTGGTAATACAGTAATCTGTTAAGAGTAATGGGGAAAAAAATAAATTATTTGTGCTTAATTGTCATAAAAATAATATTGCAATGAAGAAAAAACATCATGTTTCTAAAATAAGCTTATAAAAATATAATTTATTTTTTTGTTGGATTTTGTGGTTAAATGTGCCTTAGACAAGTTTTTTGTGGGATACGCTCTTTGTTTGGATAATTTTATTTTCAGCAAGAGAATTTGGCATAATTTACCCTGAGGTGGGTGGAGCTCTGTGGTAAAGGTGTGAGAAGTGGGCGGAGTCAGTGTTTGTAAGTGGCACGTTTGAAAGCTTTTATAAATTTGAGGCTCTCCACAGGGTCATACCAGAGCCGCTCAGACAGACAGAAAATAGAGCAAGAAAATATGCTTAATAGTCATTAAAATAATATTGCAATGGGAAAAAAGCACCATGGTCATACAATAAGCTTATGAAAATACAATTAATCATTTTTCCCTTGATTTAGTGGTTGAATGTGCTCTAGACATGTTTTTCGTGGGATTGCAGGCTTTATTTCAGTAGGAGAATTTGCCCTGAGGTGGGCGGAGCTCAGTGGGAAAGGTGCAATAAGTGGGCGGAGCCTGTGTTTGTAAGAGGCGGGTTTGAATTCTTGTGTAAATTTGATGCTCTCCGCAGGGTCAGAGCCGTTCAGACAGACCAAAGGGAGCAGAACCACACGCATTCCTACTCCCAATCTCTCAGTCATTCCAAGACAGAAGGGAAGGGGGAAGGGGAAGGAGGTAAAAAGAGTGTGGGAGAGGGGAGGAGAAGAGAGGGGGGTGAGATCACTGAACGGACACAGCCCCCCATCCCAAGCTGTTTCAGTTCCCGTCCACTCACGTGGGAGTCAGTATGTTGTGGAGTTGGAGACGGAATGTGGACAGCGCTGCAGGAAACATGAGATTTTAGAAAGGACGCGTGTCATTGGGTCACAGGATCGCCCCCTGGGAAGGTAAGGCGTTCGTACGGTTGTTGAGGTGTGGCGGCAGGCTTTGGGTTTGTGTTGATGCTTTCTCGTAGAAGACACACTGCGGTTTCACAGCTTCAAAGACTCTCAATATCTGTCGAGAGGCAGAGAAAGCAGATAAAAAGGATTTCCCACATCTGAACAGCGCTGTCTGTATGTCTGACTTTGTCTGTCTCTGTTTGACTTGCTTGAGCTGAACATTCAAAGAAGCTTATTGACATGGTAAACAAGGCTTTGCATCGGCAAAACATTAGTAACCATTACATGTTTACGTGTTGAATGTTGGTTATTATACTGAACACAGATCTTATAGACTTTTGTTGATGTGTTAAGTGTATTGGTCACTTTCTAGTGTCTGTATCTCAATGGTTTCATAAGTTTAGACTTGCCTACTTTAGGTTTGTTGTTATTGAGGTTTCATGTAGCTGGTATATCCGTAGTCATAATGTTCCTGTTGGAATTTCAGTCATTATTTGCGATCAATCGTAAAAGATGGAATTGTTTAATAATTGCATAAGATTCTACTAGACAAAGCAAAAATGATTTCCATTATTTTAAAAATGTAAAATATTTAATTGCATAGAAATGTCACTTTTTAAATTAAAAAATATCTCTATAAAATGTTTTTAAGTTCCTTATCCAGGTATTTGGAATTACTGGAAAAGCCCTTTGTTGAGCTCTGAGTTATTTTGGATTTTGAGTAGTCATTTTAGAACTTTACCTATGTTTTGTTGGAAAAATGTCTTAATTAGAGTTTAAAGAAAGCTTAAAGAGTTTTAAAACCATGACCGATTTGCTTTAAAGTCCTTGTGATGTTCTATATGGACATTTGATCACATTGGGAACCTAATAGTCCTTTTGTGAACTATCTGCTCTTACGATCTACTTGTTGTTTGCTGGAATTCCTATTTGGATCCAAATGATGGGAGAAATTCTAGTTAAGTTTGTTTGGCTGTGGAAATGAGTTTGCGTATGTGAGATTTGGATTGTGGTTTGCAAAATACGTTTTGCCGCTAGCAAAGTTGCATGTCTTAATAATGCTGCATTTACGACTGCCTGTTGCATATCAAAAGATACATCCTGAAAGAGCAAAGCTCATTTAGAACATTGTTATTGTCTTCCACCCGTTGTCTTAAATGCTAATTGAACTGGTAGTTAATGACGGAACATCAACGCGCAAACGCAGGCTTTCTGCGGGTGTCAGACGCTGTAAACAGTCCGTGCGTGTGTCGTTAGAATAACAAAGCTCCTGCGCCGCTGCTATTGTGTAGCCGTGTGAGGAAGATGATGAATTGCAAATGTGCGAGTCGGTCAGAGTCAAGGAGAATCCCCTCTGAGCGTGTCCTGGTGTGAAGGACTTTAGACGGGCTGAATTCATTCGCTCTGAATGGCCTGAGAAAAGGGAAGGCAGAAAGACAGAAGGAATCTCTCATCTGCCGGTATACAGATGGAAATGAATCAGCCATCCGCAGTCAGGCAGGACAGGAGGTCAGCGCTGGTGGATGCAGCTGTGAAGTGCATTGCATCATATGAGAGCCATTAGGGAACACATATAGAGAGTGAAAAAACCTAAAGCTAGTCTGAGTCACAAGCAAGGTCGGGTTTGGGCCAAAAGTGACTAAAATGTGTGGCAAAAAGATCCCTTTAGCAAATTCTTGCTGTATGACATTTCATATAAAGGAGTCTGGGGCTAGTTGTCTTACTTTTTACATTAGTTTACCCCATTTCTGAGAGACATTTTTCACCATTATTGATCACGACTTTAGATTCACAGTTGAAACACTCAAATGAAAACACATTGACCCTTTGTGACAACATGTCCCCTCAAAAAAGGTCCCTCTAACCTAGACTTGGGCTAGTTGTCACACTTTTAACTGTAGTTCTATGGCTTGTTTTCAAAGATCTGTTTCTGAGAGATAATTTCCACCATTATTGATCAAGATTTTAAATTCACAGTTCATTGAAAACACATTGACTCTTTGTGACAACATGCCCCAATAGAAATACAATGGAATCTCTTTGGCCAATTCTAGTTGTTTAACATTTAATATAGAGAAGACCGGGGCTAGTTGTCACACTTTTTACTGTAGTTCTATGGCGTATTTTCAAAGATCTGTTTCTGAAAGATCATTTTCACCATTATTGATTAAGATTTTAAATTCACAGTTCATTGAAAACACATTGACTCTTTGTGACAACATGCCCCGATGGAATCACAATGGAATCTCTTTGGACAATTCTTGTTGTTTAATATTTCATATACAGAAAACCTTGGCTAGTCACACTTTTTATAGATTTTATTCTCAAAATTTTGTTTCTGAGAGACAATTTCACCATTATTGATCAAGAGTTTAAATTCACAGTCTGTGAAAACACAATAAATGTCTGTGACAGCATGCCCCAACACAATAGAATCTCTTGTTGTTTAACATTTCATATAGTAAAAAACCTTGGCTAGTCACACTTTTTTACTCTAGTTTATAGGTTTTATTCCCAAAATTCTGTTTCTAAAAGACATTTTTACTGGTATTGATCAGAAGTTTAGTTTCACATTCAGTAAAAACACAATAAACGTTTGTGACAACATGCCCCAATAGAATCTCTCTGGCAAATTCTTGTGTAACATTTCATACAGAGAAAACCTTGGTCACAAGGTCACTTTTCTACTCTAATTTATAGGTTTTATTCCCAAAATTCAGTTTCTGAGAGAGAAATTCACCATTATTGATCAGAAGTTTAGATTTACAGTTCACTGAAAACACATTGACCCTTTTCTGTTGTTTAACATTTCATATAGAGAAAACCTAGTTTATAGGTTTTATTCACAAAATTTGGTTTCTGGGATTCAATTTCACTGCAATTGATCAGAAGTTTAGATTCATAGTTCATTGAAAACGCAATAAATGTGTGTGACAACATGCCCCAATGGAATCACAATATAATCTCTCTGGTAATTTCACATAGAGAAAACTTAGTTAGGCTAGTCACACTTTTTTACTCTAGTTTATAGGTTTTATTCGCAAAATTCTATTTCTAAAATACATTTTCACTCTTATCGATCAGTTTCTGAGAGATAATTTCACTGTTATTAAACAGAAGTTTAGATTCACTGTTCATTGAAAACACAATAAATGTTTGTGACAACATGCCCCAGTAGCATCACAATGGGAACCTGCCATGAAATGCTACTTTTCATGTTGATTTGATTGTATATTTAAGCCGTAAGTGTTCAAATTTAAGATTTATATTGGTTAACTGATTAGTGTGTTGTTATTTAACATGTGCTTCCGAATGTAAATATGCCCCTGAATACAGTTCCAGGGCAAATATTTCCTCTTAATAGGTTAATTTCTGAATGAATGCAGCAACAATATCAGCTTTGAGGAACTAATACTTTGTTCTGACCGTAGCACAGTTCAGTTTTCATAATCTCCATACGGGTACCAGCGATGAAGCCAACAAAGGTTTAATTGTTATTTAGTTCTGCACAAGTGAAACACTAAACAGGTTTAATATCGGCCCAAGCTTTTTCTTCCCTTGAAAGTAATTGATTGAAATAGTTTCCTTCTTTACTCAGGGGACACACTGACTTTGATAATTAAAAATGAGGCTAGAACGTGATTTTCATAAATACAGATCACTTTCATTGTGCTTTGATGTGGTCATTGCCGCCGGGTTGCGTTCTCTGTACTCTGCGCTGTTAATGAACTCTCCTGGATTGGTTTTGGAGGGTTAGAGGGATTCAAAACAGTCGTAAGCATGAGATAGTGTCTCATCCTGCACTTATGCATTGTTTTCCAAACAGATCCTTCAGAGTTTTATGACTTATGGTCCATACCAGGAATACTTCCCTGTCAACAGGATCGAGTGATGTGTTCACACTAGCAGCTGTGATTGCATGGTGAGTGATACTAAAACATAGGGAATCCCTTTTATCTGTGTGCTCTTAACTTTTTATGTCAAGATGCTCTGCTATAGCTCTCTTGTATAACACAGATAGCTGCTTTTTGATCTACACAGGCAGCATCTTAACATAAATGAAACCTCATACTGTAAGTGACTGATTTCAAAAGCTTGTTGCACAAACAGAGACTTGATTACAAGTTTAGTTAGAATTTTATGTTGTATTTTTATATACTTTTCTATACATTTATTATTTTTATTATAAATACAAATATATTACGTATTTTTATATGAAATGTGTTCATTAATTATGTGCTAGAAACTCAACTACAGTTTATTCCATTCTTCTGTTATTTTATTATTTTGAATTTAATTTAATATTTTAATATATTTTTTGTAAATGTATTATTATTTAATTGGTCCATTTTGCATAACTTAACTAGAGACATTTTCAGTAGTGTTGTTTTTTTAAATAAAATTAATTAGTCCATTTTTTTTATTACTAAACTAGAGATGTCTTCCAATAGTGTTTATTATTTTATTATTTATAATTTAGTTTAATAATTTATATATAATGCATTAATATAAATGTATTGTTTTTATTATAAATAGAAATATAGAATTGATTTATTAATCACTGCTTTATATAAGTACACTAGAGACTGGACTACAATTTATTCCATTCCATTTATTTTTAATTTTATTATTTATATTTTTTTATAATTTTCTTAAAACCCATTATTGTATAAAACCCATTTATATATATATATATATATATATATATATATATATACTCTTTTTATTATAATATATATTTTATTTAATAAATTATTTTTTATTTTAATAAAGGAGTTGGAAATTGGTTTATTATTGAACTTTTATTTCAATACTTTGCAGTACTGAATGAAATAGTTGTTATAGTTGTTATTTCTTTTACTTTTATTTTCTCTATGCACTGCCTTCTCCACAAAGTGTGCATATGATCATCTATATGTTTTGTTTTGATGGTGTATACTTACGTAAAATGCCTTAGAAATACTGTCTAGGTAAGCAGCTCACTAGGTTTTGTCTCACTGGCTTCCTGTTCCTCTTAATGTGGCCTATAATTCTATTTACCCTGAATGCATCAAAAACACCATTCATACCTGCTCCACCCTACGTTTTGATGAGTGGTTTAATTGAAGGGTTATTATCTCTGGGGTTGAAGGCAGCTGTTTTAAAGTGGTTGTCTACGATGTCAAACCCCAAGACAGGTGGTTTAGGTCGACAGACTTGTGCACACGGTTAGTTTGTTCTTGATCTTTCAGCTCCATCGTGGCTCCGAGAGAGAAAACAGGGGGCGTTATTGTACTGGAGCTGGGTGGAAATTAAAGGCCTGTGATCGCAGCTCAAAGCGAGTAAACTCATTTCAACGCGGCTTTGTGTAGTCATGTGTGTCTGAATCCCGTCTGGTTACGCTCGGCTGCATGGCAAGGGGACGAGGGGTGGGAGGAGAGACCCCAGGGTTCGGTGGAGGCTTCCACAAGGGGAAAAACTAAGATAATGTGCAGGAGAGATTTTCTGGAAACTGGATTTGGTTAATCTATTCTCGGCGTATCACACGGGGGCTCAGGTAATCAGTGGAACACATGCCGTCGCTTGTCCTTCGGAAAATACTTCTCTGAGCTGGAAAAGTTTGCTGGTTTGTCCTCCGATGAGCTTTAATCACCTCAATGTGTTTGAGAAAGTGCTGTTTGTCGGTTGTTGGATTGGATTTAATGTGTTGGGTTTCTCTATGGGTGCAAATTTTAATTGAAGAATTAAAATATAAAACCTAGGGCTGTCAAGTAATTAAATGTATTAGTCTAATGATGTACTGATTAATTTTGGAAATTAATTGGGACATTATTTAATTAATTAGATTAAAAAATTAAATTGCACATTAATTTAGATTGAAAGATTACCCCCCAAAAGATCATTTATAGTCATTATTGTGTGTTAAATGAGAAAATAGACATCAAAATAACTTTAGAAAGAAATGTTTTGATTCAACACAAACTTTTAAGGCTTTAATGTGGCCATTTTATTGTTTTCAGATGCTGCATATGAAGTGGCATTTAGGTACATTTACACAGGTGGCATTTCATTTGCATTTTAATTGTCATTGCATAAATAATGCTATGACAATAATGGGTTTTCAAATGGTATTCATGTTTTTTTTGTCTGTTTTTTTAAATATGATTAAAAAATGTAATTATGCTCAAAATGTGAAACTAAAAACGTCAGTAGGTGGCAGCAAGTCACTGTTTTAATGAGTGAGTAGTTGAGTCCATTTGTTCAAACAGTTGATTCTTTCAGAAACAAAGCAAGTGTCTGAATTATTGGCTCACTCGATTCATTTAAACACATTGATTCATTCATTGTCAAAACACTGACTTTGTTTAAAACTATTTTTGTTTGCGAAATGTAGACAATATTGTGACTAAAACATGCATTGAATGCGTTAATCATTTTACCATGCTATTTTCTGCAATTAATCACACCAAATGAACGTGTTAAATCATGATGCTCAAAAGATGAAACTAAAACCACCAAGTTTTAGCAGCAAGTCAAGTTTTAATGAGTGAGTCATTGAGTCATTCATTCAACCGATTCGTTCAAACAGTTGATTCTTTCAGAAACTAAGCAAGTGTCTGAATCATTGACTCACTTGATTCATTCTAAAATGTTGATTCATTTAGTAACGAAACACTGCTGTGTCTTTGTTTGAAACTATTTTCGTTTGCAAAATTGGGACAATATTGTTGATATAAATCTAAACCTAAAACAGCCAGTAGGTGCCAGCAAGTTACTGTTTTATTGAGCGAGTCATTAAGTCATTCATTCAGCTGATTTGTTCAAACAGTTGATTCATTCAGAAACAAAGCAATTGTCTTTATGAATAGGTCATTGAACCATTGGCTCACTCGATTTTTTCAAAAATGTAGATTCATTCAGTAAAGAAACACAGCTGTGGCTTTGTTTGAAACTATTTTCGTTTGTGAAATTGAGACACTATTGTGACTGAAATATGCAATAAATACGTTAATCATTTTACAATGCTATTTTTTTCCACAGTTAATTACACTAAATGAAGGTGTTAAATCATGATGCTCAAAATATGAAACTAAATCCACCAGTAGGTGGCAGCAAGTCACTGTTTTAATGAGCGAGTCACTGAGTCATTCATTCAACTGAACAGAAACAAAGTGTCTCTATGAATGGGTCATTGAATCATTGGCTCACTCGATTCGTTCAAAAACGTGGATTCATTCAGTAACGAAACACCGGTGACTTTGTTTAAAACTATTTTCATTTGCGAAATTAACAGATGTGACTAAAACATGCATTAAATGCACTAATCATTTTAACATATTTTTTCCACAGTCACACAAATGTATTAAATCAACAGCAATAATAAACAGTAGATTCTCTTTTCTTCGTAGCCGCAGAAACCTCTACACAATCCATCGTGTTTTTAATTTTTAAAAATGCACTGCAACATTGTTTTCTTAAGCAAGCTTGTAGGAATTGAAACCATTGTAGCAAATCAAGCCATTGTAAAGTCTTGTTTATGCTTGACACGTTCAGTCTGGCGTGAAACTGATGCAGACATGCTCATCTGACGGCTCTCCAGAGGTGTTTATGCTTCACACGCTCTCAAGAAACAACAGGTGGCAGTGGAGAAAACATCTGAACCAACAAAAACAGCAGTGAAGTTTGCATTTGTAAATGACGTCACATTTGTATGAATTAAAATAGGTTGACCCAGCTGCTTATAGGTAAATGAAACCTGCTGAAACCTGCTTTTAGTATTTAGTTTCACCACTATTATAATAATAATGATTTAGTAGCAATATTTAATATTGAAAATATCAAAGTATCATGATGATGCCACACTGTTAGTCTAGTAGCTTCCCCACCCCCTTTGGTAATAGTCTCTGACAAGTCAAAAACATCACACAGTGGCCCATTTCATGTGTAAACATGTAGCACAGAGCCGTTAAGTCTTTACAGTAATTATTTCTAATGCTAATAGACACAGAGTGTTGTTTTCACATGCAGATTGTCTTAAAGGTCAGTTATGTGAACTCACTCTTCTTCTGTGCCTGAGAATCCTCTTTTGTTTGCATGTTAAAGGCGCAAGTAAACAGCGCAGACTGGTTGGTTGACCCTCTAGCGTGCTGGAACATAGATGGTATTGCTTGTTGTTAGGTGGTGTGAAGTCTTGTGTGCTTTACTGAATAGCCGTGCTTTTGTGATTATTTAGTGACGATGGGAATCGTAAAACATCAATCTTAACATTATAGATTTGCTTTAGCTAATTGTGAATACTGTAAGAAATTTGTATAAATAAAATAGTAAATTGTTTTACAAGAAAATTTATCGTTAAAATTTCTTCAAATTATATTTTTAATTCAATGTTTTACTTGCAGCTTTTTGTAAGCAATTGTAAAATGTATTTGCATTTTTAGTTGAAAATGTTTTCTGTATCATTTATTTTCAGTGTAGTAGTATTTTTAAATGTCCTTAAAAATTAGTCTAAGTAGTCTAAGACTACTAGACTAGATTTTAAATTTTCATTATTATTTTTAGTAACTAGTTTTGTGCTGTTGAATTTAGCTTTATTTTATTTTTTATTTATTTAAAATTTACTTAAGTTGTAGTAATATTTCAAATATTAGATTTAAGTTTTTCATCTAATATTTGTATTTAATTTCAGATTTATTTCAATTGCTAAAAATATTTTTTCAGTGTTTTTCAAATTTGCTTTAGTTTTTTTAAGTGTTCCTAAAAAGTAAACTTAAAGTAAACTGCATTTTAAAATTTTTGGTTTTCATTTTAAATTTAGTTTAAGTAATTTTGTTACATGCTATATTATGTTTCTATTTAGCTTTCATTTGTTTTTACCTCAGTTTTCAGCTTAAACTTATTTCAGGTATTTGCCAGTGTAGCATTTACATTTTTTTGAATTCCAATTTTTTTAAGTTTACATTTTGCATTTAATATTTATATTTTATTTAATTTCAGCTTGATTTCAATTACGGCAAATGATTTTAAAGCATTTTTTAGATTTGCTTTAGTATTTTTAAGTGTCCCTGAAAAGTGAAGTCAAGATAAACTAGCATTTCCTCATGGAAAAAGTGTTTGCAAGTAAGCATAGAGTACATCTGTAAGTTCTTTCAGGCTCGAGTGGGTGCTGTCGGGGGTCTCAGGTACAACTCTCCCACCTCCCATCCCCCATCCATAGAGCCCTTCCACCTATTGAGACACGGGGGCAGGGGATCATCAGCAAATGTCCCTGAGGAGGTGCTGGGGCATGCCTGCACCTCCTATCAGCACGTCGTTCACGGGCTTCAAAGCTGCTAGATTAGGGCAGGATGCTGCATTTGCTCTGACCGAGAGGAACTCAGGAAATACAGGGGCAATTTTGGGGGCATCAAAAGATTTAGTGGACACTGAAGTATACGACCAGTTAATGTTGTTTTGCAGTAAAGATTAGTGTGAAATTAGCATTCAAAGAATCACTTGATATGTTTATTATCATTTTGTTTTTCTGCGTTTAATTTTGTTAATGTCAGGTATGTTTTTAATGCTCAACCAATGGCATGCGTTTGGGGGCGTGGCTATCTTTTCCCTTTTTAGTATTATGTATTATAGTATTTATAATTTATAAAAATTATATATTTTGAGTTAGCTTTTATTTTTATATTTTCAGTTTTCTTTTTTATGTGTAATTTTTAGCATTTAAAAAAATCTATTAATATCTATCTTTTATTTCTGTTATATTTTAAGTATCTTTTCATCTGATATTTATTTTTTGTTTTAGTTTTATTCAAGTTTTAGTTAACAATGATGATAATGCATAAAAGAACCCGTTTGAAATTTCATTTGGTATCTGATATCAAGCTGTTTTTGGCATCTTTGATACAAACAACTAATTAATTTGAGGTGTTTGTCACTATTTTGTTCTTTCTATAGTTTTTCTTTGCCGTTTGTTTGTTCTGAGCAGAAACGCAGCCATAATCGCTAGAACAGACAGAGCTAATTTGGTTGTCTCTCAGGTTTTCTGTGTGTCTAGATATTGAGTCGACCTGTCACTCGAGGGTATCTGCTGAAAGACCTGTCAATCATTCATCACACCACTGTGACCTCCCTGCACAGTTTTGCCATGGGCACATACTTTAAAATCATAAAATGTTCTTATATTTCTGAACCTCATTACGCTGGCTGTGTGTTTTATGTTGCGTTGGGTGTCTCTTTCAAACAGATGGTAAATTTGTACTGTTTTCATTAGCGCTGAATGCCCCTCGCAGCGTTTCTCAATTAAACGTTTCTACGGTTTCTAAATGAGAAAAACAGACACCAAAACAGCACTGCAATAGAAACACAATGGGTAATCCTGATGAAGACGATGGAAAATTATAGAAATGCCCCAAGAAGTTTAGTGTTTTGATTGTTATTGATGCAAAATAAATAACATCAGCAGCTGAAGACGGTGAAACTTGTTTGTCCAGTGTAATAGAAATATGATTGGCAGAGCTCATTCTGTTCTACAGATGCATTGTGGGTATTACCAGAGTGGCTTGTTTTCAGGCCGTCTCAAATATCATGCTCTTGAAAACATCTCATGAATGAAGATCACCCCTGGAGCATGTCACAAAAACGTCATGCCTATCCTGGTACTTAAACAACAGTCGTTTAAATTTCAAGATTTTTCAGGGAATTACAGGTACAGTCCCATCTGTAAAACTGCAGCCAAATTTTGCCTGCAAAAAAAGAGTTTAGCGATGAATCAAGTCCCACGAAACAGCTTTTATATTGGTCAAAGTGGCAGATTTACATGACCAACTAGAACATGAGAAAATTCACATGAAACTCCAGATCATGTGGTTTCCTATTGAAATGACGTAAAATGTAAACAGATCTTAAAGGGATAGTCCACCCAATAATGAAAATTGTGACCCTGGACCACAATACCAGTCTTATGTAGCACAGGTATATTTGTAGCAATAGCCAAAAATACTTTGTATGGGGCAAAATGATCAATTTTTCTTTTATGCCAAAAATCATTAGGATATTAAAGGAGAACTCTACTTCCAGAGCAACAATTTACAAAAAATCACCCCCTCAAAGATGTTCATGTCTTTCTGTCTTCAGTTGTAAAGAAATTATGGTATTTGAGGAAAGCATTTCAGGATTTTTTCCATGTAATGGACTTCGTTGGTGCCCCGATTTTGAACTTCCAAAATGTAGTTTAAATGCAGCTTCAAAGGGCTCTACATGATCCCAGCCGAGGAAGAAGGGTCTTATCTAGCAAAATAATCTGTCATTTTTTTTCAAAAAATAAAAATTTGTATAATTTGTGTTCTTATTTTAAGCACAAAAGCTTGTGTAGCACTAGCTCTGGGATGTGCGTCCACGACGCTACGAATTACGTCTAATTTCTTCGTCTGTGTACTCTGGCTCAAAAAGGTAGAGTATCGTGAAAAACTCATTTTCTCCTACAACTTCAGAATCGTCTGACATTGTTGTACCTTTTTGTTTGTAAACAGCGTTTGACTTACTTGCACTTCCTTAGTCTTTGCGCATTCGCTTTGTAAACACTGGGTCTGTAGTTCCGACTACATTCTGCGTGACTCAATAGTACGTAGTGTCGTGAACGCGCATCCCAGAGCCTGTGCTACACAAGCTTTTGTGCTTAAGATATAAAAATTTCACAAGTATATATACAAGTATACAAATTTTTATTTTCCAAAAAAAATGATCGTTTCACTAAATAAGACCCTTCTTCCTCGGCTGGGATTGTTTAGAACCCATCGAAGCTGAATATAAACTACATTTTGGAAGTTCAAAAACAGGGCACCAATGAAGTCCGTTATATGGAGAATTAATTTCTTCACGACTGAAGACAGAAAGACATGAACATCTTGGATGACAAGGAGGTGAGTAAATTATTTGTAAATTGTTGTTCTGGAAGTGGAGTTCTCCTTTAAGTAAAGTTCATACTCCATGAAGATATTTTGTCAATTTCCTACGGTAAATATATCAAAGCTTAATTTTTGATTAGTAATATGCATTGCTAAGAACTTCATTTGGACAACTTTAAAAGCAATTTTCTCGATATTTAAATAATATATATATATATATATTTAAATATTTAAATATTTACCCTCAGATTCCAGATTTTCAAATAGTTGTATTTTGGCCAAATATTATCCTATCCTAACAAACCATACATCAATGGAAAGCTTCATTCAGCTTTGATGTTGAAGAATGTTGGTAACCAAACGGTTTTGGTTCCCATTGACTTCTATTGTATTTTTTGTCCATTTAATGGAAGTTAAGGGGAACCCAAACTAATTTTGAAAAATGTTGGCAACCAAACAGCTTGGTCGCCGTGGATTTCCATTATATGGACAAAAATTTAATGGAAGTCAATGGGAACCAGAACTGTTTGGTTACCAGCATTCTTCAAAATATCTTTTTTTGTGTTCCACAGAAGAAAGAAAATTTGGGTTCCCATTGACTTCCATTATACTGATACAAATTTCAGTGGAAGTCAATGGGCACCAAAGCCATTTGGTTATCAACATTCTTCAAATAGTCTTCTTTTGTGTTCCATGGAAGAAAGAAAGTTTAGGTCCCCATTGACTTCCATTATATGGACAAAAAATACAATAGAACTGCTTGCTTACCAAAAATCTCCAAAATATGTTTTTTGTATTCTGCAGAACAAAGAAATGCATACAGGTTTGGAACAACTTGGGGCTGAGTAAATAATGACCATTTTAATTTTTAGTTAAACTATACTTTTAGGTAGTCAGACATGCAGGATTGTTTCTGGAGGAGATTAATTTAGGTTAATTTCATGATGTTTTTGCATTTTAAATTTAGTTATGAAGTTGCTGTCTTATATAATCCAGAATGCTAGTCATTGTTGTACTTCGATGAAGTGCTGTGAATTAATTACCCAGCATGAACATCACAAACGGGCCCTCGCTGATTTTCTTGGCAGGAAACGTTCCTTCTTTTCCACCCTGCAGCTGCTGATGAATTTTAGGTTTTGTTTCCAGCTGCCTCTGAGCGTTCCCAAGCTCCCACGCTGAGAAACGCACGTCAGGTTGAGCTTTGGGGCAAAAAGTTCTGTTTTCACCCCTTCACATCCCTAAAGCTGATCGTCTTGTCTTTCAGCCATCAGTGGGCAGCTCTCAGACCGTTCTTCTCCTGTCTCGACAGGTCATGGTATGTCTCTAATGTGCATTCAGGGGACTCTAATAACAAAGGACTGCAAAATGCACCTGTCGCAATTTTTGGGAGATTTGCAGGTAAGCACGCAGAGCTGTGAAGCAGGTTTCAGGATCGCATGATGGAGCCCCTGGGTGTGTTTGTTTGCACACCTCCTTGAATGGGGATTTGAGATGACAGGATGTTTACGGCTGTCGGTTATTTGCCTGACGTCATCACTGGATTTAATAAACAACTCTGTCTGACGCCACACTGTTTTTGCTCTCTGCCAGGGATCGTATGAGCTAAAGCAGGCCTTTATTCACTGAGAGGATATTCACACCGGCGTTCAACTCAGTAACGCATAGAAACTGAAAGAAAAATTGAATTTAAATGAGTGTGCTTTGATTTGAATTTGCTGCTCTCTTTAACCTTTATTTGATGACATAAATTAGAAGACCAGAAATGAGCCTAAAGCCAGTTCAAAAGATTTACATTTTATGAAACTCATGCAAAAGTCACTAATGTCTTAGTGTTTAGGTTTGTTGCTAGGGTGTTCTGAATGCAGTTAACATGTTGTTTTGAAGTTTCTACGGTCTTGGCAAACACTACTGATAAATTAAACAGGCAAAAGTTGATTGGTTGAGATGATAAACATCAGGCAGAATGTCAGATATCGAGCTGTTTTTTTTGCATCCTCTCTTCTTCAGCATCCATCAGCTCTTCTGTGAGCAGGTCATGCTGGACTGTTCCCCCTGGAGAGTGGGTGAATGTGACGTGTCCCGATGGCCTTGTGATATAAAGCGGTTATTTTCCCTGTCTGAGGAGCTTGTGTGTTTTGATTTGTGCTGGTTAAGGCATGACAAGGCCATTAGTTACAGTTAAACAGGCTTATGGAATGGTTCATGTGTTCACTTAGAGGAGAGACTGAGTCTATCTGTATCTATCCATCATTCTATCATTCTTTCATTCTTTGGTGCTCTATCTATCTATATCTATCTATCTATCGTTTTATCGTTCTATCTATCGTTCTATCTATCGTTCTATCTATCGTTCTGTCTATATCGTTCTATTTGTCATTCTGTCATTCTATCATTCTAGCGTTCTTTGGTTCTATCATCCATCCATCTTTCCTTTTTCTGTCTGATCAGGCGTCCATCCATTTTTCCTTTTTCTGTCCATCTTTTTCTGTCTATCTTTCTTTCCTTTTTCTGTGTGTCCATCTGTGTCCATTCATCCATCATTCCTTTTTTCTCTCTGCCGGTTCATCCATGTTTCATTTTTCTGTCTGTCTGTCTGTCTGTCCGTCCGTCAGTCTGTCCATCCATCTTTCCTTTGTTATCTGTCTGTCAGTCTGTCCATCCTTCCATCGAGCCTGTCTGTCCGTCTCCGTCCTCCTTTTTCTTTTTGTCTGTCTGTGCATCCGTCCATCCATCTGTCCTTTTTCTGTCCATCTGTCTTTCCTTTTTCTGTCTGTCTGTTTTTACTTTTTCTGCCTGTCTGTTTTCTGTCCTTATCTATCTTTCCTTTTCTGCCCATGATCCATCTTTTCCTTTTTCTATCTGTCCGTCTGTCTGTCTGTCCGTTTCCTTTTTCTGTCTGTCGTCGTTCTTCTGTCTGCCCATCCATCTTTCCCTTTTTGTCTGTCTGTCCATCATCCATCTTTCCCTTTTCTGTCTGTCATCCATTCATCTATCTTTCCTTTTCAGTCCGGCCCGTCTTTTTTTCGTCTGTCTGTCTGTCCATTAATCCATCCATCCATCCATCCATCTTTCCTTTTGCTGTCCATCCGTCCTCCATCCATCCATCCTTCCTTTTTCTGTTTGTCCGTCAGTCCGTCTATCCATCTTTCAATTTTCTGTCTGTCCATTTGTTTGTCTGTCCATTTAACTTTCCTTTTTCTGTCTGTCCATCCATCCATCTATCTATCTTTCCTTTCTCTGTCAGTCCGTCCATCCATTCTTTTCTGTCTGTCCGTTAGTCTATCCGTACATCCATCTTTCCTTTTTCTGTTTGCTGGATCTGTCTATCCATGTTTCCTTTTTCTATCTATCTAGTCGTATTTTACTGTATCTTATGCACGCAGAGTCCTTCTTTTTTAACATCAAGCCAAGTATATTTATCATGATGGTGGAGGATCGTTTTGTAACCTTTTCACATTCGTTTATTAATATATGGGGCAGATGATGTGGGCAGCTCTTTAAAACACCACCTGACGCCTGTGGGCACATCTAGCTGATGTCCTGAACTTACACGTTTTTTATTTTTTATTTTTTACCCATGAGCACTTGCTCTTAGCTGCTGTAGTGTGAGAACTTTGATCGAGCACTTGGGGATGTTGCTGGCCCTGTGCTGGAGTGCTTTCTATTTTGGTGTTATCCTGATGGTTTACGCTAGCACATCGTAGACCCCACTCCATCAGTAAAGAGCTGGCCTGGTTTCCACGGAGACACGGGAGAATTTCTGTATGTTTGCATTTCCTGGAGTTTTGCGCCATCGTGCAACGGGATGGAATTATGCTGACACGTTTTATGACTCGCCACACAAAAGGTCAGTGTACAACCAAGACGTAGGGACTGTGAGAATGGTAAATAGGTGGGGGACTTGTTTTCCATTAAAATATACAAACATCTATAAAATTAGATCAATTTACTTGGAAATGATTATTTTATAATATATATATTTGTACATTCATGTAAATGTATTTAATTTTATGGATGCATTATTACTGGAAAACAGTATACAACCTTGTTATCCCTCTATTCAGTTATTTAATAAAGGCTGGCCAGAACTGAGAGAAATGAGAAACACATGAGATGCACACACGCAAATCAAATGCTTGTTATGCTGCTTCGTTTCTGCTTTGCTCAGACGTCTCCTGTCAGCTTCTCTGCCCTTTATGTGCCAAACAAGAACTCTGCGTCCCGATCCTGATGCTTCGCTGCTGTTTGCGCTTGAGTTAGCAGCCCTGTCATGAGCCTTTACTACCATCTACACACTGACCCCAGATCTGCTCCGGTGCGTTAGTCAGGACAGACAGAGAAATCCCACTCTGGGAGAATGAAGACAGGATAGAAGAGAATCTAAAACAGCTTCAAGCTGATCCCTCTGGTTCCTGCTATAGGAAGCACATAGTCATGTTGAGGTTTCTTTCTTCAATGCAATGTAGAATAAGATCATTTGAATGATCTGAAAATGAAAAATTGCTGAAAATGTACTTACCATCAGCCAATCCAAGATGTAGATGATTTCTTTCTTCGTCAGATTTGGAGAAATGCAGCATTCCATTACTTGCTCACCAATGGATGTGAATGGGTGCCGTCAGAATGAGAGTCCCAACAGCTGATAAAAATGTTACAATAATCCACAAGTAATCCACACGACTACAGTCCAAAAATTAATGTCTTCTATTGCCAAAAGGTGCATGTTTGCAAGAACGAATCCATCATTTAGCCTTTACAACTTTTAAACCTCACTATGTGACTCATTAATCCATAATAATATTTTCTAATGTTAAAAAGTCTATCTGCTGTTGTCTGCTTACATCAAAATCCACCCATATATTTGTTTAGATCTGTTTTGACTTGTAAACGGTGCTTGATCTGTGCATATTTCTCTTCTGATTCAGACGAGATGACTTTTTCACTAGAGAAGGCAATATTATTGATAGAGGACTTATATTTTAGCCAGAAGCAATGGTTTAAAGTTAAAAACGGTTTAATTATGGATTTGTTTTGTAGAAACACGCAGCTTTTCACTTCACAAGATGTTGATTGATGAACTGGAGCGGTGTGGATTACTTGTGGATTATTGTGATGTTTTTACCAGCTGTTTGGACTCTCATTTTGACGGCACCCATTCAATGCAGTGGATCCTTTGGTGAGCAAGTGATGGAAGGCTACATTTCTCGCTCATTTTTAGGTGAACTATTGCTTTAAATCATGTGACTGGAACTGCAGTTCCACATTGACCTTGACCTGGTGATATTACCAGTTTCTGATGTTGGTTCACATTGCTTATGGTCATTTTTTTGCCAATTCAAGCAGTGCAATAATGCTTAGTCATCACAAGGTGAATTTTTACACTCACTATGAAGGGTTCCATTAGGAAAATCCTTCATGAATAGGCTTTTAACTAGAATAATCATGAAACTAATCTCAGTAAAGTTAGTTATTTGTGTTTCATGTGACTGTAATGCCATTGGATCAGTATGTGTCAGAAAATTTAGTGCTGAAGTCTATCCTCAGCATATAAATGTTCAGGCTGTTTGTTTTTAGTTGAATCATTTTGCTAGTGAGTATGCTATTCATTAGTATACTCTACAGCCAACATCTCTCGTATCGTATGAAAAATGTGTCTTTTGGATTTCATTGTGTATATATTTCCATTCATGCTGGCGTTTATTGGAAGCAGCAGTAACCGCGGCTTGATATATCTGCGACCACACACGCACAGCCTCTCATGTGGCGGCTCAGAGCGAAGTCCGTCATCTCGCGTTTGTTGAAGCTGTCCAGAACGCCTGAACATGTGTGGTCTCCGACCACAGCGGCGAATCTCTTCAATCGCTCTTTCAGTTCTAATTCTGTCGTGTTTCTCTGTGGTTAGTCTAATTTTATCCCACAACAGCGTGTCCCTTCGTACTTCCTCAGAAAACTGCTGTGTTTGGATTCTATTGAATAGTAATTTATAACTCTCTTGCGCTCTCTTTTTTCAGGTTTTGGAAGTTACCTGTAACGCCACAAACGGCACGAACGGTAGGAGCTGATCTGTATGCAGAGTGAAATCTATCATGACTGTGATGTCACTGGCGCACCGCAGGTAATTTCAGAAACAGTCATGCTGTACCTGTCAGACGCAACGAATGGTGTTATGCAAATGCATGTGTAAAACTCAGGGTGATCTCAAGCATGAATTTAAAAATATATCAAACAATTATTATTTATTATTTATCAGACTCAACAAATGGTGTTATGCAAATGCATGTGTGAAACTTATTCAGAGTGAATGTGATCTCACCAAAAATGTATTTAAAAATATATCAAAATTAGATTTATTTTTGAAAATGTGTTGTATTATACTGAAGCTTACTGGACAATTCTAAGAGTAAACTTAAATAAATATTTTTATAAACATGAAATCTTTAAATATATTTATTATTATTTAAAAATTTAAATAAATAAATATTTATATATATGAAATATTTTACATACATTGTTTTAAATATATTTATTATTATTATTATATTTAAATAAATACATATTTATATAAACATGAAATATTTAACATTAATTGTTTTAAATATATTTATTATTATTAATATTACTATTATCATCAACATTATAGATTTATTATTATTATTATTACATTTCAGTAAATAAATATTTATATCAATATAAAATTTTTTGCTTAAATTGTTTTAAATATATTTATTATTTTTATTATTATTATTATATATTTAAAAAAATACATATTTATATAAACACATTAACTTTTTTACATACATTGTTTTGAATATATTTATTATTATTATTATTATATTTAAATATTTATAGAAACATATATGAAATATTTTAAATATATTTTGCATAAATTGTTTTAAATATATTTATTATAATATTTAAATAAATAAATATTTATATAACATCTGAAAAATTTTGCATAAATTGTTATATAAATATTGTATTGACAATGAGCCGTTGATAATGCACACCTGAGGTGTAATATACATATATATATATATATAATGTAAAATGTATTATATAAATGTATTATTATTACATATGAAAATGATTAAATTAATATTGAAATGTATATTGTGTAAAATGTATATTTTATATTTTTTGTGTAAAATAGTAATTCATTTTTAGTATATTTTAAATATATAAATATTATATATTATTATATTGTATTAATCTCAAATGTTTTATATAGTCAGTCACATGCCTTGCTGCTGACATGGTGTTAAAAATCAATAAATAAATACAGAAATAAATGTCATTTAAATAATAACACATTAACATTTTTTCTGTCCGCTGTAGATACTGAGCCATGGGTAACACGGAAAGTCATAGCGGTAGCCATGGTTACTACGGAGACGGCCAGCGCCACCTCTCCCGTAAGCACATGTCCCGCTCGCTCCGCCTGTCCAGCAAACAGACGTACTGTTCCCGCCGTACGCCGTCTGGAAAACCGGAGCACCGCAACTCCGAGACTAGCACGCGCTCCAGCAGCACCCCCAGCATCCCGCAGTCGCTGGCCGACCACGGCCTGGAGCCCTTCAATGACTCGGACATGCTGCCCGACTTCAGCGGCCCAATTTGGGTGGACCGCGTGGCTATGAATCTCAGACCCATGTCCTTCCACAACCATCCGGCCCATTCGCCCGGCGCGACCGCAACCGCCAAACAAGCCGCGCAGGACGACGCCGAGCCACCAGAGGACACGACCAATGTCCAGCGCACACGGGACGGCTCCCAAGAGGGGTCCAGCTTTAAAAAGAAACGCTCTAAGTCTGCAGACATGTGGAGGGAGGATTCGTTGGAGGTGTCCTTATCCGACCTGAGCCAGGACCACCTGACCAGCACAGAGGAGATCGAAGACACACCGGATGATTGCGAAACCCGTTTGCAGTCGTCAGCTCAGGAGTTGCTGGACTCAAACCGTGCCAATTCTTTAGATGAACTCTACGGGCCGAAGAGTCCGGCTTGCAGGCCCACGCACGGACGCTATGCCAAATGGCACAAGGGTGGTGCAACAAGCAGAGAAGGTGACGAGGATAAAATGATATCACCTTGTGAGGATGATGGAGCCGCCTATGGTGCATATACACTGCCCTGTCGCCGGTCTCACTGTCTGTCAGAGGGACCGACCAATCATCAAGGAGTTATGCAAGGGAGGCGGGCACAAACCATACAGGTGAGTTCTGATTGGGTAGCTCCGCCCACAGAAAAATGTTATTGGTTGCTGCTCCGCATTGCTCAGTATTGAGCACCATATTGGCTGTAATAGTTTTGTAGCAGTTGTGTGGGATATTTTTTAAGATATATAAATAATTATGTAAACAATATTGTACTATTCAATGTAGTTAGCCAAGCGTTACTGATCAAAAACACAAACTGAAAAAGACTTCAGGAGTTTGTAGTGTAATGTAGCTAAGTACTTTTGAAATGGTAGCTTCCTTGTAATGTAACTAATTTAAAACTAGCTTCCTCAAAACTAATGTAAAGTATTCTGTTCATACTGTCAGCAATTAAAAATTCTAGTAGCACATGAGCTTGACTCTCTGCGCTCCTATTGGTAGTGAACTCTGTACATCTTTTTTCAGATCAGCAGCTTTCATTGAAAGTGAATGGCTTTGTTTGAATGATTGTAGTCGTTGAAAGTCAATGTGAACGCCCGTAGGTGTGCAGTGAGAATGTGAGTGCAATGTTGTGCTAGTGTAGGTTTACACGAGAGAATTTTAGTCTTGCTATGAATGTTGACTGCGGTTAATCCCCCAGAATCCTCTGAATCTCTTCATATAGAGAGACTGTACGTATGAATGACTCATTTGTGTGCAAGTTCACACAGACTCCACTGTTTTTTCCCATCGGGCAGCATAACAATTTCACTAGACGCTCATCTTCAACTGTTGGTGTAAACTAACAAAAATATAACGTTAATTATATTTAATATTTTTATAGGTAAAATATAAAAATGCTTATACAATAATACAACACTTAAACAATAATAAGTATCTATTTTATAGATGAAATAAAAAATACCAAATATTTATAAGGAAATATAATAACTTTTATATTTTACGTATATTATTATAAAACATTATGTAATTAAGATGTAAAAATATTAAATAGATAAAGCCCTAAAAAGTTTTTTAAAAAAATGTTATTTATAGTGTTGTTGTTTTTTTTAAATAGTATTGGTAGGGTGTTTACTTAATATATATATATTTTATATTTTTTATAGATAGCAAAAACATTCCCAGTAATATATTTATTAAAGTTTAATGGTAGTTATTTTTAATATTTTCATAGATATTATATAAAAATATAGAATTATAATGGTATTTATTAATTTATATTTTATAGATAAAATATAAAAATACTAAACATCTTTTATTGTCAAAACTTAAACATGCCAAAACTTTATAAAAATAAAATTTATACTTAATTTTTTTTTATTGGTAAAACATATATAAAAATCAAATAATTATAAAAATATAATGCTATTTGTATTCACTTTTTTTTATAGATAAAACAAATAAAGTAAAAATTGTATTTATATGGGTATTTATATGGCATTTATGTTATATATATTTTTATAGATATAAAACGATCAAAAATATAGAAATATAATGCTATTTATTCATTTAGATTTTATTGATAAAATATAAAAGTAGTACATATTTTCAAAACTTAAAATATTTTCGAAACTTTGTAAAAAAATGTCATTTATATTTTATATATTTTTCTTTGATAAAATGTATATAAAAATCAAATAATTATACACATATAATGCCATTTATATTGACTTTTTTAATAGATAAAATATATTTAAAAAAGATAAAGGTGGTATTTATATGACATTTATATTATATATTTTATAGATATAAAAATATAAAAATATATATAATGGTATTTATTATTAATTTAGATTTTATAGATAAAATATAAAAGTAGTAAATATTTTTATCGTCAAAACCTAAAAATGTCAAAACTGATAATAATGTTATTTATATTTTATATATTTTTCATTGATAAAATATAAATAAAAATCGAATAATTCTAAAAATATAATGCCATTTACATTACTTTTTTAAAGGTAAAATATATATATAAAATGGTATTTATATTTATTTTTTATATGGCATATTTATTATATATTTCTATAGAAAAAAAACTATACAAATATAATGGTATTTATTCATTTAGATTTTATAGATAAAATATAAAATGCCAAAACGTTATCAAAAATATAATGGATACAATAGATATAATATGAAAATATTTTTACAAATTGTAGAAAAATGATAGTATTTATTAATTTTTAAAGTTTTTTTTACCTACCATTTTTACCTACCATTGTTAGTTGGATATGCAGTATAGGTAGTATTTTTTAAAGACATTTTTAAGCACTTCGTAAATACCATGCTACATCAAAGTACCCTGGTATTGTCATCACTGTACCATAGTACCACCACAGTAACTGTCAATCTCTGTGACGTGTGTTGACAGCCACAGTGCATTATGGATGGTGGTCTGTCACACTGTCCATATGCTGGTGGCTGTTTTTTCCTGCTCTCTCTTGGATGATCCAGATCCTGGAGTCAGACTTCTGTGAGAACAGCTCGCTTCTTTTGTCATGCTAATGAGCTGTAACTGACAGGAACGTGATTGAGAGAGAGAGAACGAGGAGAGAGCTGAGCTCTACGTACGCTAGTTTATTCTTGACTATATTTCTTGCATAAATATATGTGTGCAAGAAAGAAATCAGAGTGCTTCAGCTTTATGTTTGCTTTATTTACTGAAGCAAGAAAGATCAAATCACCATGTGACACTCCCTCCCTGTGAGGCTCCATCGGTGAAGATGAATGGCATGTCGGGCCGCACAGTCCAGTCATGTGACTCCCGCTAGATGCCGGGTTTGGTGGGTAATATCCCATCATTCCCCTGCAGCAGCAGTACAGAGTGGTATTGTACAGTCAACTTTACTGCAGACTTCAGACAGCTCTGTGGTGTCTCAGTGTCAACGTCTGTAAAATGTTTACCTCACAACCTGCAACATGTCGTCTGCTCCTGAAGACACGACGTGCTCCGGCCAACAGGTAGGAAAAATGAAGATGTGCTGGAGAACAGCCATGTTTATTAGAGTGGAAAACTGAATCTTTATGTTTCGTTCAGCCTGTCAAAAACACATGGCTTATGTTTGGTTGCTGAGAAAGAACATCCAGGAACTTTGATTAGTTTTGTTGCTTAGCTTTAGGTAAAGTGAGTCATGTTAAAACTAAAAACCAATGTCCTAGGCCAATTATTTACATATTCTGTGTATTTATTTCATCTTCAGGATGTCACGGCGGGAGACGGGAGTGATTATGAGGACAGCGGTATCGATGGGCTGACGGGGGACAACGAGGCGTCTCAGCACCATGCTCGGCGCTATAAGACCATGTCTGCGTCTTTCTCTGCTTACTCCACGTCAGCAGGGGGCGCCTTCGCCGGGAGCGACAGTGGAAGCAGCAGTGGGGCTGGAGCGGGACCCTCAGATGGCACACAGGTGGGCAGGGTGATTTACTGTTGCTTTTTCTCCAGTTCCTCTTTTATGATATGTTCCATCCAGACAGTAGAAACGCATTATGCATGAAGCATGAATGTGATAACATCAATTGGTAAACGTTCTATCAAATGAGTAATGTTCAATAAAAAAAATACATATGCAAATAAATAAATAAATAAATATATATATATATATATATATACACACACACACACACATATATATATATATATATATATAATTATAATTATTAATTATATATTAAATATTATATATTTTAATAAAGTGAAGATTATGCCAAAATGCTAATGTGTACCTAAAAATGAAATGAAATACAAAAATGAAAAAGCAGTAAAAAAACAAAAGGAAAAAGCAAAAGAGATGATAAAATTTAAGAAAAATCATGTTGTTATGAGAATGACCTGTTGTGATAACATGAATTTAATCTTATAATATTTAATATTTAATATTTATAAAATGTTTTATATTAGAAGATGGAATAAATAAAAACAATCCATAAATATTTATTTACAAATAAATACACTTTTATTATTTTCATGTTTTTTTTTTAATTAATTTTTTTAAACAAGGTGTTTCAGAGGCACCAAATACTTGTACATTTTAATAAAATATTGTGGCATTGTGTTCACTATAGCCAACGTTTTGTTCAATTATTAATGTTCAATTAATTAAAGTATATGCAAATAAAAAAGTGAATCACTGCATTATTTATTTATGTATTTATTTCTTTCCCATATTTATTTTTACCATATCCATTCCCCCAAAAATATTTCAGAAAATGTTTTTAAAAGTCTGTCTGGCATGGTTTTCACCTCTGACAAGCTTTTGTTTATTTATTTATTTATTTATTTATTTTACCATAACCATTCATCGTTTGTTTTGCGCCTCTGAAACATCTTGCAGTTCTGTCTATCTATCTATCTAGCTATCTATCTAGCTGTCTATTTAGAAATAAATAAATAAAACACTAAAAAAATGCTATTACTATTTTTGTAGAATTTTTTTTATAATTGTTTATTATTGATTATTTAATAAAATATTAGGAAACCATTTTTCTAAATGATAAATGGTAAATGATGTGCAATAAGAGACCATTACGTTGCCATTAAGAACAAACTTTGACCAAATTGTATGCGATTTGAATGTTATTTGTAAGTTTGTGATGTAGTTTATCATCTGTATGATGATAATAATCATCCTGGACCTGTGTGTGTCTGATCAGGGCGTCTATGAGAATTTCCGCCAGGAGTTGGAGCAGAACGTGAGTCCGGCGGAGGTTCCTGAGGAGAGAAGCTCAGCATTTAGCGACGAGCAGAGCAGCGTGACGCTGAGCTCCGCTTACCACACGGACCCTCTGCTCAGCGTGGCTGCCGTACAGGGAACCGTGCGCAAAGCTGGACGCCTCGCCGTCAAAAACTTCCTTGTGCATAAAAAGAACAAGAAGGTGGAGCTCGCCCCTCGCCGCAAGTGGAAAAGCTACTGGGTGTCCCTCAAAGGTGTGTGTGTGTTTGTAGTGTGTCTGAAAGAGATGTAAGGGTTACCTGACACCATAAACAGGTTTTTCAACTTCCATGAAAACGTTTAAAAGAGAAGAGGAGGATTATGTTTGTTGTATTGTGTTGTATGAGTAGGCCTAGAAAAACTATTCAGAATTGAACGCCCATCATTCACTGTCAACTCTAACACACTTGTTTGTTAAATATTCTGGCTTAAAGGAGAAGTCCGTCCAAAAACAAAGATTCACATATAATGTACTCACCCCAAATGCGGTTGTAAACGATCCCAGCCAAGGAAAAAGGGTCTTATCTAGCGAAACGATCGTTGTTGTTTTCATAAAAAAAAAATACAATTTAAATGCTTTTTATTTTTAAACGCTCGCCTTGCTCTCCCTGAACTCTGTGTATTCTGGCTCAAGACAGTATGTCGAAAAACTCCAATCGTATTTTCTTCCTTTAACTCCAAAAATCATTTACAAATCATCCTATATAGCTTCAGAAGTACCGACACAGTCTTTGCAAAGTGAACATGCAAAGAAGATCAAACACCCTTAACAAAAACAGTAAAACAGTGATATAGGGCAATTTCGAAGTTGAGGGAGAACATGAGATGGGAGTTTTTCGAAATGCCATGAACCAGAAAAAAACAGTCCAGGCAGGAGTAAGACAAGACGAGCGTTTGACATTAAAAAGTATATAAATTGTATTATTTTTATGAAAATAACCGATCATTGCGCTAGATAACACCCTTCATTCTCAGCTGGGATCATTTACAACCGCATTTGGGGTGAGTACATTATATGTGAATTTTTGTTTTGGAAGGACTTCTCCTTTAAGCCAGAATATTTAACATATTTAAGTGTGTTAGAGTTGACATAGTGAATGATGGGCACTCAATTCTGGGATTTGGGATCGTTTGAAGCCGCATTTAAACTGCATTTTGGAAGTTCAAAATCGGGGCACCATAACAGTCAATTATATGGAGAAAAATGCTGAAATGTTTTCCTCAAAAAACATAATTTCTTTACGACTGAAGAAAGAAAGACATGAACATCTTGGATGGCAAAGGGGTGAGTACATTATTTGTGAATATTTGTGTTGGAAGTGGACTTCTCCTTTAACAAATTTCCCATATTTTTATTTTACCTTTTACTTTACCATTCTCCAAATATTAGTGCAGAAAATACTAAAAAATGTTTTAAAAAAAAGGATCTTTCCTCACTTACCAAAACCATTTTTTTTGCTAAAACAAAAATACAGTAAAAACAGTAAAAATGTGAAATATTATTACAATTTAAAATAACTGTTTTCTATTTGAATATATTTTAAAATATATTTTTTTCCTGTGATCAAAGCTGAATTTTCAGCATCAAGTTTTCAGTGATTGTTCAGAAATTATTCTAACATGCTGATTTGCTGCTCAAAAAACATTTTTTATTGTTATCTGTGTTGATAACAGCTGTGCTGCTTAATATATTTTGTGGAAACTATTATATTGAATTCATTAATGCATAGAAACCTTATATGAACAGCATTTATTTGAAAAAGAAGAAGAATCTTTTGTAACATTATAAAAGCCTTTACTGTCAATTCAAAGTGTCGTTGCTGAATAAAAGTATTAATTTCTTTCAAAAAATATTCTTGCCTGCCCTAAACAATAGTATATAGTATGTAAAATTGTTTTTGAAAAAAGTATCTTTCCTCACTTACCAAAGCTGCATTCTTTTGCTCAAAAATACAGTAAAAACTGTAAAATTGTGAGTTGTTATTCCAATTCAAAATAACTGTTTTCTATTTGAATATATTTCAAAATGTAATTTATTCCTGTGATCAAAGCTGAATTTTCAACATCATTACTCCAGTCTTCAGAGTCACATGATCCTTCAGAAATCATTCTAATATGCTGCTTAACAATTTCTGATTATTATTTTTACTTAATATATTTAGTGTAAACTGCCATATAGGATTCAT
Organism: Labeo catla; assembly: GCA_012976165.1. NCBI lineage: Eukaryota > Metazoa > Chordata > Actinopteri > Cypriniformes > Cyprinidae > Labeo > Labeo catla. The sequence continues at coordinate 245,628 of VONZ01000211.1, read as the reverse complement.
TAATGCATAAAAAGTTTATTTGAACAGCATTTAATTGAAAAATAAATCTTTTGTAACATTATAAAAGCCTTTACTGTTAATTCAATATGTCCTTGCTGAATAAAGGTATTGATTTCTTCCAAAAAATTCCCTTACCTGCCCTAAACGATAGTATATAGTATGTAAGTTCCTCTTAACTGTGTACAGACAGTGTAAGAGTATTGACATGTTAGAAATCTCTGTATCTTTGCCAACGGTGTGAAAATAGCTAAATCAAAGCTGAAGAAAACAATCCAATAAGTGTGTGCGCATTATATTGGATTCTCTTTAAGAAATCAGTGCTGCATTTCTTATTTTGGCCACTGGAGAGCAGAGTTTAATCAATAAAGCCGTAAAACTCCAATCTATTGGATATCCTGCTCCCATTCCCCTGGAAACAGCGACTGAGAGACGTAGAGTTAATTAAGCTCACATGAACAATTTTGAATTTCTGATGCTGAGTGAATGTTCTAATTTGTTCTCCCAGGATGCACTCTGTTTTTCTACGAGACGGACGGCCGGTCGGGCATTGACCACAACAGCGTCCCTAAACACGCCGTGTGGGCCGAAAACAGCATCGTCCAGGCCGTCCCAGAACACCCCAAGAAAGATTTTGTCTTCTGCCTGAGTAACTCGCTCGGAGACTCATTCCTTTTTCAGGTAATTGGACGTCCCCTGCACAACCCTGTTTATATACTGATACTGAACCAATAATGTAACAGACTGAGTGCAAAGTATACATACTAGTCAGCAAACCTTTGACCCTTGAACTCTTTCTGTAGACCTGCAGCCAGACTGAACTTGAGAACTGGATCACAGCCATCCATTCGGCCTGCGCCGCGGCCGTCGCTCGGCAGCACCATCGTGAAGACACGGTGCGTCTGCTGCGGGCCGAGATCCGAAAGCTGGAGCAGAAGATCGACATGGATGAGAAGATGAAGAAAATGGGAGACATGCAGCTGTCCGCTGTCACTGATGCCAAAAAAAGGAAGACCATTCTGGAGCAGGTTAGTGATTGGTTATTTACCATGTTTGGGTCCGAATTACCCACAGTCCAACATGCTTAGAGTCTTCCAGTAAGAGTCAAACTAAGCAGCAAAAACACAGGTGCCCTCAGTTATTTTTTCATAATTAATAAAAATGTTTTATAGATTATACACTACCAGTCAAAAGTTTTTGAACAGTAAGTCTCTACTGCTCACGAAGCCTGCATAAAATGTAATTTTTTCCTGTGATCAAAGCTAAATTTTCAGCATCATTACTCCGGTCTTCAGTGTCACATGATGCTTTAGAAATCATTCTAATCTGATTTGCTGTATATTTAAACAGCTGAGTGATTTTTTTCAGGATGATGATGTTTGATGAATAGAAAGATCCAAAGATCAGCATTTATCTAAAATAAAAAGCTTTTGTAGCATTATACACTAATTCAAAAGCTTGGAGTGTATATATTTTTAGGAAAGAAATTATTGAAATTAATACTTTTATTTAGCAAAGATGCTTTAAATGGACCAAATGTGTTAATAAAAACATTTATAATGTTACAAAAGTTTTCTATTTCAGATAAATGCTGGTTTTCTGAACTTTCTATTCATCAAACAAACCTGTAAAATTCTACTCAGCTGTTTTCAACATAATAATAATAATAAATGTTTTTTTGAGCAGCAAATCAGAATATTAGAATGATTTCTGAAGGATCATGTGACTGGAGTAATGATAATAAAAATACATTTTAAAATATATTAAACTTATTTTAGACAGTCAAAATATTTCAACATTTTACTGTTTTTGACATTAAAAAATCTAACTGAAAATAAAAAAAAAACTTTTGTTTGGTAGTGTATATGTACTTATAATATATTGAAACTAATATATTGAAATATAAAAATATATAATATATAAAATAATAATAGTAATCTGTTTAAAATGACTATAAAACAGAATAAAAAAAAATTAATGATGTTGAAAGAAATCTCTGCTCACTGAGGCTGCATTTATTTGACAAAAACATTCAGTAAAAATAGTAATATTGTGAAATATTATTACAACTTAAATTAAATGTTTTCTGTTTGTATATATTTTACATTTTAATTTATTCCTTTAATGCAAAGCTGATTTTTCAACATCATTACTCCAGACTTCGGTGTCACATGATCCTTCAGAAATCATTCTAATATGTTGATTTGCTGCTCAATAGACATTTCTTAGTATATTCAAAGTTGAAAACAGATGTGCTGCTTCATATTTTTGTAAAAACCGTGATAGATTTAATTTTTCTTAGGATTCTTCGATGAATAGCAAGTTCAAAGGAACAGCATTTATTTGAAATAGAAATCTTTTGTGACATTATAAATGTATTTACTGTCACTTTTGATCGATTCAGTGCATCTTTGCTGAATAAAAAAAGTAATTTCTTTTAGCTGGCCCCAAACTTATAAACAGATTAAAAAATGCACCTTTAATATACAATAACATGGAGTGGGATTTTGGGCAAATGCACTTCTTCCTGGCACAACATGATGAAAAGAGTAACAAGAATGTTGGTTGCTTCTAGTTAGGACAAAAAGTGTTCGTTTTGCATAGCTGATGAAGAGTCTGTCACTGCTGTTTTGTTTCCCTAATTATTGTATCAATATCGTAAAGCATTACAGCACTAGCATTCTCTGTATCTGCTGTTTTACTGCAGTTTTTCATCACTGTAATTCTGATGCTGTCACAATGTTGACAGAACTTTGATTCACTCCACACACTTGCAGTGAAAGTTCACGTTCCACTCAATGGATGTTTACGCAAGAAGCAGAGCTCAGAATGGCCGGCGGCCCATCAGGAGGAGGGTTAGCGGGTGCCTGTTCATTTGTGTGGGTTTTTAATTTTGGCAGTGTTGGGTTACGCATTGTGCCCTGGTGAATGGCAGCAGGGGCGAGTTCCTAGGGAGTCCCGGACCTCGCTGCCAGTGGAATGTGTGGCGCTGTTGTTTGCTACTTTGTGTGCTGTCTGGACCGCTGCCCCCTCCACCGCGTCTTCCAAAAAAACATCCATCCCAGAGTGGCTGGGAGGAGAGGCCGTGGTGTATAAACCGAGTCCGCTGCCCTCCAAACACCATTTTATTAGATCAAACCAGACCAAACACAAGGCACTAAAGCTTCTAGATCTAGAGATGGTCCTTAAAGGCTAAATGTAATGTTTTGACCTTGTTTTTCAACAGAATGAAATGATCATTTTGACAATTCTTACATGCCGCTGGCCTGCTGTAAACCGTGTACTAACCAATAACTTTTTCTCTCTCTATTTTCCTCGTAGATTTTCCTGTGGGAGCAGAATTTAGAGCAGTTCCACATGGATCTATTTCGCTTCCGCTGTTACCTGTCCAGCCTGCAGGGCGGCGAACTTCCCAATCCCAAACGCCTGCTGGCCTTTGCCTCCCGTCCCACCAAACTGGCCATGGGCCGACTGGGCATTTTTTCAGTCTCTTCTTTCCATGCACTGGTAATTATCACTCAATTTCTATAATTTATTCCAGCATGCTGTTTTTTTATGTAGCATAGAAATAGGGATATACTTTATATATATATATATATATATATATTATTGTTTCTATATATAAAAAAAATTTGTATAATATTATTCTATATATAGAGAATATATTAAATTTCATATGTGTACGTTAACAATTATTATATGTGTTATTATATCTGTTTAAAATGACAATGAAAGCAGAAGTTTAATAATAAAATGTCAACAAAAAAATGTTTTTGAAAGAAGGCTCTTCTGCTCACCGAGGCGCATTTATTTGATCAAAAATACAGTAAAATCAGCAAAATTTTGAAATATTAATACAAATTAAAACAAGTGTTTTCTGTGTTATTATATTTTAAAATGTAATTTATTAAAATGTATTTCAGTGGTCTCTATATATTAAAAATAAAAGATACAATACATTTAATATATTTTAATATATATCAATACATAAATAGATGCTAATATTTTTAATATATATAGAAAGGCAAAAATAAATGTAAAAAAAAGTTTAAATTTGTTTAAAATGACAATGAAAATAAAATGTCAACAAAAAATATATATTTTTAATGTTTTTAAAAGAAGTATATATATATTACTATGGAAATATTATAGATATTTAAAATAAATAGATATTTAGTTTTCTCTATATTAAAAGTGATATATATATATATATATGTGTGTGTGTGTGTGTATATATATATATGTGTGTGTGTGTGTGTAAACATTTATTATATATATTTTGTGTTACAGATAAAAATATACATTACATTTAATGTATACTACTACATAATATATATGCAAATATTTTTAATATGTAGAAAAAAGCAAAAATAAATGTAAAAATTTGTTTTAAATGACAATGTACACAGAAGTTTAATAATAAAATGTCAACAAAAATATATATTTTTTAATGTTTTTAAAGCAAAAATCAAGCAAAAATCACATTTTTGTGTGATTTGGCCAAAAGAAACAAAAGTTATGTTACTATAGATTTTTTGTTAAATATAATATTGACGAACAGTTTTAGAGATCTCAGTCTTTCTCCTTTCAAGTAGACATCAGCTCTCTGGTGGCGTAAAAGGAGCTGACTTCGATAAGTTTTTAAACGTTTGGTATCTAACGTATTTCAGACAGAAGCATCAAGAGCATCAGTATTGCTCTATTTTTACCCAGAATGCATGTATTAACCTGGTTCCTTCCCACCCGTCAGTGTTGGTGTACGTGGGTAATGGATTTTGGCATAAAAAGAAACAGTAGTTGAAGGGTTAGTCGGTGTATATTCTCTTGGATGTGGGCCACGTCTCCGGCTGATCAATACCATCCATCCTCAGATTCGCCTCCAGCTCTGGCGTTCTATGTAGGAGCTGGAGGACATTGGGATACAGGGAGATTTTATTTTTGTCTATGCAGCTTGGATGATTTTTTTCGGGTGGAGGGGGTGGGGATGTTCTTCAGTATTCACATTCTGAGAGAATGGAGAGAGAGGATAAGTGTTGAGTCCAAATGAAGTGCTGTTGGCCCGTGTGCTGTTCTTCACGAATAATAGCTCGCTTCAGAGCAGTGGAGAGGGTTTTTGATGCAGCCCGAGTGCTTTTCTCCATCAGGAGACCCAGAAATGCCACAGCGCGTTCAACACAACGAGCGTGTATAATTTTTGAATGACACTGAAAAGAACTCACCAAACACTTCACTAACCTTTAAAATTCATCCGGACCCGAGTGACCACAGGAAGCAAGTTTTTTGTGTATTTGCTGCTCATTTATAAATGAATACGAGTGTTTGTTTATTTCTAAAGGTGATGTCCCACCAGCTGACTCGATTTTGGTAGAGAAACTCTCATCTACTAAGTGCATTTGATGAAAGAGAATGAAATAGTGGTGATAGATGAAATCCATCCTCTGAGATTTCTTTTGAGAACATAAGAGCAAAAACGATTGTAGACTGACTGAGTGCAGTTTATGGAGAAACTTTATCCTGTAAATTGTGATGGGTATTTGTTTTTTTAGGGCTGTCTGTATTCAGATAATGCACATGCTTCTCCTTTCTTATTTTATTAGTCATTTAAATGCAGGAGAACTCCAGAAAACACATTGATTACACAGTCACCCTTAATAACAATTAGCGTTTGTGAGCTTTGTGGTAGATGAGGGAAAACGTCTCAAGCAGATCCAATCAGGACATTGGCTTTTCTACTAAAATCAGGAAACGCAGCTGTATTTTGGTACATTGTTGCTGGTTTCCAGCTGGTTATTAACTGATTAACTTAATAACATGCTTGCAAATCTTAAAGCAACAACAAACCAGCTAGACTAACACATGACCAGTTTAGCCCAGCTAATGACCAGTATAGTCATGATCACTTTAAACCAACTGAAGACCAGGTTAGATTAGCTTACAACACGCTTCCTCTGCTAATGACTAGTTCAGACCAGCAAAGGATGCATTTAGACCAGTTAATGACCAATTTATACCAACTCATGACCAGTTTGGACTAGATAACAACCAGTTAAGACCAGCATGTGACCAGTTAGACCAGCTAATGAGAAGTTTAGACTGGCTAATGACCAGTTTGAATCAGTTAACGACCAGTTTAGACAAAGTAATGTCCAGTAGACCAGCTCATGACCTGTTAAGACCACCATATAACCTGCTTAGACAAGCTAATGACCAGTTTAGACCAGATCATTACCAATTTAGACGAGCTATTGACCTGTTTAGACCAGCATGTGACCCATTAGGACCAACTCTTGACCAGTTTAGACAAGCTAATGACCACTTTAAAATGGCTCATGACCTGCTTAGACCAGCTAATGGCCACTTTAAACCAGCTAATATCCAATTTTGACCAGCTAATGACCAGTTTAGACTAGCTAACGACCAGTTTAGATCACTTTAAACCAGCTAATATCCCATTTAGACTAGCTAATGACCAGATTGGACCAGCTCATGATTTGTTTAGACCAGCTCTTGAACAGTTTAGACTAGCTAATGACCAGTTTAGATCAGTTAACCACCAGTTTAGACAAGGTAATGTCCAATTCAGCCCAGTTCATGACCTGTTTAGACCATCTTATAACCTGCTTAACCCAGCTAGTGACCAGTTTAGACTAGCTATTGACCTGTTTATACCAGCACATGACCCATTTAGACCAGTTTAAATCAGCTAGTATCCCATTTAGACCAACCAATGACCAGTTTAGACAAGCTCATGACTAATTTAGACTAGCTAATGAATGATTTATACAAGCTAATGACCAATTTAAAATAGCTCATGACCTGTTTAGACCAGCTAATGACCAGTTTATACAAGCTAATATTCCATTTAGACTAGCTAATGACCAGTTCAGACCAGCTGTTGACCAGTTTAGACTAACTAATGACCAGTTTAAACCAGCTCTTTACCAGTTTAGACAAGCTAATGACCAGTTTCGAACAGCTAATGAATGATTTAGACCAGCTAATGACCAGTTTAGACTAGATAATGACCGGTTCAGTCCACCTAATGACCCATTTAGACCCGTAGCTAATGATCAGTTTAGACTAGTTAATAGCCCATTTATTTAGACCAGATAATTACCCATTTGGACTAGCTAATGACCCATTTAGATTTTCTAAAAAACAGCTTGCACCTGCAATGACCCATTCAGACTAGCGAAGTACCAATTAAGACCAACTAATGACCAAATTATACCCATATTCTTGAACAACTTTGTGAATGAAGCTGATGACTGAACATCAGTGTGACCGAATCAATGAGAATTTCACCAAGCGGCTGTGTTCATATCTCAGACTCCTGCTAGGAGCAGTCTAGTCAGTTTGATCGCTGGGACACACAGTATGAATGTTGTACCTGTACCTCATGCAGCTGTTTTGTGTCTGTAGGTGGCGGCTCGCACTGAGAGCGGCGTGAGGCGCCGGACGCAGGCGATGTCGCGCTCCACCAGCAAGCGCAAGAGTCGCTTCTCCTCACTATGGGGTCTGGACACCCACTCCAAGAGAAAGAGTAAAGGTCATCCCAGCATTAACCAGGTAAACTACACACACATTTCACACACATTTGGTGTGTTTCATGCAGAACACATGAACATGCATATGCACAGATCAACCAGTCTTGCTTAAAATTTTAAATGCACATTACATTTGTGGTGCACTTTTTTCAACAAGCAGATGAAATTCATGCTACATGTGTTTTGGTGGGTGACTGCTAAATGTTTTTTTTTTAAACAGGTTTTTGCAGAAGGAGATGATTCAGTTAAAAGTCCTCTAGAAGGCATGTTTGAGGGTTCTTCTAGTGAGACGACGGTAAGAAACATGTATCTCTCATGACTACACTATCTATTAAAGTGGCAAAAATGCACAAAATTCTATGTGAGCCCACTGCTTCAAATCAAAACTGCCCTGTTCAGAGAGATGCGCTCTGGGCCGGATCTCTGAAGCGGGTTGGCGGAGATGTGGGCGTATATTCATCACTGGCGTTGGCGGAGGTGTAGGCTTTCTTTGTGTAGGAACGGGAGAAATGGTTGTGCTATAATCCGCTGACCTGGGGCGCAGATAAAAGTGTTGATGTTCTGATTCACTCACTTGATCACAAGCATGGAAAGAAAGTGGTCATGGTGGAATGGTAGTTGAGACTACAGTGCATTTTTATCCAAGTTAAATGACTGTGTTCGAACTGTTCAAAAGTTTGGGGTTTAATGTTTCTGAGAGGTCTCTTCTTCTCATCAAGGCTGCATTTATTAGATCAAAAATACAGTAAAAACAGTCATATTTTGAAATATTATTACAATTTAAAATAACTCTTTTCTATTTGATTATATTGAAGAATGTCATTTATTCCTGTGATGCAAAGCTGAATTTTCAGCATCATTAGCTCCAGTCTTCCGTGTCACATGATCTTTCAGAAATCATTCTAATATGCGGATTTACTGCTCATTTCTGATTATTATCAATGTTGAAAACACTTGGGCTGCTTCATGTTTTTATGGAAACCATGATGGGTTTTTTTTGTTTTTTTTTAAGGTTCAAAAGAACACCATTTATTTGAAATAAATTATAACATTAACATTATAAATACATTTACTGTCACTTCTGATCAATTTAATGCATCCTTAATGAATAAAAATATTAATTTCTTTCAAAAAATAGTAATTAAAAAGCTTACCGCCCCCAAACTTTTGAATGTATTGTATTGCATACTGCATACAAAGAAGTATGCAATGATAGTATGCTATATTATTGTCACATACGGTCACAGTAAATTTAAAACACTAAATTTAATCCAATTTTGTGTAAAAGTGTAAATCATTTTTGATATTGCTTCCAGTTCAATGATCACAATGGAATTTGAATATGAAATTAAGTGCATTGCATTGTGGAAAATGGTACAGTATGCTCTAGTTGTATACTGTACATTTTGATACATGCATGTAAATGTATTTTGTGCATACAGAAAATGTGCATAATATCCCATTCAGACCAGCTAATGTAGTGTACTGTATACTGTATACTGAAAAAAATGCAATGACAGTATGCAATATTATCGTCACATACTATCACAGTAAATTTAAAACACTATGCTCTAGTTGTATAATGTACATTTTGTTACATGTATGTACAGGTATTTTATGCATACAGAAAATGTGCATAATATCCCATTCAGACCAGCTCTTGACCAGTTTAGACTAGCTAATGAACGATTTAGACAAGGTAATGCCCAATTTAAAATGGCTTATGACCCATTTAGACCAGCTAAAATAGTTAACCAGTTCCTGACCAGTTCACACTAATCTTTTTAACATTGTAAAGATATTAACTGTCACTTTTGATCAATTTAATGCATCCTTGATTAATTAAAGTACTGATTTCTTTAAAAAGTAATAAAAATTGTAATGATCCCAAACGTTTGAATGTAGCGTATACTGCATACTTAAAAAAGTATGCAATTATGGTATACTGTTATTGTCACATACTGTCACAGTAAATTTAAAACGCTATGCTCTAGCTGTATAATGTACATTTTGTTAAATGTATGTAAAGGTATTTTATGCATACAGCAAATGTGCATAATGTCCCATTTACACCAGCTAATGACTCATTTAAAATAGCTCATGACCCATTTAGACTAGCTAATGGCCAGTTTAAACCAGTTCTTGACCAGTTTAGACTAATCTTTTTTAATATTGTAAATATATTAACTGTCACTTATGATCAATTTAATGCATCCTTGATTAATTAAAGTATTAATTTCTTTAACAAATAATAATTAAAATCATACTGATCCCAAATGTAGCATATTGTATACTGCATACTTAAAAGTATGCAATGATAGTATGCTATATTATTGTCACTGTAAATATAAAACACTAAACTGTATACTGTATATTAGGGATGCTCATTTTAACCGGTTAACCGTTAACCGACGGAAAGAATTTTGACCGATTAATACAATCAGTTAAACGGTTTAAAAGGTCATTCTTTTTTTTTTTTCCAGTAATTGATCAAAATACTTTAAAATGTTTTCTGGATGATTAAAATAAAATAAACTTGCATTTTTGAGAGAAAAAAAAGATAGATCGTCTAGACCTATAAGTCGCATTTTATTATTACATTCTGAAGCCGACGCGAAATGTTTACAAACACTATAAACATAGGCTAGGCTATTTTAGTTTCCCCTCACTCTATAAAAAATTCTTCAATTTAACAATATTCAGGAAAGAACAAGGATGTAAAATATAAGAAGCTAGGCTATATAAACGACAAGCCAAAATAAATTAATTAAGGCTAAAGTGAAACTGAAACTAATGTCGGGTCTCTCATTCGACACAAATCCAAATGTTTCCGTATTTGAGATGTATTTGAATACCAAAATATTATTTATTACATAAACCTGGTTTTGTACTTCACTTGCATTCCAGTATCCACATAAAACAAATGGTTTGGCATGATTACTTCAGTATGTTGATAACGATTAAGCAGTGTGATTTTTCCATATGTTTGGCTGACTGTATTTTATTATGATAATGGAAAGGCTTTTTCCTTCTAACAGTGGAAACGACTCCTTCTAGTCATACAGATAATCAAAACTGTAAACGGTTTGCTTTTGTTTGTGTACATTCACAATAAAAACAAATCTTTGTGCTTTTGCAAAATAAAGATCAAAATAGGATGACGCTTTTTAGCCGTCTTCCTTTCGCGCAGCACAAAAATGAACCAAAAACTCTGCGTACTATAGCTACTTGTTGCACAGTTTTTTCTTTCGTTTTGTTTAGTAAAAATATTTATTGTATAGGCCTATTCATTTATTATATATATAGCCTAGCTTTATGTTTTTCTCCGCTGGCAGAAGCGCTGCAAGTGCGTGATGTGATGCGTCCATGCGATTCCTCATGTTTTGTAAAATTAATCACTGGAAAACAAATTTTGGTATTTTTAACGAGTCACAGACACTTATCCTTTCTAAAATAATTAAATTCTATTTTAAAATAATCTTGTCGGTTAACGGTTAATAATCGGTTAACGAGCGTCGGCTGTCGGTTAGGAAAAATAACCGAAATGAACATCCCTACTGTATATTTTGTTACATGTATGTAAATGTATTTTATGCATACAGAAAATGTGCATGCTATGCACAAATAATGTAGTATGCTAGATTGGTATTCCAGTTAACACACAGTGCACCTCAAATAGGCGATGAGTTCTTAGAAATGATGAGATGAGGATGATCATCATTTCACATGATTAATAGCATCTCTAAAGGCCTCGTTCACAGCTGCGGCTTCACTATGCTTTCATTTATCACACTACAGAAAGACACCAAGACCCCAGTGAAAGGTCTGCCAAGACCCAGCACAGATCATGACATCTGGTCCAGAGACCACCTCACTCCATCATGGGTGCTGCTGCCAAACGACCAGCCTGTGTTAGCCATCATCCAACCCGGAGAGTCGGCCCTCGACATGCTGGAAACGATCTGCAAGGTAACGCCAGTTCTAGTGCACAAAACACTCATGGTTCTCTTCTGATGCCAGGTTTTTACATTCAGAGAGTCGCTTTAGTCTTCATGGGATTGAATGTCAGTTTGAAGGTCGCTGGTGTAGTAAACTCATATGCCGTGTTCCTCAAAGTGTCCCTTAGAGGGTTTTGAAAGTCTCAAGCATGTGTCCACCCCGTACAAAGCAATTTATTCGCTTTCCTCTTGTGCTGCATCCTCTCTGATATGAGCGTTTGGGCCTTTTAGCGTGTGATTCCTGTCCATCTGGCTCACTGAGAAGTAGATACAGCCCAGTAACATGTCTTGGCGTCACTCTTCATCCATTTAATGTGTGTCTCCTTTCATCTCTCCTGGTCTCTCTCCAGGCTCACCAACTGGACCCCACTAAACACTACGTGCGGCTTAAATTCCTCATTGACAACCAAGTGCAGTTCTACATCCCCAAACCGGAGGAGGATATTTACGATCTGGTAGGTTTGGAGTTAAACTCGCTCTCCCACCCGCTGCTTAGATGCTCTCTCATTACTTTCATCCTGCTGGGACATCACACTTCATCCAAACACCCTCTTTCCTTCACGGTTTAATAAAAGAATCTTGTGTGGAACACAAAAGGAGATGCTTTGCTGATCCCTTTCCCCAACATCTTTTGACCTGAAAAATGACCATGGAATTGCTTTATTCTTTAAAACTTCAGCTCCTCTACATCCATCACCCTTTAACTTCTGTTCAGTGTCTTCATTTATTATGTTTTGAGTGTGCAGGTCAGACACAATCGATCAAGCAGGAACATAAAGTTCTCCGCCTGCGATCTGTATTCTGTCACTCTCGCCCTTTCATGCCGTCCCGTGTGTGTTGTTTATGCAGTTTGAATGTGGAATATCAAAGTTGTGTTCAGTGGAATATTAATGGATAATGTCCTTTGCTTTCCTTCACAGCTGTATAAGGAAATCGAGCTGTGCTGTAAGATCAGGAAGGTCATTCAGTTTGATCGCGATGAGTCCTGCATGATCGGCTACGGTGAGAGCCAAAAATGTGCTTTGTTCATCAAATCGTGTCTGTTTTACATCCACCTATTTACACTGGGGATTTTACAACGGTGTCTGGAAAAGTCATGGAAATGACAGGTGTTCTCAGTCATTTTTAAATGATTCTGTCAATAAAAGGTTTACGTATATGTGAGTACGTCCACTCATGTTAGTAGCTTGCTGTTTTATCTTATATGGTCATCTCATGGGGAATGACATGATGGGATCACATGACCAGCCAAATCCAACTATTTTTTTTCAGTAAACTGCATGCTTTTCCTTGATTCTACATTCACATCACAAAATGTCAATAAAAGTGCTAGCAATGCTGTTTTAGTATTGTTTATATATTTATATTATATTATTTATAATTTATATGACATATTGTATTATATATTTATAGTATTTATTAATTTGGATTAGCTTTTATTTAAAACTTTTTAGTAATTTTGTTGTGCTTTTGCCAGTTTGTATTTTTGATTTCTATTTATATATATTTTATTTTATTTTAATTTTAGTTGTTTTAGTACTTTAACTTATGTATTTCATTTAGTTGTAAAAGCAAAAAAGGCAAAGAATAAATAAAATTAAAGTTTTTAAAATGTACTTTTTTATATAAATATTGTTTTATTTCAGTTTTATTTAAATTACATACAATTTTTTTAAAATACTTTTAATTAATAGTAACGAGTCGTAAACAATCATATTTATTAGTTTTATTTTCAATTTTTTTTCTTTCTTTTTTTACTGCATTTTATTTTATTTATTTACTCTACCAGTCAAAAGTTTTTGAACAGTAAGATTTTTAATGTTTTTTAAAGAAATCTCTTTTGCTCACCAAGCCTGCATTTATTTGATCCAAAATACAGCAAAAGCAGTAATATTGTGAAATATTTTTACTATTTAAAATAACCACTTTCTATTTGAATATATTTTTAAATTTAATTTATTTCTTGATCAAACCTGAATTTTCAGCATTATTACTCCAGTTTTCCAGTGTCACTCTAGTGTGTTGATTTGTTGTTCAAGAAACAATTTTATTATTATTATTATTATCATCAATATTTAACAGTTGAGTGCATTTTTTTCAGGATTCTTTGATGAAGAGAAAGATCCAAAGATCAGCATTGATCTGAAATAAAAACTTTAAAATAATAGCTTTAATGTAATATTTTACACTATACCATTTAAAAGCTTTTTTTTTTTTTTTGGAAAAGAAATTATAGAAATTAATACTTTTATTTAGCAAGGTTGCTTTAAACTGATCAAAAGACATTTATAATATTACAAAAGATTTCTGTTTCAGATAATAATAATAAATGTTTTGAGCAGCAAATCAGAATATTAGAATGATATCTGAAGGATCATGTGACTGGAGTAATGATGCTAAAAATTCAGTTTTGAAATCACAGGAATAAATCTTTTAAAATCGATTTAAATAGAAATCAGTTATTTTAAATAGTAAAAATATTTCAAAATTTTACTGTTTTTGCTGTACTTTGGATCATATAAATTCTTTAAAAATCCACTTAGTATTTTTATATTTAATTTGATTTATTACTGCATGTGGGAAATCCTGTAAAGAATATGCTAATTTATACAAATGCATTTCTATATATAGTTGTAGTAGTAGTTAAAGGGACAGTGCAGCGAAAAATGAGTCATTCTACAGTAATTCATATTCTAGTCCATGGGTTTCAAAAGACATGATAGAGAATAAATGATGTCAGAATTTTCATTTTTGTGACAACTATCCCTTTAAAGATTTGACCTTGTAGCTGAAAGGTCATAGGTTCAAACCCTTTGAGGTTTGCTTCATGATTACGCTTGATTATGACGTCAATCACTTCATCTCTCTGTCTCTTGCAGGTTTTTCTATCTCGGTGGTGGAGGAGGACAGCGTTCAGCAGCTCTATATCACTGACGTGAGAGCTGGAGGATTAGCGTTCGCTAAAGGTTCATTAGCTTGTTTCACCTCCTAATTACATTCTCTTTCTCTGTTCACCCCTGTCTCTTGGTTTGTTCTTTTCTTTCTCTCCCTCTCTGTCTGTTGAGCATCTGCTCAGGAATCAAGCTGTAAGTAATTGCTGTGATATCTGTGCTGTGCTCCTGGTGTTATGCAACATGTTGTCAGCTCTATGGGGTTTCTGAGAGCCAAAGATTGCAGATTTATTCTCAACCCTTCTAAACTCTGAATAATGATGAACGATAGAAAGAATCAGAGAGACGATTAAAGTCGGATTCACTGATGTGCCATACTTGTAATGCACCTGTACAGGAAACGTGATGCAAAACAGGATTTTCCTTAGTCGTTTTGAAGATTTTGTAGAGCATTTACAGGCGTTTCACACACAGAAACTTTAAAGGTATAGTAGAACACTTTGCACTGAGCTATTTTACACTAGCTAATATTATAAATGGATTTCAGGGCAAAATATAGAATATGGCCCCTTTAAATGACCATCAAAGCAAGCTTATCTTGACATCCAGACACAGTCAACATGCCGAATAAGACTCTCGTCTCTCTGAGTGATGTCTGGGTGATGAGTGTGGCAGGATCAGGTCCGACTGGCTTATTGCTGACATTTCACATCGCCCAGAGAACTGGGTCAAACCCTCAAGCCGAAGGGCCAAATGGAAAAGCTAGAGACAATCTCTTTTTTTATTGCATCTATTTATTTTGCTGCCGACCTTCACATCAGTGAAGATAGGACATTGTATTACTTTTATGACATATTTCAAATTGAAGCAGAATATTTGAGCAGAAAATGTTGGGCAGGATTTAATTTTACATGTTGCGGTCTAATTGGATTGTAAAATGTGGGCTTTCCATATCAGAATGGAGTTTTAGTAATTCAACTTGTTCTATTTTAGTCACTTATTTTAGCTTATTTTATTTCAGTTGATCGCCAAGGGCAACATTTCTACTTTTAGTATTATTATGTTTTTCATCTAATATTTATTTTTAGTGCTGGGCAACGATTAATGGCGATTAATCGCATCCAAAATAAAAGTTTTTGTTTATATATGTGTGTTTACTGTGTATATTTATTATGTATATATAAAGACACACACATACAGAGTGTATTGTGAAAATATTTACATATATTTACAAATATTTACAATTACATGTATATACATACTTTTATTTTGGATGTGATTAATCGTGATTAATCTTTGCCCAGCACTATTTTTTTTATTATTTTGTTTTGTTTTGTTTTGTTTTATTTCATTTTATACTTTTACTTCTAATGCATTTTTGTTGTATTTTGTATTTAATTAATTAATTTATTTTTTTATTGTACTGTATTTAATGCTTATTTAATTTAATTATAATTGAATTTTATTTTATTTTTTTATTTTATTTTAATTAATTTATTTATTTTTATTGTATTTTTGTTTTATTTTACTTTATTTTATTTTTAATTTAAATTATTTAGTACTTTTTATTTAATTATTATTTTATTTTATTTTTATTTATTTTTTATTTACTTTAATTATTATTGTATTTTATTTTAATGAATTAATTTTATTTTATTTTACTTTATTTTATTTTTATTGTATTTTATTTTATTTTATTGTATAACTACTATTGTATTTATTTTATGTGAAGCTTTTTTTATTTCAGTTTTCAGTAATTTTATTTTATTATTTTGTATTTATTATTATTATTATTGTTTTTATTATATTTATTATGGATCAAGAAGGAGAAACAATATTTATTTATTTATTTATTTGTCTTATAAAAATTAAATAGGTTGCCATTTTTTGTCATGATGTATTTAGGACCAAAAACTCATGATCTTCATTTCTTTGTTGAACTTCATAAACTGTTCTTTTGCTTTTTGTTGTATTAATTTATTAATTGCTTGCACGTTCACTGTGCATTTAACCATTTCATCCGCTTCGCATATTTCAAGAAGTCTATGACTGCAGTATTCCACTACTTAATTATTCATGAAATATTACCATATTTAAATGACTGCAGGTCTGAATGCGGGAGATGAGATTCTGCAGCTGAACGGGAAGGACGCCCGCACTCTCACCTTTGCTGACATGAAGGTGGCGTTCGCTCAGGTCTCTCTCTCTCTCACCGTCAACACGCTGCCCCCTGTTGACCGCCGACAGCTCTGCTTCCTGCCACCGAGACGCTCGGACGCTGTGGACAACCTCTACACGGACATCTTCTCGCAGAGTCAGGGTGAGGGAAGGCCATAGATATGTTGTGTGTTTTGATTTTAATCTTAGATGCAGTAAAGCTTCAAAATAACTCATAGCTAGTGTATATTACAATGCAACACTCACCTTATTTCAATATAAACAAAGGGTCATGTTCTGTCTTCATAAGGGAGTTTTTGGTTTGAAAATGTTTGAAGACACTTGTGTTAAATGTTACACTCTTAGTGACAGCTAATTGCATTATTAAATAGCCAAAATATGCACAAATAATCTACAAAATGTTCTAATATCATCCAGAAACTTTGCAAGGTTCATAAAATAAATTGTGTTTCCACAGAGGAGATTCTTGACGATGGTGTGGGTCTGATCGTGGAGACTTCAGGAGACAGTTTAGACGACGACTCGGAGCTCTTCGCTGAGTTTGACGACTATGGAAAGGTAAGTTTAAGCTTTCAAGACGTTAGCCTGGATCTTCTGCGGCTCCGCCCGTAACAACGGGACTCTTTTCCTGTCAGTGCGTGGGTTTTGTTCACGCTCACCAAATCTAGAACTGCAGCCATTTCGAAACTCTGAACTCTGAGCGAGAAGAATCACACTGCAGAAACGCTTCACCATCTGTCATCTGTGCTGTTTTTAAACGGAGGAATGCTTACAGTTCAGCCAGTTTTTGTAGTTTGTCGTGTCACACTGATAAATTTGACCCTGTCTGTCTATTAATTGTTTTATCTTTCTGTCTGTCTATCTATCTGTATGTCTGTCTGTAATAATGAACTGTCTGCAGTCTGTCTTGTGCCGGAAGCTTTTGCTGAGTGTTTGGAGATAATTAGTTTGCGCTAAGACGGTGACTGTAAAACAGAGGTCGTTTGATTTTCTTTTGCATCCTAATTGCTTTATTATGAGGCACAATTAACCGAATCTTGTTGGCGGCAATGAAGATGGTCTCAGAAGATGGTCTCTATCTGAGAAGTGTCAGACAGACATAACAGTTTCACGATTAGACGTCGTGAGAGTGTGTGTAGTTATTTTTTCCACATCTCCGAGCTGCAGAATACAGTCACAGTTGTTTTATTGGACGGACGTGTTGATGGATGTGTTGAGATGATGGAACCAATCAGATTCCACACGACCCTTCTGTATTTACATAGAGGAACTATTTTCAGAAATCTGCTTCCAGAATTCCCTGTTCATCTTATGTTGAGTTCAGAAGGCAGAAAAATTGATATTTGCTGATATTCATCCTTTCCCAAACCTAATTTCTAGCCCTAACATGGTTTAGGTCTTGTTAAACTGCAGGTTTAAACTGGTTCTGTCTGACGTCTTGCATGTGAGTCTGTATCCGTGAGAGGACTAGTAGGGATACTCAAGTTACTCAAGGGCCATTTTAAGAATACGAGTTTTCATTTTTCCTGATTTTTAATTGGTTTTAAAATGTGTAGCTGTGTTTTATAATACATGCAATATATTTATGAATTTTGTCAGTATGTGGACTACTTAACATGCAGATATCTTATATACACTACCAGTCAAATTTTTTTTTACAGTAATATTTTTATATTCTCTTCTGCTCACCAAGCCTGCATTTATTTGATCCAAAATACAGCAAAAACAGTATCATTACTCCAAAAATAGAATCATTACTCCAGTCTTCAGTGTCACATGATCCTTCAGAAATCATTCTAATATGCTGATTTGCTGTTCAAGAAACATATTATTATTATTATCAAAATTGAAAACAGTTGAGTACATTTCTTTTAGGATTCTTTGAAGAATAGAAAGATCCAAAGATCAGCATTTATCTGAAATAAAAAGCTTTTTTTAAATAAATCATAGAAATTAATACTTTTATTTAACAAGGATGCTTTAAATTGATCAAAAGTGATGATAAAGACATTTATAATGCTACAAAACATTCTATTCATCAAAGAAACCTGAAAAAATTCTACTCAGCTGTTTTCATAATAATAATAATAATAAATGTTTTTGAGCAACAAATGAGAATATTAGAATGATTTTTGAAGGATCATGTGACTGGAATAATGATGCTAACAATTCAGCTTTGAAATCACAGGAATAGATTACATTTTAAAATATGTTTAAATAGAAAGCAGTTATTTTGAATAGTAAAAATATTTCAACATTTACTGTTTTTGCTGTACTTCGGACCAAATAAATGCAGAGCTTAAAAAACATTAAAAAACATTTTAATGGTAGTGTGCTTATTATTCACGTGTAAACTCAATAACAATTCTTTCTCGTACTAATTGGATGCAGCAGTTTCGAACTGTTTTCACTGTCAAGCTTTCCACATTTTGCCATTGTCACATTTTGCTAAGTGCAATTCACACGGTTTGAATATGCTTCAAGCTGTTGCACCAATCAGTGATGACAGTATTTGCATTTCCTGATGTTTCACTTCTCGATTATTCATGCAGAAATATGACTTGCTTTTTGGAATTAGTCTGCTTGCTTTACCAATTAAATGCAATATAAAAATAAGTTTCACACCCCGTCTGATCTGCGAGCAAGTGCCGCAGCATGATAAAACTAGATCTCTCACATTATAAGCCCGGTTTTGGAGTGTCTCTGATGTGCAGAATGAGTTGGTTCTGGATCTGAAGGGTGTGTTGCTGTTGGTTGGCTTTCAGGCCCAGGCAGAGAGATGCACTTGGGTCAGCAGAGAGACAGCGGGACTTTGGGTCTCGCTGGGAGCTTGGAGAAGATTGCTTTTGGCATGCATAGACATGTGTCTGACTCTTTGCATAGCACCATCTCTCTGGCCTTTATTAAAAAGGAGAAAGCAGCATAGACGGCAGACGGGGAATGCAAAGGAATCTATAATCAGCTTTAGTGCACACTCATATATACAAACACACACGCATAGTGTTAAATATAATGCAGGGTATCTTTAATGAATGTAATTCAGGTTTAGTCTGAACGTGCTCTGAAAATATGAATAATTCTGAGCCGTGAGACACAACTAAATATGATCTCCCTCAGCGATTCGGGTTTGTTTATCTTCTCTGGCATTATGTGTGTGTGGCACTAAAAATTAATGTAACTAAAAGTGAATGTCAGTGCATTAGAAACAAAATATCAAAGAAGCTACATTTATTATGTATGTATATATGTGTGTGCGTAATGCAATGCAGTATTCATCGCAGCGATTCTTCACTGCATGTCCCCAAAAATTATGTGGACACGTAAATCACACTTAATATAAATGTCAGTGCAACAAAATATCAAACAAGTTGCATTTATTTGCATTTATTGCTCACTTTTCAAGCAAAACATTTCAGAAAAACCAATCAGTGAGGCTAGAAGTCATTGCAAAAATGACTCAGAAAAGGTTTGTGATGAGAATAAATCTTTACTTTCAAATGCCACTTAGTTTGATAATTTCTCATGCGGTGTCATTCATGCATTTTTATTGTGGCAGGGCACATTTCAGTCGTATCATTTCAGTCACGTCTACTGAGTGTGACTATGAAAAAATATTTAGGAGCACCATGTGCGAGTGACCCGATCAGCATTGAGGGGAGCTTCAAAGGTTTCTATGTGTTTTTGCAACGTTGAGTAATATATCACAGACATATCTCATGAATCCTTTCACAAACAAACTGTACAGAGAGTGTAAATAAGAGATTCATTGTGCGGTGTAGAGAGCTTCGTTGATTATAATGAAACTTTGTGAGATTGTGATGAACTAAGCTGAGTTTTTAAAGGAGTTTGTAAATGAGATATTGATTTAATACAACAGTTAAATAAATAAGAAGTTAATATTAAGTGACTTACATTGTCTGACTATAACACTGTTGCCTGATTTTGCTCTATTTCGTCTTCAAAAATAGTCTGAAACAAGCCACAACTGAACCGCTGCACATCTCCATTCAAACACAGCGGTGTTTAGTTTATGAATGAACATGCGTTTCTAAACGAATCTAGTGAGTCAATGATTCAACTTCCCATTCATAAAGAGAGTCATTTGCTTTATTCCTGAATGAATCAGCCATTCGAATGAATCAAATGAATGATTCAGTAATTAAATCAGTGACTTGCTGCCACCTGCTGGCAGTTTTAGTTTAGTTTTTAAAGTATCTTTTCAGTTATTTATCTTTTAATCTTTTAAAAATTATTTGAAATTATTGATATTTAAAACATTAATCTCAACATGTGTTTATGAATTTGATTGCACTCATGCCACCTCTGAGCCTAATTATACATATGAAAATACACCTACAAGCCACTTTTGTGTTCTTCTGTGCCACCTCTGTAGTACAAATTAATTTTGTTAATACTGATTTCATTTGATTGGTCTTCTTATTAAGTTGTTTTAATTAGAAATTTTAAAAAGCTTAATTTATTTTTTTTTTTTTCAAAAATTTGACATAAAAGATGACATACTTTTAATAAGGTTAGAAAAATGCCATTACAAAGGTAAAAACAAAATTCCCATGTAAATCACTTTTAAGGAGTCAGATATCACCTTGTAAATTTTTTGATTAGATTTTTTTGATTTTTGATTAGAAGGTGCCCCTGAAATTTTGACTGTGCTCCTAAATTTTTTAAGTTAGAAAAAAGAGAAAAGTAAGTGCAAACCCCTGTGTAGCTGTTGCAAGTGTACAAATACCTTTTGGAGCCACTGTTTTTTAGTATTTGTAAAAGTTTAAAGATGACCTGACATTGTAAAAACACTTATTTTTGGGGTTATCGAACTTAAACTTCCTTGATGAACACCACAGCTCAGTGTTGCAGCCACTAACCCCGTGCCAAGGCTCTGACTTCATTGTTATTTATTGTTTCCCTCCTACAGGATTCAGTTTTAATTGTGGAAACTTCTTGTAACGTATCCATTTTTAAAACAGCTGTTAACATTTTCACTTCATGAGCTCAGGTGTGAATAATGGTACATTAGCAGTACTCCTTCGTCTGCTGGGATATTATTCTGTAGATGGACTAAAAAGGGATTTGTACTCACGGATCATTTGAAACGTGTGATTTGTCATTCTCTGCTTGCTGATCTCCACATTAACAGGCGGCTGGGCTTGCGGTGTGTGTGGTTTGTTATATCAGGAGACGTCTTTGAGGCTAAAAGTGTTCAGTAGAGGATTTGCCAAGTTGAGTTTTCAACGCTGGTCTACTTCTGCAAGCAAAAATTTACTGTAGTAGCATTACCTGAACAGTGGTATTATGTCAGAAATGTGGATGTATTTGTGTCAAATTTTATTGTATTATTAATGTAGACATGTATTAAATGTATTAAAGGAGGAGTAATGGAATATAATTACAGTATTTTTGTGATACTAAATACTAAATGTATTTAGACTACTGTTTTTCATACAAACACCTAGGAACCATGTTACATTTTTACTATTGTATTGAGGTGCTATATTTGTGGCTTTAACTGTTATTATCATAATCTATGGATGATACTATTGAAGAGCAATGGTTAATTTAAAAAAAACAAAACAACCTCAAACAGTCAGAATAATTAAATTTCACCATATAAAAATGACGTTGCTACAATTTTGACAGATATTACTGATTTTGATAATGAACATAAATCTACATCTGCATCCTAACGCAAGTTACTATCAAATGTGTATTAGGGTTGGTCGTATCGATCCTGAAGTTCCGATATATCGATACTGATGTGAGTATCAAAAGTATCGATGCTCAAACAAAAAATATCGATACCAAGATGTGTTTTATTTACCAGTGATTTTGTTTATTTAACAAAAAATAATGGGTACAATATGCATTGAATTAGACGTATAACGTATAATAGCGAATAATTGTGCAGGATAGAACTATTTTCCTGCTCATCTGAATGCACGCAAATGTTGCAAGACAGAACAAGTCAATCACAGAGAGGATTCTCTCACTTCAGACAGTGCATTCAAACAGGGCTGCGTTTTCCAAAAATATTATGAGAAAGCATTGATGCTTTTGGGAACAGCAGTCCAGAACAATGCTTATCAGAGGACAGAAAAAAAAAAACATGTTTATTTCACAATCAACAAATTGAAATTGTAGCCTACATAATTTGTGCAATTACATTTATTTAAATTAGTTGATTGATTATGTTCTATTTTGTAGTAATGTTAATATAAATCATACACTGTCAGAATATAAATGCATTTTATGCATTAAAAAAATATTTTGAAGATATTTATTTTGTTAAGGAAAAATGACTGAAAAAAGTGTGAAGAATTAAAAAAACATGAATTGTTTGTCATGTTCTGACCATAAAGAATATTTTAAAGCCGCATTTAACCGTCTGGTTTTTACGACTTTCACATTGTAGCAAAAATCTGCCTTTAAACTTGAAAGAAATAAATTATTTGACATTCACCGTGATAATTATCAATACCGTCTGATATGAAAAAAATTATCATGATAATTTTTTGGCCATATCACCCAGCCCTAATATTATTACAACTTAAAATAACTGCATTTCATGTCAATATATGTTAAAGTTTAATTTATTCCTTTGATGCAAAGCTGAATTTTCAGCATCATTACTCCAGTCTTTAGTGTCACATCATTCAGGAATCATTCTAATATGCTGATCTGCTGAAGAAATATATAAAATGATTATCAATGTTAAAAACAGTTATGCCATGATACATTTTTTTTCAGAATACTTTGATTATTAGAAAGCCTAAAAGAACAGCATTTTTTTCGTACCATTATTATAATGTCTTTAATGTCACTTCTGATCAATTTTAAGTATCCTTGCTGAATAAAAATATGAATTTCTTTTAAATAGTCCTGTCTACACACACATACATTCTGTAAACAGAAACTTTTATTTTGTATGCGATTAATCGCGATTGTTCGATTTGACAGCACTACGTTTAAAGAACATTTCTAACTGACCCCAAACTCCATTCAAAATTAAATAAAAATTTAAATTTCAAATTTTAAATATAAAGTCTATTTAAATTTTTACATTCTACAAAGAGAGGAAGCTTTTTAAAAATAAAGTAAATAAGATCATTCAGACGTAACTTGAAGGCAGCATGAGTCTGTAGAGCTGAAGTGATCCTGCCGTATCATTGTTCTGCGGCGCATCTCGTCGGCCGTGTTTAACGATCGCGCTCCTGCGCTCCACCGTCGCAGCGTGTGTTCACGAACCGCAATGGAGCCTGAATCACAGGATCTGATGGTGCATTTCTCTCCGTGCTCTTTTAAGTCCTAGTGCATTCATTCTGTTTTTTTCCCCCGCTGGCTGTCTCTCTCTCCCCACATGGCAGTTCAGATGATCAATCTTTATGAAACAGACACTCGCTCCGGTCCTATATTATAAATCATGAGGCTGCTGTTCAATTGATTCGCTCATCTGAATGCACAGCTACTGTGGTAGTCTTCAAAACCAATCATTCAATTTCTATTTGTGACAAAAGCCTCCAGCTTGCACTTTACTACTAGTCGACTAGTTGTTCATCATTTTTAGTTTTGTATTTTTAGCGCTGATGCTTTAATTAGCGCGTTGACAGCTGTTAGACAGTTCGCTCGTTAAAACCCTTCATCCCCTTTTAAGCGCTTCTGCCATAGATATACACACACAGACGGACAATTTTGGCCTTTGCGTCATGACTCACAGTCCTCTACCATAAGAATTGCGTGTTGAGTTGAAAATAGTTAAAAAAATGAAATGCATCTAATAGTGGTCAGGTGAACCCAAAGCCAGCCAAATGGGTATTGTGATTATTTTTGCATGCTTCAAAAAGTGTACTTTTTTATGATTTTTAACAGCTAGGAACTAGGTTTTTCAGACTGAGAGACTGCAGTGTGTCCATCAAGACCATCAAACCAACTTAGGTTGGTTTAAGTTGTTATTTTAAGCAGGGAAATTCACTGAAAGCGTGGATTTCCCTTTGTGTAGGTGTGCGACACATATGTGTTTGTTTCTTCACAGCGTGCAGCCTTTTATCCTCATAATAAGATCAATAAAAAGATCCATATTTCCACTGTAACAATAGGTTCTTGTGAAGTCAGGAAAGTGTTTGGAATATATTTACTAATATTGGAAAATAAACACCCTTATGTTTTTGCACTGCAAGATTTCATGCTTAAATTATGATCACATTTACTGTTGTTTGACAAATTTTCAAGGCAAAAATTCAACAGGAATCCGTGCATTTTGCGTGAGGGTGAAAGATAAGCTCAAATAATAACTTTAAAGGTGGCTCAAACCTCTCTAAATCAAATTAGAATATAATACAAATTACAACAATTCTATAATTTTATGTAATTTTACATTATTGGTATTCCTATGACAGTAGTAGCCATATATGTGACCCTGGGCCACAAAACTAGTCATAAGTCGCACGGGTACATTTGTAGCAATAGCCAACAATATGTTGTATGGGTCAAAATTATTGATTTTTCTTTTATGCCAAAAATCATTAGGATATTAAGTAAAAATCATGTTCCATGAAGATATTATGTACATTTCCTACTGTAAATATATCAAAATTACATTTTTTTAATAGTAATATGCATTGCTAAGAACTTCATTTGGATGATTTTCTCAATATTTTGATTTTTTTTTTGCACCCTCAGATTCCAGATTTTCAAAAAGTTGTATCAAATGCCAAATATTGTCCAATCCCAACAAACCATATACATCAATTGAAAGCTTATTTATTGTATAAATGTGTGACTCTCAGTTTCAAAATATTGACCCTTATGACTTATTTTTGTGTTTCAGGGTCACATATTGTATAACAATTGCACTGTAAAATAAATGAAAATGAATATATCATAGGTATATTATTTTTCCTTTTTCACTAATTTTCACAATTCATACTGCACTTTTAAGCTTTCATTTTGACGGAAATGACGGTAGAGCTTTTATTTTGACTGAAAACTACAGCGTCAGTGAAAGCAGGTTTACAAATCTTGCAAAATGCTGTAATCATCTGCCACAGAAATAAAGCATAACTGGTGGCCGTTGCATTCCCAAACGCTCACTAAACTCACAGCATATGCAATAAATGAGTTCACTGCATTCACTGTGAACTGAGCCATTCTGAGGCGTGAAAAACACCGGATCATGGGCTGATTGCCTGAACAAAGTGCACGCTTTGCTTTTAAACGCGCAGCAAAAACAGACTTGATTAAGGAATTATTAAGCCATTTTGTGCTTTCAGTTTTAGTTTGTTTGACAGATACTGTGCCAAAGCATAATAGCTCAAAACACAACCTTTTATGTTAGAGTAAGAAGTTTAAATATATTTTAAAAACTACACTTTTTCTCGGAAGACCTATCGTTTCATATCGTTACAATACCACAATAATATCAAGACAATTTTGCTATCGTGACACCACGATATTGCTAATATGGTTACATCCCTGATGTATACGTATCAGCTTTAATGCACTTAGCAAAATAACAATAGCAGTCAAATGTCAAGATTTCAAACAAAGTATTAAAAATGCATAATTTAACTTACAATCTGCAAAGGAGTGGAAAAGAGGAAATAAGGGTTAGGATTAAGGGTTAAAACAAGACTTCTTCATCTTAAATGGTCGTCGAAAGCAAAACAAATGCATATTTTGTGAGAAAGTGTGACGTGCTTGAGTGAATTAGCACTCAATCAATAGTAAAAAAAAAAACAAGCATGGATTTCATTTAGCAGATGTAATGCAGTGTGGTGTATTTAACTAGTCTTTCAGGCAGCCAACTAGTACAGTTCCATATCCGTAACAGGTCTCTCACATTCTTACTCCATTTATATTCTCGTGCAGCTGAACTTGCCCATGAACAATACCAAGCACAACCTTGGAGAGGAGATTCCTTCCACTTCCTCTTCCTTTTCCTCTTCCCCTCTCCATTCACCCTTGATTGTTTTTGCGTGTACGTTGAGTATCTTAACTTATGTAGCTGAGTGTTTGCTCAGCATGCCAGGAAGAGAGAGAGAAGATAAATGAGGTGGTGTCGCATCAGAACGGGCGGGTGAATACGGAGTTGGACGAGCAGAGAGGAGGTGGGCGAACGAGAGAGAGAGAGAGAGAGAGAGAGAGAAGAGCGACTGGTTCCGTCTCTCTCTCTCTCTCTCTCTCTCTCTCTCTCTCTCTCTCTCTCTCCGCTCATTTGTTCTATTTGTCATAAGCGGAGGGATGTTGTCGGGTGCTGCAGCAGTGAATCTGTGATTTCTGAGGCGTTTCTTGTAACTGATCCAGCGTCAGTGACAGTGGGCCGGCGCGTTTCTCTCCGAGGCTGTTTCTGCTGATCCTGAGTCAGTTATGTCTGTGCTCAAACGCAACAGACACAGCAAACGCTCGTCGGACTCCATCTATGACCTGCTGCACCTGGTGAGGAGCATTTTATGACTGGCATTTTTCTTAAATCACAGTGTTTTATTGATCAGTCGGATAGTTTTTCTTATCCTGAGCTGGGGCTTATTGATGCTTTGGGTTTCTGTGCTGGATTTTGTGAAATGTTGCTGTCAGAACATCAGATGTTTGGGCTTTCTAGATAAAAGTGACAATTATTAATATATTGTACATGGATATTTTACTATGGTAATGCCATGTTGTTGTTTTTTTGGATGATGATATCATATATATTATTAAGTACCATCATGTTAATATCTAATATTATGATTTTAGGTTTTACTTGTTAATCTTTGATTGCTTTTATAGACCAATCAGATTGTGATCATGAGCAAGTTTGTGCTTTTGCATGCTGGAAAAGAGTTTAAACCAGCCTAAAGTGGCCGTAACAGCTAGATTTTGGTGGTTTTAGAGGGTTTTTAGACACTTTTGATCAGTTACATACCAGTTTATCCTTGTTCAGACACTAGCATACATCTGTTAAGACCATCAAACCAACTTAGGCTGGTTTAGGTTGTTATTTTGTGTGTGCTATGTGTGTGCTATTTGGTGTGGCGATCTTGTTGGGATTTCCCATTGTGTAGATGCACAACGTGTGTGTTTGTTTCTTCACACCGCGTAACCTTTTATACTCATAATAAGATCAATAAAAAATCCATAATTCAATTGTAAGCCTAAGTTCATATAAAGTCAGGAATGTGAACACTAATTTTGAATTTTAGCGAATTTTCTTCAAAATTTTGCACGAGGATGAAAGATTTACCGCACAAATTTTGCAATTGTTTAAGTTGTTCATGCAAATTTGCCTCGTTGACTGACAAAAAGCTGCTTGGTTTAAAAGTGACGTCTTTGTGAGAACATTAACAATAGACAATGTACTTTTTGAATGCAACATGTCACTAATGTGATGCATTATTAGGGTTAGGCTTTGTTCAAACAGGAGGTTGTGAGCTCTACAACTTAGCAAACACCACTAACAAGCGTGTTTTCCTTTCACAGCAGTGACATTGGCATTTTCCCAGCAGTTAATGTGTTTTATTGTGTTGTGCGCTGGACGTGCGCGGTGTCGTATTTTCTCTCTGCTGTAATGCTGCTCTGAGACTCAAGGACGCTGGGAGAAACACTGTAATTCATCCTTTGTGTGTCCTTGCGTGGGCATTCGAGGACCGCTAAGACTCTCTCCGCTAATGAACAAGGAAAGTGGCTTTCACACGTTTAATAAAAAAACCGTGTCAGCCAAAATAAGCACCTGTAGTCTGCTAAGTAAATAAAAGTTGTTGAAAGTCAGTGTTAGCACTTTCCCTTTGCAAAATGCAAATCACAAGGATGGTTTTAATGAGTAGCTGTGTACATATTTTGATGAATCTGATCATTGATGCCTTGGGTTTTTGTGCTGGTTTTTTTAGGTGTATTGTTGCTGTCAGAGCATCAGATGTTTGGGTTTACAAGTACAAAGTGCCGTAGTTTTCTGTAAAATTAGTATTTAATTCATGGACATTTTACTATGTTAAAACTATGTTGTTTTTTTTGTCTTTTTTGGCATGATAGTACCATAAATACCTTAGAGTACCATGTAAATATCATAAATATGGTCATATATGAAGAGTACCATGGTGTTGCCATCTAATACTATGATTTTACTTTTTTTGCAAGGTTTTACTTACTAGTCTTTGATTACTTTTAAAGACCATTGTGATTAGTCTGTGCTTTTGCTTGCTTTTTAAATTATTTTTGAAACAAACATTATACTGAAACAAAATTTGTTACTTGAAATAAAATAAACATTAACTGAAACAAAATAAGATATAATAATAAAATAACATAAAATAATGAAGTATAAAAAAGTAAACTTGTTTTTTTTCAACCAGTTGCCCAGGCAGTGTTTTATCATTTTCGTTTTATTTTTAACTTGATGTACTAAAATAACTCACTATAACCTAAACAAAAATTAATAAAAACAATACAAACATAGATTAGTGAAAACACGAGCCAGTAGCAAACTATATGGGCTGTTGTCACAATTGACTAAAACTAAAATAAAATAAAATAAAAAAATATTTTGTTAACTGAAATGAAGCTGAAATAAATTAAATTTTAAATATTAGACGAAACATAAAGAAAATAAAGTAAAGAAAATTATAAACTAAAATAGGTTCAAGAGGCACTAAAATTACTAAATAAGAAATGAAAATATCAAAAAATATATAAAACAAAAACAAAAAATATATAAAAACTAATAAAAATGACAAAAGTATGTAACAAAAAATTACTAAACAAATTAAACTAAATTGTGACCTGGACCACAAAACCAGTCATAAGGGTTGAATTATACACCAAAGTTTAAAAAAAGGCTTTCCATTGATGTATGGTTTGTTAGGATAGGACAACATTTGCCTGAGATACAACTATTTGAAAATCTGGAATCTGAGGGTGCAAAAAACTCAAAATATTGAGAAAATTGCCTTTAAAGTTGTCCAAATGAAGTTCTTAGCAATGCATATTACTAATCAAAAATTAAATTTTGATATATTTACAGCAGGTAATTTACAAAATATCTTCATTGAACATGATCTTTACTTATCCTAATGATTTTTGGCATAAAAGAAAAATCGATAATTTTGTCCCATACAGTGTTTTTTTGGTTATTGCTACAAATATACCCATGCTATTTAAGATTGGTTTTGTGGTCCAGGGTCACAATTAAAAAATTACTGAATAAATTCAAAATATTAACAAAAACTACAATATTATCTCAATGAAACTAAATTAACCCTGGTACGTAGAGACATAAAATAAAGCATGTTTACTTTGAAGAGTATTCTGGGAGACCCATCTGTGTCGTCATGCTTTGCTTCTTCAGCGTGACTGTTATGTCTCTCCTCAGAAAAAAAAAAAATGTTTTAGTGGCTGACCTTCGGACTCTTTTTCTATCTCTGGCTTTTTGTACGAGAGGTTTTCTGTGTGCAGTAGCCTTGATCTTCCTCTTCAAATAATCTTTCATGTCTCTGTTTTAAAAAGCCTCCGATGTGACTGCGTTGGTGGATGTGGTGTGGCGTATGAAGGGGCCACTTCTTCTCTCCCGCTTTTCTAATGTGCTTGTCTCTGACTGTGCCGTTTCAGAGAATGATGGAGAAATTCAGTGGAAATCTGACAGCTGCTGTATCCGAAAGCGCGTGAACGTGTCTCTGTGATAATGGGATCACAAACATCTTGACAGTTCTCTCGCCGCAGTTGTGGCAGCTGATGATGTTTTAGCTAATGACTAAAGTGACAGGTGAAGCCCGACGCCCCTAGGAGATGAAAATCTGCATCTCTGATTTAGGACCTGATTTATTTGTTTACACGCAGACAGAGACACAATGTGAAGCCAATATTCCCTGACGCTCATGAGGAATTATTTCGAAGCAATTCTTTTATAACACACATAATGTTCCTACTACATGGCAGATGTCTCTAAAATTTTTCACACCTGATATAGGCTTTGTGAATAGTGTTAAAAACCCATAACAATTCAGAAAAGCTTGTTTACATCCATTGAGGTTTAATGATATCCAGTTATCTGACAGAGAGTGGGTTTAGGAGAGATTGTTGTAGTTAAAGATATGTGATCTAATTGAATCATGAATCAGCTGAAATCCCTTCCAGTACGTTCCAGCAATGACGTGAGCTGTACTTTACTGTCTGCTTTCCCGTTGGCCATTGGGGCATTGTATTACAGCTTATTTGTCTATAGTTGAACTTGGTTGCATGCGCCAGTGAGCAAAGTTGCAAAGTTTGTTGCCGTTAAATGTTTTTTTTTGAGACACTTAGTAATGCGATTCTTCTTTCTTCTTAGAGTTTTGTTGTTGATGATGATGTAGAAGATGTACAAACTATTCGGCCTTGACAGAAAGAGTAAAAGAAAATGAGAAAATCAAAGATGGATGGATGGATAGCAGTATGACCAATACATTTGAGTAACAGGTTTCGTACAAGGTGCGTAAAGTGCTTGAAGTACTTGAATTTGGCTTTTTTTTTTAAATTGAAGGCCTGGAAAACCCCCTAGCAACATTCTTAAAGAAGTACTTGAAAAGCGCTTGAATTATTGAAACGCAATGTATCTAGTGTTACATAGTGTTACATTTTTTCAATAAGCACATATCTTTTTTCACAAAATTCACACATTTTCAAAAAACATAAAACTTTTTTCCCGCTAATTTCAGTTATATAAACTTTGTGACTTTGATCATTCATTTCAAGAGATTCACTAGCAAAAACCAGATTAAATTAAAAGAGCCATTCATTTTAAAATTACAATATTGCTTTTAATGATTTTAAAAAGCACATATAGTTATGGATGAAACAGAACTTTTCGAAACTCTTGCGACGTAATCAGTTAAACCATTGCGTCGCAAAATGATTCACTGTTTCAAAGCACTCCAATCGGAGCACCAAGTGTAAATCTTTTGATTTACATTGGAACTTCACAGCGGGTTCGTGAATCTTTTGCTTCCAATTGGAACTTCAGAGCGCGGATTGCGAATCATTTGATTTAGATCGAGATTTCAGAGCGAGTTCACGAGTCATTTGATTTAGATCGGAACATTGGAGTAGGTTTATGAATCCTTTTCTTCTGATTGGAACTTTCGGAGTGTGGATCGTGAATCATTTGATTTAGATTGTGATTTCGGGAAAAGCTTGAATAGTCATTTGATTTAGATCGGACCTTTGGAGCACGTTCATGAATCTTTTGCTTCAGAGCATAACTTCGAAGCATGAATCACTAATCAGAACTTTGGAGCAGGTTTGAGAAACTTTTTTGTGTCAGATTGAAACGTCGGAGCGCGGATTGTGAATCATTTGATTTAGATCGGGATTTCAGAGTGGGTTCATGAGTCATTTGATTTAGATCGGACCTTCGGAGTGGGGTCGTGAATCTTTTGCATCAGAACGAAACTTCGGAGTCATTTGATTTACTTTGTAATTTCGGAGCAGGTCCATAAATCATTTGATTTAGATCTGAACTTTGGAGCAGGTTTGTAAATCTTTTGTGTCAGTTTGGAACTTCGGAGTGCGCAACGCAAATCATTTGATTTAGATTGGGATTTCAGAGTGGGTTTGTGAATCCTTTGGTTTAGATTGGAACTTCAGAGCACACAACACAAATCATTTGCTTTAGATTGGGATTTTAGAGCAGGTTCACGAGTCATTTTATTAAGATCTGAACTTTGAAAGATATAACATTGTTTGATAAGTGAGGTCTCTGATTGAAGTCCTTGAAAATCAAAAATGTAGTGCTTTAAAAGTCCTTGAAAGTCCTGGAATTTCATTATGCATCATCTGTACAAACCCTGGAGTAATGTTATATTACTTGGCAATTTTTTATCACAATAACTGTATATGTGTATTTATTTATTTATTTAGCTTTATTACTGTTTTTAATTTAGAATTAATTCATTTGAGATTATATGTATTAATGTTAATTTATTATTTACTTAGTTATTATTATTTTATTTGTATTTCATATTTATTATTTTATTTTATTAACACATGTCTTCATTTAGTTTTTATTTAATTATTAGTAAATATTTAATTAAGTAATTTTTGTATTTATATGTGCAGTACATTATTGCTTAATGCTTTGGCAACATTCTGAAGCTAATCTGAACAGAATTTGTATCAAAATGTAGTCATTTTATTCTGGAAAATGTAAAAACAAAAGGCTTTATGTATTAAATAATCATGCGGTAATGTCTATTGTCAGATAATCCAGTAAATGAAATTACAAATGAAAGGCAGTTCATGTCAGTTGATTATTTTCTCTTTTTATTTGAAACTTCAAGGACTCAAAGTGAAAGATCAGATCAGATTATTCACAACGAATGAATGAGTCTGGCATCAGTGCAAAACAACTTCACATTACAAAGCACTTGAGTTAAAAACAAAAGACTTGCACTGCAGAACAGGCAGATATATTTCATATATCAGTCAAAAATTTCATTAGCACGAGCCTTGAATACGTTCTTCATCATCTCGCCTTGTTTGAGACACATTTGGATCCTCATTTTCACATGTTTCTCATGTGTAAATATCATAAAGATCTCCTGGTTATTGATATCCATATTTATCTACCAGAGTATAAGCAGTTTAGCAAAATATCTTGATATATATCAGATGGATGGATGGATGGTACTTTCTCTCAGTCCGTCAGTGTTACTGTGAGAATGACAGTCCATGTGCCAGCACAGCCGTTCCCATGGCAACCGCATCCATGGACAGGTGCTTATGTTTTGGTTGCCGTTCAGAAGAAATTAAGACATTTCAGAAGAGCAGGGAGGGAGGGATGGAGAGAGAGGGAGAGAGAGCCAAAAAGATGGAGTGATAGAGGAGAGGCTGAAAATAGAGCAAATGAGCGCTAATGATTTTTATAGCGTTCTTCATTCTGACAGGCATCTGAGCGGCGGGATCCAGCTGCAGGTGCTGCGAGTGTGTATGTGTGTGTCGTGATAACAGCGCAGGACTGTCAGATGTCTCACTCTTCATCACTGTCTTTCTCCCTCTGTAGAGTACGGAGCAGGTCGCAGCTTTCTGCCGCAGTCTGCACGAGATGAATCCCTCGTCCGAAGTCGTCTCTTCCCCGTCTGGCCCGGAGTCTTCCTCGCTCCCTCCGAGCAACGCGACTCCACGCCAGCTTTCCGATGCTGACAAACTCCGCAAAGTCATCTGCGAACTGGTGGAGACGGAGCGCACCTACGTCAAAGTGAGTACCAGCGTGTGTGTGTTTTTAGTCAGACGTGCTCGTCTGTGTGTTTGACTTACATAAGTTTGTGCCCTTCATCGAATTGAGGCCTGGAGGGAAAGAAATTGTGCCCTTGGGTTGCCTTTTTCTGCACCCACTCACTCTTTGGCTGTGTTTGAAATGGAATACTGGCACACTGCGTAGTATATACTGCCTTAAAAATAGCATTTGAAACAGAATGCGTTGATTTGAAATGCAGTTAATCACATGACCTCACAGTATTCTATGCAGTGTGCTTTAAAGGGATAGTCCACCCAAAAATGACAATTCTGTCACAAAAAAACACAATAAATGTAGTTGTCAGTTCTTAAGCCTGTTTTGGATTAAGGATTGACAACTGCATTCTACAACTGAATTAACTCCTGGAAATGCAGGTAGTGGCAACCCCATTTGCAGAATTTTTATGCAGTGTGTATGAAACCGAATTGAAAAACTAGTTGTTAATTATGTGTTTGAACTAGTGCTGTCAAATGATTAATCGCGATTAATCGCATCCAAAATGAAGGTTTTTGTTTACATAATATATGTGTGTGTACTGTGTATATTTATTATGCATATGTAAATACACACACATGCATGGATATATTTAAGAAAAATATGTTATGTTTATATATATTTATGTACAATATTAATTATATATGTAAATATTTTCAAAATATATACTATATGTATGTGTATTTATATATACATAATAAATATATTGGATTTTGGATGCAATTAATCGCGATTAATTGACAGCACTAATTTAAATGCATATCATTGTCTTTTCTGTATGTGCAGTGCAAGAAGTATGTTTTGATTAGTGTTGCCAAATCTTGCTAGATCCTCTCTGCATAGCTCATGTTTGCTCGCTGTGTCGAGATTAACGGCAGAGCCGTGACAGTATTTCTCGTCTGTCTGAGGACGGCTGAGATTACAGTAACACCTTCATCGACATCCAGCCCGTCGCTGGGAATATTTGCGGTGTGTTCGGATTCATCTGCCTGTTTGAGCAAAGAACTAAATCAACAGTCTGGATGAAGCGCACCAACAGAAATGAAACATGACATGAGTGCGTGATGAGGCTAAGCAGTATAGCAGAAGAAATTATGTATTTTATGTATATAAATGTATTTATCGACATATAATATTATGTGCATCTAAAACAATTTAACAATATCAGATGAGATGTACATTACATTGCTGAAATGAATTTTTTTTTTTTATTTTATAGTTCTTACTTTCATGTTATATTTAAGTCATATTAAATATGCATTTATTAGATTTTTATATTTTTATATATGAAGAGTTCAGATGCAAAACCAGCTAAATCCATCTGACGTCTTTCTTTAAAAAATGCATTTTTATCAGGCTCAGATGTATAGGTTTCTATGTAAGTACTGGTACTTCTGATTGGGCTGAGGCTGGTATTTTAACGTGTTTGAAGAAAAAATAATGATGGACGTATAATATGTGTCGAGCGCATTCACTCAGTATCATTATCTCATTTTTGACCGAGATGGCTTTTAGCTGGTTTTGCATCTGAACTCTTCATATATATATATATATATATATATATATATATATATTAATTTATATCATAGTTATTATAGTTAACTAAAACCATTAAAAACATTGTTGTATATATTTATGTATGTATGACTCTTAATGGTTATTTTTTGATCCATCATTTTGATGAAACAGCCACTATTTACCAAGTGTATATATATATTTCTATATATAAATACTCATATTTATTGCATGTAAATACAGTAAAAATGTTCAGATTTCAGTTTTAACAATTATTCCTTATATTTAATAATTCACATATAATAAAGCTTTATTCAACATGTATTTTTTGCTAAAACACTTAAAGTTATTTTTTAGGATCTCTGTGAACACTTTTTGAGTGACTTTGGCTGAGATACAAATGTGAAAATCTGGAATCAGAGGGTGCAAAAAATCAAAATTCTGAGAAAATCACCTTTAAAGTTGTCCAAATTAAATTCCTAGCAATTCATATTACTAATCAAAAATTAAGTTTTTATATATTTACAGTCTACAGATGAAAAATACCCTTTTTGGCCAATTCTGGCACATTTACACCCATGTTTATTCATGTGCAATACCTCTCTAAACAAATAAACTAAAATAAACTATACTAAAAACTGATCAAATATATTGTTATTATTCCATATGTTGTTCATAGGCTGTTCTTTAACATTATTGTGTGTGTTTTCTCTCTCTTTCAGGATCTGAACTGTTTGATCGGGCGATATTTAACCCCGCTGCAGAAGGAGTCTTTCCTCACTCAGGATGAGGTGAGTCGAAGCACTGCTTGATGGTTTCATGTTATTATCAGCTGGCGAGCTCCAACACACCTCCAGAACACAGAATGATATTTCATAATCAGCCTGATGGAGAGGAGCGTGTAGGAGGACACAGAGACCGAGACAAACACACTCAAGAAAGGAGAGGTAGAGAGGAGAGTAGGAGGGAGACACAAAACGAGGAGAACTTACATCAGACGGAAGAGAGGAAGTTCTCCATCTTCTGTCCGTGTCTCTGCTCCTTTAATGTCCTACATATGGGAGCTGAGCTCATTATGCTGCAATGCAGACACTAAAGAGATGTAGTTAAACGAATGTGGAGTCTCTTAAAGGCTTGATACAGATACAATATATGGAGAGCAGTATATAATGTCTATTCATATATTTAAAAATGCTTTTATGATTTTATGTCATATACTGGTTTTAAATAAAAACTATTTTACTTACATTTGATATTTAAGTAATATTAAAGATGTGTATATTAGTTCAACCTTGTATATATGGAGATTTATATATTATGCATATTTTTATATTTTATATTATGTGTGTGTGTGTGTGTGCATATATATACTGAAATAAAAATTAAGAAAATTTATAGACATAAAAAATAGACAATTATTATTGCAACTTTAACAAAAATTAAACAGTTAATAAACTACAGAAGGTCATAAAAATAAAAAAATAATTTAAACATTTAATAGAAACTAATATATGTACACACATTAAAGAAACGAGATGTACATGAAACTGCTGCAATGAACATTTATTTTACACAATTTTACTTGATAACTAATTGTTATTAAATATGATTGAAATAAACTTAAAATTACTAAACCTAAATTATATAGAACTATTTAAAAATATATACGGTGTATATATATATATATATATATATATATAACAAAAAGTATTACAACTAACAAAATTAAATGGATGATATGAAAATATAAAAATTCTATATAAAAATGAATGTAAAAATTCAAAAAATTAATAAATGCTATAATAGTATCTCATAAAACAATATATATACATTTTGCATATTTTACAAATTACTTTTCAAATTTATATATATATATATATATATACATACATACATACATGTAGCACATATGTTAAAAAATAATATTTTTAAATTTAAAAATATATATATAAATAATTCTATTACATTTGATCACATTAAATTCTATCTTGCATGTGTATCTAATAGCTGGACGTGCTGTTTGGAAACCTACCGGAGATGCTGGAGTTTCAGGTGGAGTTTCTGAAGACTCTGGAAGACGGAACCCGACTGGTTCCAGACCTGGAGAAACTGGAGCGAGTGGAGGAGTTCAAGGTTTGTGACCCATCTTATTTACCTCACATTAAACTAAGTCTAATTAACATAAGTTTTTGGAGCATATACCCTGTTTTCTGGACGTGTGCGACATTAATACCATGTTTTTTGGACACTACAGTTATAGTGCATCACTCAGAGGCATTCATAACAAGCTTCATCCAACGCAAACCATGATACCTGATGTATTTCTCTCAAAATCCCTCTCGTCTTACAGAAAATCCTGTTTTCTCTGGGTGGCTCATTCCTGTATTACGCAGACCGCTTCAAGATCTATAGCGCTTTCTGTGCCAGCCACACAAAAGTGCCCAAAGTGCTGGTCAAAGGTGCGTAAATCTCAGCTCAAAGGCAACCTTGCTGTCTGTGAATTCTGGGATTTTCACATATCCCTGCACCTGGGGGGTCTGTAAATCTCATGTGAGTGGCTCCAGTGTGTAATACCATCCTGATGCTGTGTAGGTGCTCTGCTTCTTCTGGCTGGCTATTTTTATCATTTAATGCCGATTCTGCAGATTTGTTATAGGATAGGTTACATAACAGTGTTTTCCAGTAAGTTGAAGAACTTAATGGGCTTGAAAACATTTGCACTGTATTGTGAAAAGCATAACAAATGCTCCCCGTCTTCAGATCTTTCTATCACAATCAGTCCTGTGACAGCATAATCACATCTTCCTGTGTTTATGCCCTCTCCAGCAAAAACAGACGCGGCCTTCAAGGCGTTTCTGGACGAGCGCAACCCCAAACAGCAACATTCATCTACGCTGGAGTCGTACCTGATTAAACCCATCCAGAGAGTCCTGAAATACCCTCTGCTTTTGAGAGAACTGCACTCGCTCACCGACCCCGACAGCGAGGAGCACTACCATCTGAATGGTGAGAGACTCTGGTTCCTATGAGCATGGGTTGTTTTTAATGTTTTTGAAATAAGACTTTTCTGCTCACCAAGGCTGCATTTATCTGATTAAAAATGCAGTAAAAATAGTAATATTGTAAAATAATATTACAAATTAAAATAACTGTTTTCTATGTGAATATATTTTAAAGTGTAATTTATTTCTGTGATGCAAAGCTGAATTTTCAGCATCATTTATCCAGTCTTCAGTGTCACATGATCCTTCAGAAATCATTCTAATATGCTCATTAATGCTATGCTCATAAACTATGTTTTGCCCAACCTTTTTAATTCACTGCTGCTGATTTATAATTTCTTTTCTCTGCTGTTGTCCAGTTGCAATGAAAGCCATGAACACCGTTGCCAGTCACATCAATGAGATGCAGAAGATCCATGAGGAGTTTGGAGCTGTCTTCGACCTCCTCATCTCTGAACAGACTGGAGACAAGAAAGAGGTTTGTGATCTTTACATCAAACAATTTCACTGGACAAGCAATGTTTTGATACAATGTCTAATCCCAATTCATTATTTAGCATCAATAATAACTATGGTCTTTTGAGGCTGTTTATGTTAATAAAAAATCTTTTTAAAATGGGAGTTTCTTAGTATTAACTTGTTTATGCAACTATTATATAAAACAATATTAGAATAACATTGTTTCATTGCATGGTGTCAGTCCACTTTGTGTTCTTGGTTGCATAAGTGTGTAACTTTGGTTTTAGTCCAAGGGGTTTTCAACTTTATTTCATGCTGATAAACACTTAAAACTGTTGGATCAGATTTCTTTCTTTATTCCTGTATTTACTGTCATCTGTCTGCATACTTAAATCTTATCTTATTATGTGAATACAGTGAAACTTTAGTTGCATAATGTGGCTGTAGCTTTGAACACTGCAGCCAGGGACAGACGAGATCCCTTCTGGATTGCAGATTGCGAGCTGTGATGTGTGTGTTGTGCGTTGTGTGTGTTTGTGTGTGTGTTGTGTGAGCTCTAATGGTGGCGTCTGCTATGATTACAGGTTGCTGACTTGTCTATGGGAGATTTACTCCTCCACACCAGCGTGACATGGATCAACCCATCCTCCTCACTGGGAAAGTGCAAGAAAGAGCCACAGCTGGCCACATTCGGTACGTTCTGTTCCCACACAACTTCAACTCATAGATAGATAGATAGATAGATAGACAGACATATATATGGATGGATGGATGGATGGATGACGGATGGACATGTATGTAAGGATAGACGGACAGACAACAGACAGACAGACAGATGGACGGAAGGACAGATAGTTATAGATAAACAGATAGACAGATGGATAGATATATGGACAAATAGACAAACACATGGACAGACAGATCGATGAATGGACGGACAGACAGAGAGATGAATAGATAGAAGGACGGACAGACAGATAGATAGATAGATGGATGGATGGATGGATGGATGGATGACGGATGGACATGTATGTAAGAATAGACAGACAACAGACAGTAAGATGGATAGACAGATGGACGGAAGGACAGATAGATATAGATAGACAGATGGTCAAATAGACAAACAGATGGATAGATAAATGGACAGACGGATCGATGGCTGGACGGACAGACAGAGAGATGAATAGATAGAAGGACGTACAGACAGACAGACTAACAGATGAATGGATAGATAGACAAATGGATAGATGGACAGACAGATGTATGAATAGAATGGACGGACAGATAGATAGATAGACGGATGGACAGACAGACAGACAGATGGATAGATGGATGGACAGACAGACGAATAGACAGAGACAAATGGATAGATGGAAAGACAGAAGGATAGATGGATGGACGGACAGATGGACAGATAGATGGACAGATGGATAGATAGACTGACAGATAAATGGACAGATAGACAAATGGATAGATGGACAGACGGATGGGTGGATGTATGGACGGGACAGACAGACAGATGGATAGATAGACAGATGGACGGACGGACAGGAAGATCGATAAATGGATCAATGGATGGTTGGACGGATAGATAGATATAGACAGACAGATATGTAATTTTGTTTCTGAAGTGAACTGAAGTGTAATGTTTTATGTTTCTCCTCCAGTGTTCAAAACTGCTGTAGTGTTCATCTGTAAGGATTACTCCAAGCAGAAGAAGAAAATGGTGAGTGTTGTGATCTTCACTATCAAAGCTGTTGAATATTTCGGCTGTGGATGTTACGCCCAAACACTCCCCTCTCTCTCTCGCTCCCTCTCTCTTTTCATGGGCCTACAAAAGTATTCAGCAGTTAACTGGGTGTTGTATTCGTGCTCTTGTTTGATGCAGTATCGTACAGAGTACACACCCCGATTCACATCAAAATAAAGATTTAATGACATTTCCTCACACATCTGTCTGTTTCTCAGGGTGGCTCTCATCGAGCATCAGTCTCA
Source organism: Labeo catla (assembly GCA_012976165.1). Taxonomy (NCBI): domain Eukaryota; kingdom Metazoa; phylum Chordata; class Actinopteri; order Cypriniformes; family Cyprinidae; genus Labeo; species Labeo catla. The sequence goes on along the minus strand of VONZ01000211.1, from coordinate 204,810 downwards.
GGTGAGGAGAAGGATCCGTTCCGTTTCCGTCACATGATCCCCACTGATGCGCTTCAGGTGCGCACACTGTCCAATACAGGTAAGCTCCTGTGACCTGTGACCCCCGTCAGCAAACACTAAACAAACCAATGCATGACAATGTCAGACACTATAGGGAACGGGGAGCTGATAATGGTGTGTGGTTTCAGATGGAGAAAGTGCAGCCGTTTGTGAAATCATCCATGTGAAGTCTGAATCAGAGGGAAGGCCAGAGAGAGTGTTTCAGCTCTGCTGCAGGTCAGTGTCTGCAGCACTATAACAACTGGTTTGTAATGCAGTAAAATATAAAATGAAAGAAATAAATATATTAAAAATTATTTAAAAATATGTACAAAATATATATTACAATATATGTAATATATAAAGTATATTTAATATATATTATAAAATAAAAAAATAAATATATCTAAATTTATTTTGAAGTATATTAAAAAAAAAGTTATATATATTAACATTTATTTAAAATATAGTTGGAGTGTATTTTAAAAAAGAAAAAAAAATCTTTAAAAAATACATTTTACAAAATAGCTATATAAAAAAGAAAACTGTCACCATCTGGTGGAGAAACCATGTACAGCCTCTATGTACATCTGTTGTTGTTACTGAACTGCAAACACAAACCATATTTATCTGACACATTTTTAGAACGTTGGATGTTCAAACATGAATAATGAACTGTGTAAATTTGTGTCTTAAATTGTGTCTGCAGCTCTCCAGAGAGTAAGAAAGACTTCTTGAAGACGGTTCACTCCATCCTGAGAGATAAACAGCGTCGTCAGCTGTTGAAGACAGAAAGTCTTCCTCTCAGTCAGCAGTATGTTCCCTTTGGAGGAAAACGCCTTTGTGCTCTTAAAGGAGCCCGACCAGCCATGAACAGAGCAGGTACACACACAAAGCAATTAATGTCTAAAATGTATCACTTTCCATGAAAATATAAAGCAGCACAACTTTTTTAACATTAATAATAGTCAGAAATGTTTCTTGAACAGCAAATGAGCATATTAGAATGATTTCTGAAGGATCATGTGACACTGAAGACTGGAGTAATGATGCTGAGAATTCAGTTTTTGATCACAGAAATAAATAGCATTTTATAACATATTAAAATGAAAGACAGTTATTTTAAATTCTAATAATAATTCATAAATATAATGTCATATCTCAGTGAAAATCATGTTAGTGATGCTCAAGTTTTTGTGTCTCAGTTTCTGCCCCGACTCGCACTCTGGGCCGGAGGAAGCTTGTGCGGAACCGCTTTACCATCGACACGGACATTGTTTTCGACACTGAGCCCGACAGCGACTCACCAGACTCCCAGCATGCCCAGCAGCAGGGTGTCGTTCTGGCAGGCGACACCGACCGCTGGGTAGAGGAACAGTTCGACCTTCAACGCTACGAGGAGCAGGAACAGGACGTGAAGGAAACGGACATCCTAAGTGACGACGACGAATTCTGCCAGTCCGCTATGAGCCCGTCCACTGAACCAGACCTGGAGGGACCGCTTTCCGCTCTCTCGCTAGAGGGAGACACGGCTGAGGAGGAAGAAGAAGAAGAGGAGGAGGAGAGCAAGAAGGACTTCAAATCCCAGCATGCCAAGCTGTCTCATTTAGGGAAGCAGTGCGCCATGTCGGTGGCCAGTGTGGATGAGCAGGTGCCCGATGAGGACGTCTGGGTGCGACGGGACAGCAGCACAGAGAACGAGACACAGGACGAAACCCAGAGCTGAGACGCATCAGGAGACGGACTTAAATAAAGAAACAGTTCACCAGACAATAAAAATTTGCGAGGTTTACTCACCCACAGGGCTTCCAAGATGTAGCTGAGTTTGTTTCCTCATCAGATTTGGAGTATGTAGCATTGCAATGGATGCTTTGCAGTGAATGGGTGCCGTCAGAATGAGAGTCCAAACAGCCGATAACACTCCAGTCCATCAGTTAACATCTTGAGAAACCAAAAGCTGCATGTTTGTAAGAAACAAATCCATCACTTCTATCCAAAATATGAGTCTATAATCTATAATTTAGTTTTCTTAAGCGAAAAAAGTCGTCTCGAGGAAAATATGCACAGATCAAGCACTGTTTGAAAGTGAAAACAGTCCAAAAGAAACATGTTGATGGATTTTGATGTGAGAGGACAACAGAAGGTTTTCACTGGAGAAAGCATTATTATGGATTATGGACTCAGTTTAAAAACGTCTTCATGATGGATTTATTTCTTACAGACACGCACCTTTTGGCTTTACAAGATGTTAATTGATAGACTGGAGTGGTGTGGATTACTTGTGAATTATTGTAATGTTTTTATCAGCTGTTTGGACTCTCATTCTGACAGCACCCATTCACTGCAGAGGATCCATTGGTGAGCAACTGATGCAATGCTACATTTCTCCACATCTGATGAAGAAACAAACTCATCTACATCTTGGATGACCTGACGTTAAGCAAATTTTCATTTTTAGGTGAACTATTCCTTTAAAGCTCGCCAGTTAAATACATCAGCCGATGCATGACGATGGTTTCTCCACGCTAATATTCCGAATGTTAGACATTCCTTTCAAGTAGCTGTAAGATATGACGCTTTAAACACATTAGATGAGCTCTACATGTGCGCTGTGGCCAATCAGAAACCGCAGGAAACGTGGTGGTACAATCAATAGAATTAGAATTGCACATTCGCCGTTGGCAGCCTCAAACATTTGACCGCCAACGTCTGCCAAACATTTCTGTTTCATTCTTAACATCGTTGTTTTCAAAATAAGGGCTGTGATTTATTTATTATGTCCTTCAGATGTAAAAAGAACAGCCTGATTACATATCTCACTTTTTCATTTGTACAGAGAAGCTGTAAGCGCCATTTTTCTTTGGGTTGTAAATATATGTGTTTATTTTATTTTTCCGTTTTATCAGTAATGTACATATCGTGCACTATTCTGACCTGAAATATACATGTAATTTGAATATTCATCAAGTAGTTGTGTTGAATATTGATTTAAATGTGCACATCTCAGGTCAAAATAATGCTGAATTAATTTTTATGGTTGCTTTCTCAAAGCGGAGGATTTTTTTACAGCCCATTCTAGGTCACTATGTCCTGTTTTACTTGAATTTTGTTGATAAATGCAATATGATTTTTAGCTGATGGACTGTTCTGTTCTTGTTTAAATGGTTTGTTGTGGTTCAGCTCTACATGAATGACACATCACGACGATGCTCACACTCACAATTCTTCATAGAAGACGATCCGAGCCTTTACACAGACAAAATGCATACTTTTTATGTTTAAAAGTGAGTATCTCACATTTAAACTTTGGGTTCATGTTTTGAAATTCCAAAAATTGCTGAATGCAATCAAGAGGAAGCCACTGGAAAATATTTTAGATGATATTGAATTCTAATTGAAAACGTTCCCATTGAGCTATAGAGACTGCATTTTTATTTTGTATATAGAGCTGTGGATTGATATTATATCAAATAAATTGGTTTCGTACATATCAAAAGCCGATTGCCTATGATTCGTGGATGCATTCCCAGTATGTCTTTACACATTTATAGCCTTGTTGTTAATAAGAAGCACTTCTGCTTGTGTGATCTTGCCCTTCATGTGTAAAAGTCAATGGCGGTGGAATTTCAGTTGTATGGCATCACTTGGCATTGCTGACAGATGGAAGTGCCAGGATGGCTTCGGGCTGAATGTTTGAGCAGAAACTCTGGAGTCAAGAGTGAAATACAAGACGGGTGAAGCAATCAATCTCTTTGCGCGCAGATGAATCTGTGATATATGAGCTGATAGAGTTCCTCTCCTCAGGCCAGACTGACATCATCGACCACACACACATCAGCAACATCGTTTATAGAATTTAATTCATGAATAAGCCACTATAAATCATTTGTTATTAATTTTTTTTTTTGCTTCTTGTGGCATTGAGATCAAAGTCAAATATATAATGAAGGTAGATTTAAACCTGTGCAAGAGTATTCACGCCAGAGCAAATTGTCACTCATATTTGCTGTTGTGCATGCTTAATTAGATCATTAGTTACTTATAAGCTTAATATAAACAACTCCCGGTTTCACAGATGAGGCTTAAGCCAAGTCCAAGACTAAAATATAAGAGCTGTTTCAACTGAAACTTGGACCAGTGCCTTTGTTTTGCCTCAAGAAACACATGTTTGTTTTCTAAGGCACATTTCTAAAAATTACTTATGTCCTGGCTTAGGCTAAGCTCTGTCTGTGAAACCCGGCCTAAGTATGCTACTTCTAAACTTTTTGGTGTTTTATAATTTTCATAGTTGTTATACAGCTGGAAATGTATTGCCTATATTTATAATTATGTTGACCCTGGACCACAAAACCAAAAGTTCTCAAAAAAGAAAATTCAATTGATGCATTTTTTTTGTTAGAATAGGACAATATTTGTTTAAGATGCAACTATTTGAAAATCTGGAATCTGAGCATGCAAAAAAATATATATATATATATTGAGAAAATCGTCTTTAAAGTTGTCCAAATGAAGTTCTTAGCAATGCATATTACTAATCATAAATTAAGTTTTGATATATTTACGGTAGGAAATTTACAAAATATCTTCATGGAACATGATTTTTACTTAATATCGATCATTTTGCTACAAATATACCCGTGCTACTTAAGACTGGTTTTGTGGTCCAGGGTATTTATATATTTGTATTTTTTAACCATTACGTATATCAATCTGCCTCCCAGTGGTCGAAGTTGGTACCGTAATTTTTTGGGCATTTACTGTTTACCTTATATTATGAGGGAAAACTGTGATATTGTGCATAGAAAATATGTTTTTGTTCTTACAGCAGAACATCAAGAAAATGCTCTGTTTCCGTAAGTTCATTACTGTGTTCCTTACGTTTCATTTTCAATGATAAAGTAAATTATTTTTGTCTTTCTGTCTGTTTGCTACTACAATTTTGACAGATGGTGAGATGATAATGAATCTTTGTCTTAAAGGATTCTGGGATAACTAGAGAACTGAATGAGAAAACAAGGTACGTTTAACAAGCTATGGTAGATCTGCACTAAATGAACCAACATTTAGGCTAAATATTAAACTAATTTACACAGTTTCTAAAAAATCTGTAGTCTTACTACGAATAAAACAAAACAACAACAACAAAAAAAATAGACCATGGTAACCACAAATTAGCCGTTTTGCTAACCATAGTTTAACCATGGTATCTGTGGTAAAACTGCGGTTAAATGTTAATCAATGCGCCAATAAACACGGTTACCACACTTTTACTCTATTAAAACCATGGTTGATTTTCGTAAGGGCATGGTATCATGGTAAAATAATGAAAATAGGTAGCAGTTCGATGTAGTGAATGATTTATTCACGTTATTAGCCTACGTGAAATCTTCTGGTATATGTAAAATAAATAAATAGCGTTAATTGGTTATTTTTTAATTTAATGATTTGAAATTGTGTTGTGTTGTGTTGGTATTTTTGTAGTTTTGATATTAAGGCGCAGTTTCAGAGAAAAGCACTAGATGGCGCACAAAGATTTGCAACTCTGAGGAGCGTGCTATATCGACCTCAGATGTAAACAGTGACATTTTTTCTACAAATGTCTACTTAAATGTTATTTATATGTCTTTTTTGCTCATGTATTAAGGCAAGAAGTGAAACATTTCTACTGTCAGGTTAAAAGTAAGTAAAAGGTGAAATAAAAATGTCTTGTAGGGAAAGTGTAGGCTAATATTGTCATTTATGCAAGTCTTGCGTTAAACGTCACTCTTGTTCTCTGAGGCCGGACGTGTGAGTTGACATATGAAACTCGGTCTCACAGCGGTCCGACCCGTCAGACAGGTTTGAAAGTTTCTGTTGACTTTTCAATGAACCTCCAACCCTTTTATAGCTCACTGTGTTTTACATGAACATTAGTGACATTTTAGCTCAGGTGAGACACGCTTCTGCTCTGTGAGCTCCTGTTAACATGGTCAGCATGATCTGATGTTCAGCCAGGGTTTTTATCTGAATCCTCCAGGTCAAGAATCCAAAATTTAACCGTTAAAAAAGTATAAAGACAAATACCTTTACATTCAGTAAAATACCAGATCATAGTTATGAAACTAATTATGTTCGTAAGTCGCTGTTGTTTGTAAATCTCACATATTTATCACATTTTGTTTCTGAAATGGGATTATGCAATACATGCATTGTGACACAGCATCAGCTGTTAGATGAAAAGGCACCTGTCACAAAAGCATTTTGTTCCTCATATTTTCCTTTTGACAGCTTAATGCATGGAGTACTTGACGTGTTAAAACCGTTTCAAGCATAGGCGGAGTTTCACTTTTATGCGTTGGGGGGGCACCAACTGGCAAACTGGCAGACGAGCCAGCAGCACTTTTTTTAGCCCATATGTTTTATATTTTATATATTTATGTAACATATATTCTACATTAAAATACATTTAGAATTAACAATGTGTGCTGTACAAAGAGTACATGGTGTTCTGCAACACCGGTTACGCCCATCGCGGCGCCGACCACCATCATCGATCGGATTTTTTTTATAGTAATAAAAATCATTTGGCAATGTTTTTCATGTTGAAAAGCCTGTTGACATTTGCCGTTTATCTGTGTCGATTTTGGAAGTTTTTTGAACATTCGTTTGGTTCTACAGTGTTTGCTGATTTTTACTTTATTTAAACTTTGTGTAATTTCTTTCTTATTCGTTTTACTAACAAAATGTTCTACGTTTCTTATTTGGTTCCACAGTGTTTATCGATTTTCAGTTTTGTATACTAGGTTAGCTATTTAAACTTTATGTAGCCTGGTGTAAGCTATAACAAATAAATAAAATATTTGTTTTGTTAATAAAAGTTCTATGATTATTTATAGGCTAAGTTAGTGTAACGTTGTATTAACTTGCTGCTTGAATTGCATTTAAGCAATTGACGCCGAACTGCCGCTAATTTAAAAGTGAAAGTAAAATGCACACGGTGCATTTATGAGCTAGGCCTATTTAAAAGCTTAGGACAGTGAGGAAACGAGAGAAAACTTAAACGAGCTAAAAACCTACAATTGCTTGACGTCACCGTCACATCCCTAGCAGACAAGCCGACTCTTTTTTTTTTTTTTATACCGAATTCAGTCAAATCGTTCTCTGTGTGCAGTAGAGAAAGTTTTGAGAATCTGTCCTGTGCCACTGAAGATCGGAGCCAGTTTACTATTCTCCTCATAACTGAGAAACTTGTTTCTGATGTAGACGAACAGCTAACTTGCTAAAGCCGGAAAATAACGAAAATAGAGTCCTCCTCTCTGTCACAAGTTGATGAGTCCGGACTCGCGAGGATATGGGACTTAAATTGAAATGAATTTAGCCTAAAACGTACTTATTCTATCCGCTAAAATAAGACAATACAAATAAAATGAGAAAATGTGAATTCTTTAATTTTTCATAGCTCAGACAAAAACATGATTGGCTCTCGTCTGGGGGGGGGGAGTCATAGTCATCCACTATGTAAACTTGAATAAATGGAGGTCAGATCTATTTATCTGTACATACATTAATATATTAATACATTTAATCATTACATTATCATTACAGTTTGATTTATTCAATGTGTCATGTTGTTTTGTCCTTGCAATGTAACTTATAACGGTTTTACTTACAAAAGTCAGTTTTCAGATTTATTTATGCATATATTTTGACATTTTTGCAGCTTTCAAGATGTGGACAGTAAGTCAGAGTGAAAAAGAGCTTCTTAAAAATGAATTCCCCCATTCTACTTGATAGTAAACAGGTCTGCATCGGCATGAGGGTGAGTGATAGTAAGAAAACTGTCATTTTTGGGTGAACTAACTATTAATCCCAGTAATTCTCAACCAATTTGACCTTTTGACCCCCAATTATTTTCTACAATATTCTAGAGCCCTTCATCTGATGTAATATATTTTTTTTGTTAAAAATTATTTATTAATGGCTAAAAATAAAATATTTTCTTTTAAATATATATACATATAAATATATATTTTAACGCATTATGTCTTTTCTTAAATAGTTGTAACCAGTTAAAATGCTTTATAATATTTGCATATTACAGGTGCATCTTGTGATTATTTTGGCTCACATTTAACAAAAACCCACTGATTCAACAAATTAGAATATGGTGACATGCCAATCAGCGAATCAACTCAAAACACCTGCAAAGGTTTCCTGAACCTTCAAAATGGTCTCTCAGTTTGGTTCACTAGGCTACACAATCATGGGGAAGATCTGACAGTTGTCCAGAAGACAATCATTGACACCCTTCACAAGGAGGGTAAGGCACAAACATTCATTGCCAAAGAAGCTGGCTGTTCACAGAGTGCTGCATCCAAGCATGTTAACAGAAAGTTGAGTGGAAGGCAAAAGTGTGGAAGAAAAAGATGCACAACCAACCGAGAGAACCGCAGCCTTGAGAGGCTTGTCAAGCAAAATCGATTCAAGAATTTGGGTGAACTTCACAAGGAATGGACTGGGGTCAAGGCATCAAGAGCCACCACACACAGACGTGTCAAGGAATTTGTCTACAGTTGTCGTATTCCTCTTGTTAAGCCACTCCTGAACCACAGACAACATCAGAGGCGTCTTACCTGGGCTAAGGAGAAGAAGAAATGGACTGTTGCCCAGTGGTCCAAAGTCCTCTTTTCAGATTTGTATTTCATTTGGAAACCAAGGTCCTAGAGTCTGGAGGAAGGGTGGAGAAGCTCATAGCCCAAGTTGCTTGAAGTCCAGTGTTAAGTTTCCACAGTCTGTGATGATTTGGGGTGCAATGTCATCTGCTGGTGTTGGTCCACTGTGTTTTTTGAAAACCAAAGTCACTGCACCCATTTACCAAGAGATTTTAGAGCACTTCAAGCTTCCTTCTGCTGACCAGCTTTTTAAAGATGCTGATTTCATTTCCCAGCAGGATTTAGCAACTGGCCACACTGCCAAAAGCACCAAAAGTTGGTGCCAGCAAACTCACCAGACCTGAATGCCATAGAGAATCTATGGGGTATTGTCAAGAAGAAAATGAGAAACAAGAGACCAAAAAATGTAGATGAGCTGAAGGCCACTGTCAAAGAAACCTGGGCTTCCATACCACCTCAGCAGTGCCACAGACTGATCACCTCCATGCCACACCAAATTGAGGCAGTAATTAAAGCAAAAGGAGCCCCTACCAAGTATTGAGTACATATACAGTAAATTAACATACTTTCCAGAAGGCCAACAATTCACTAAAAATGTTTTTTTTTATTGGTCTTATGAAGTATTCTAATTTGTTGAGATAGTGAATTTGTGGGTTTTTGTTAAATGTGAGCCAAAATAAAAGAACCAAAGACTTAAACTACTTCATTCTGTGTGCATTGAATTTATTTAATACACGAGTTTCACAATTTGAGTTGAATTACTGAAATAAATGAACTTTTCCACAACATTCTAATTCATTGAGATGCACCTGTAATTGCTACAGCTACTTTCCAAAGGTATAATTATAATTTTATAAGGATTATAAATGTCATTATATATGAGATCACACAATGTATTATAAGGTGCTTTATAAGGAATAATTAATGCATTCAAATTGGTTTTATAATGTTTTATGTATAAAAAGCCTCAAGGAAATGCTATCAATTATTTTTTTTTAATTTCTATGACTTTTCCAGATCTAGAAATCACAATTCCCTTATATATCCACATTTTCAAGGAAACCATCAACCTTTTATCTGTTTTCCAAGAAAAAATGGTTGAGGTTTTAGCTGGTTTTAAACCTTGATTTATATTATTTTATTTTTTTTATTTTAAATATTATTTTAAATAATTGTAAGTCTTTTTGATTCTAATTATTAGATTTTTTACATTTCTAATTATTATATTGTAAATTGTTTATTTTAATTTTAAACTTAAAAAAAACAATAATAAACTTTAAAAAAATAATAATTTTTAATTATTTTGTTTTTAATTATTTTATAGTCATATTGCAGCCACTGCTTTACCTCAAGTCGGGTGTCACTGTCTTTAACTGTAATTTAACAGACAAAGTTATGAACTTGCTTTAAAAACAAAACTATTTGTCATCAGCTGCCAGAAACCAGCATTACCACATAGCATTGATGGACAAAACCCCTCCTATCTCATTCCTGTCAGATAACCCGTGTACATTTAATCAAACATACCGCCATTTCACATCACTTCTGTTCTCGACCGCTGCCGTCATGAGGGCTAAACTAGAGATCCTGGCTCTGGTTCTGGGCACCATCGGCCTGGTCGGGACCATCGCGGTGACCGCCATGCCCATGTGGAAGGTGACGGCCTACATCGGGTCAAACATCATTGTAATGGAGACGCTGTGGGAGGGGTTATGGATGGCCTGCATACGGCAAGCAGACATCAACATGCAGTGCAAAGTCTACGACTCGCTGCTTATCCTTCCGGCGGACATCCAGGCGGCACGCGGGCTCATGTGTACCTCCATCTTTCTCGCCGTCTTAGCCGTCCTGGTGTCTGTCTGTGGGATCAGGGGCACCGAGTGTTGCCATGATGACACCAGAGGCAAGAACGTGGTCCTGCTGGTGGGCGGGTGTCTGTTTGTGCTCGCCGGCCTCGCCACTCTCCTTCCCGTCTCCTGGTCGACTCACTCCATCGTCCAAGACTTTTACAACCCAATTGTGGTGGAGTCGCGCAAGCGGGAGATCGGACAGGCGCTGTATTTGGGCTTTGCCACGTTCATGTTCCTCCTGGTTGCAGGGGTGATACTGCTGTGCCGCTACGGCCCCCGTCACAGGAAGGACGAGGAGGAGAACAAGTCGTACATCCCGGTGGAAAAGGACAAAGTGGGAATGAGCGTGTTGGGACGGATACCCTCTTATGACTCGTACCGGAAGAATCAGTACGTCTGACAAACAGAACTGACTCACTTCAGTTTATTTATTTGTTTCTTTTTACTTTTATTTCATTGCAATTTTTGAACTGCATTTTTTGCATGTTTCCTGGCCATCTTAGCCATATGCATCAGGTTAACTGGATTAAATGTTCCACTATTTTATGTACTACGTACTTCCACCATATTATGTACTATTTATATTTAGTCTGTTTAACGTGCCTGATGATATGGTTGTATATTACATTTTCAAACATTTTGGGTTGTAGTTCTGTTCTTGTAAGGGAAAACTGAAATTTATTTACCTAGCTATATTAAGATAAAATGTTTACATTTTATATTTAAGATTAGTAAACGAAACTAACTGTCATTGTAATTTTTGTAAAAAAAAATAAAAAAATAAATAAAAAATGTAATTTTGTAAAAAAAAAAAAAATTATTCACTGTTAATTAAATACATTTGTATTAAATATTATAGTAATTAACTGTAGTTCTGTCCTTGTAAGAACTGAAATTAATGTGTCCACAAATGTATGATATACACAGCTAAATTTATCTTAATTATTAAATTATGAATGCAGCTAAACAAACTATCATGTTAATCTTTAAAATGCATCATTTTACTCTCTCTCTATATACAAATATATGTGTATAAATTTATAAATAAATATTGTACTATTACATTAAGAATGAGACTAAACAAGCTGTCTGGGTAATTTATAAAAATGCATTTAAAAAAATAAATAAAAAAATACACACACACACACACACACACACACACACACACACGTTGTGTTTACATGTTTTATGGGGACATTCCATAGGCGTAATGGTTTTTATACTGTACAAACCCTATTTTCTATCGCCCTACACCTACCCTACACCTAAACCTAGCCCTCACAGAGACTGTGCACACTTTCTCAAAAAAACTCATTCTGCATCATTTATAAGCCTGTTTCCTCATGAGGACCTCACAAATGTCCCCACAAGGTCAAAATGTACTGGTATTACTATCCTTGTGGGGACATTTGGTCCCCATAATGTGATAAATACCAGGTGCACACATACACACACACACACACACACACACACACACACATATATATATATATATAGGGCTGCCAAACGATTAATTGGTTAACGATAAACGATTAATCGCATACAAAAAAGTTTGAGTTAATATATATGTTTGTACTGTGTGTAATTATTTTGTACATATAAATATGCACAAATTAATGTATATATTTAGGAGAAATATGTTATTTATGTACAAAAAATGTTATTTTTTAAAAAATAAATGATATTAAAATATAAATAAATACATATACTTGTAAATATTTCTTAAATATATAAATTAATGTGTTTTATTTATATATACATAATAATTACACAGTGCACATACGTGTATTAGGCAAACTCAAACATTAATTGTTTGACAGCCCTAATATATAATTACTTATTTATGAATGCATATTGTAGTATTCAATTATGAATACGGCCATTTATAAATTTGATGTGTCTGGCCTCCGGTCTCATCTGCGTCCAGATGTTTTTAGCTGTACAAAACAGCTTGTTTTCCTGCTTGATATTACAAATTGGTGTGTCTTACTGTATTATTGTTATGTATTATCTTAATTATGAGCACACTGGTTTGTAGTGCAAACAGTTTTACTGTTTACTGCATGTTGTTATTCTTTTCATTATTTCACTATAGCAGATAATGAATTGGAAGTCTCATCCATAGGCTTACTTCTGCATTGAAAAAATAAGATGGATAGGTTTAAAGCATAATTCTTTAATTTTTATTTAAAGACATTTGTATTCACTTCAACTGTGTACACGAAGCAAACAGGACAAGAAAACATGACGAAAATTACTGACATGCTGTCTGTATTTGCTGATTTGTATCTGACACGCCAGACATTTTAGCAACACCCACATGCGTTTACTGTAAGTGAAACTAAATGTAAACCACATTGACACTGGACTGCTGTTAGATGGATGAGATATCTACAGATGGAGACTGTGTGTGTGTGTTTTGACACTAAGGCCTCTCAGGTTCCACCTCTATCGTTTGTCAGGTTCTAGTTCAGTTTCTTACTTGGAAACGCTGTGATAACTGTAACTCACCTGACCTCTCACTGACATATACAGCAGCTAAAGGAAACAACCGTAGATTAGGGACATCATGGGGAATTCAAGTTCAGGAATGTCTTGAGAAAAAACAAAACAAGACAAAAGAGTTTCATTTGACAGTGACAACAACAAAGAAAAATCACAAATGATCTATATCTATATCTTGATTGTTTCTACTAGACAGCAGTGAAACCCAGTGGAGAGCAAATGGACTTTTGCTTTTGTCTTCTGCCTTTCAGATTTGATCTGTTTTTTGCTTGGATGAGTTTTATTTGATGAGTTTGTGCTTGGATTTTCCAAGATATTGAAGCTTGCAATCATGTCAAAGACCTCAATATGAACTCAAACATTTCACTTTAAATTATTCCAAGAGAACAACCATGAACCTAGTTTCCTAAGGATTTTTATGCCATTTTTTACAATATAAAAAGTCTCAGGTGTCCCCAAAATGTGTCTGTGATGTTTCAGTTTAAAATACCCCACAGATCATTTATTATATCATTTTGAAAATGCCTATTTTGAGTGGAAGCATAACATGCTGTTTTCATGCATGTTTCTTTAAATGCAAATGAGCTGCTGCTCCCCGCCCCTTTTTCCAGAATAGAGCTGTGCCTTCACAGCTTGTACCTCAGATACGCTGCCAAAAAACATCTGTTTGGTTTAAAATATCATGTCTATTGCACTGAAATCATGCATTTTAAAGCCATATCAGTTTAAACTTCTGATATAGCGTTTTCTGAGTGCACAAATCTGAAGCGCCTGACGGAAAAAGCAGCTGTCACACGGCGTGTCTCTTTCATGTCTTATTGCACTTAAACTGTCAAATACACACAAGTTTATGTTAAAAACACACAGGAGTTACCAAAACAGTTGGTTGTGTATTTGAAGGTAAACAGCTGGGAAAGAAATTGCATGTTTATATTAAATCTGTGTGACAGCAGCATATTATACAGTACATAAACCAATAAATCCACTGCTCTCTTGTCTCCTCTGAGGCTGGGACTCTAAATAGTGTTTCGTGCTCATCTATGCAGCCAGCAACGGCATAGTTAGCATGCTTTGCTCGAACTTTCGCCATGGCGTTAGAACTGGTACATCGTTGTTGTCTGCAAAAACTAAATGGTGGCGCTGTAGGTGGGAACTCGCAGATTAAGGGGTGGTGATGTTATAATAAGATCCCCTTTCTAACGTCACAGTGGAGCGGAATCTGAGCAGCTCGTTTTTTTTTTTTCACACGTTTGCAGAGAAAGGCTTACCAAAAAAAAAATTACTGGGTTGTTCTTTTTCACATTTTCTGGGTTGGTAGATGCACCAACGGAGACCCTATTGTAGCACTTAAAGGAGAAGTCCACTTCCAAAACAAAGATTCACATATAATGTACTCACCCCCTTGTCATCCAAGATGTTCATGTCTTTCTTTCTTCAGTCATAAAAAAAAAATGTTTTTTTGAGGAAAACATTTTCTCCATATAATGGACTGAAATCTGGTGCACCGATTTTGAACTTCCAAAATGCAGTTTAAATGCGGCTTCAAACGATCCCAAATGCGGTTGTAAACAATCACAGCTGAGAAACAAGGGTCTTATCTAGCGATCGGTTATTTTCATAAAAATAATACAATTTCTATACTTTTTAATGTCAAACGCTCTTCTTGTCTTACTCTGCCTGGACTGTCTTTTTCCTGTTAATGACAGTTAGGGTATGTCAAAAAACTCCCATCTCATGTTCTCCCTCAACTTCAAAATCGCCCTATATTGCTTTTTTACCTTTTTTTGTTAAGAGTGTTTGATCTTCTTTGCATGTTCACTTTGCAAACACTGGGTCAGTACTACTGCAGCGATGTAGGATGATTTTGAAATTATTTTTGAAGTTGAGGGGTTCTAGGCATTGGAGTTTTTTGACATACCCTAACTGTCTTGAACCAGAATACACAGAGTTCAGGGAGAGTAAGACAAGACAAGCGTTTGAGATTAAAAAGTAAATTGTATTTTTTAAATGAAAATAACCGATCGTTTCGCTAGATAAGACCCTTCTTCATCAGCTTGGGGTCGTTTGAAGCCGCATTTAAACATTTTGGAAGTTCATAATCGAGGCACCATATCAGTCCATTAAATGGAGAAAAATGCAGAAATGTTTTCCTCAAAAAAGAATTTCTTTACGACTGAAGAAAGAAAGACATGAACATCTTGGATGACAAGTGGGTGAGTACATTATATGTGAATCTTTGTTTTGGAAGTTTGTGTTTCCTTTAAACACATAAACAAAAGATTTTCATGATATGTCACCTTTAAGAAAAACATGAGAGAAAGCTGAAACTTAAATGAAATATTACTCCAAAGCTATGAAAAAGCACTAAAATTTTATATACGTTAATTTTACATATGTTTTTAACTAGCTTTCATATTTTTTAAACACCCACACTGCTGGTTTCCTTTTTAGTTTTATTGGCAAAGTGTTTATTTATATACGTATTTATATGTTTATTTTTATTTAAAGATTTTTTGTTTATATTTGTTCATAAAAACAACAACAGTAATAGAAATTATTAATAATAATTTTATTTCAAATTTTATTAGCAGTAGTAGTGTTGTATTTTTATAACTTATAAAATTATATATATGCATGTTATGAAGTCTTACGCAGTGTTGAATTAATTTTTAGTTTGATTTTAGTTGGTATTTTTATTTTATGTTATTTTTATTTTTTATATGATTATTCTATTTTGATAATGTGAGCAATAAAATTATATGCATGTAATGAAATTTCAGAACTGTTTTTTTTTTGTTTTGTTTTGTTTTGCTCAATACAGTGCTCAATAACTTTTTAGATTGACAGTTTTTGTTTGTTTATATTAATTATTTATTTTTTATAACTTAAAACAGATCTTACCCTTTTCAATTGAATGAAATCCTAACTATACTCCAAGAAGCTATTTTCTGAAAAAAATATTCATATTTAGAAGACACCTAATGGTAGAATCTGAAAAGGGCAGCCGTGAGCACGTTTGTTTGAACATTTCAAGTATCATCAGTTTCCTTCGAGCTGTTTATCAGATTCTCCAGGAGCAGGTGAACCAGTCTGTTCACATAACATTAACATTTTTTCTTGTCTGTAAATACCTGTCACCTGGATCTTCCAGTCTCATTTGAGCAACACCACCTTGAAGGAGAGCTGCGTTGTGTCTGTTGTCGTCTTTTTGTCCTGGCACTTGACCACCATGTCTTACACGGCCGGGTCTTACGTGGCCAAATCCTACGCGGATAAGTCCTACGCGGACAAATCCTACGGGGGCAGCGCGTACACGGGATATCCGGATGAGAAGTCGGTGAAAGAGGCGTATGAGGAGCAGCTGAAGCGAGAGAAGAGAAAGAGACGGGAATCCATGTGCTGCGAGGTGGTTGCGCTGATCATCGGCTTTCTCGGACTGATCGGCGTCGCCGCAGTCACAGGCCTCCCGATGTGGAAAGTCACAGCGTTCATCCAGGAGAACATCATCGTGATGGAGACACGTTGGGAGGGATTGTGGATGAACTGCTACCGGCAAGCCAACATCCGTATGCAGTGCAAAGTCTATGATTCTTTGCTGTTTCTTCCGGCCGACCTTCAGGCCGCCAGGGGTCTCATGTGCGCCTCTGTCGCTCTGAGCACCTTCGCCTGCATCGTGTCGGCCGTCGGGATGCGCTGTACCCGTCTGGTAGACTCCCGTCCTAAAACCAAGCACATTGTTTTGGTGAGCGGAGGGTGTTTGTTTTTGGCCGGCTGCTTGACCACCATCATTCCCGTGTCGTGGACGGCTCACGTGATCATCCAGGACTTCTACAACCCGTTGTTAATCGACGCCCAACGAAGAGAGCTGGGGGAGGCTTTGTACATCGGATGGGTCACTTCAGCTTTGCTTTTCAGCGCCGGGGTGATTCTGCTCTGTCGACATGCACCACGGACCCAGGATAAAGAGGACATGGCTACTGTTCTGTATCGGGCCGGATCGGCTCCGTATAACTACTCCTACAGGCCAGGATATGGATACCAGCCTGCATACGGATACCAGCCCGGGTATAACTATCAACCGGCTTATTCTCCTGTCCCGACAGTTTATAACCCTCCAAGATACTGAGACACACAGTGAGTGCTGTGCGTTACCTCTTAAATCTTCAATAGAGACTCCAATAAAGAAGTTGAGTTGGGAACGATCTGCATTAACATTCAGAAGAAATCAGGACCGATGGAGCCTTAGTTGATTATATGTGACTGTATGTGTGAATATTAGTTTTTACATGCTTGATTTGAATGCATTTCCTTCTTGTCTATATTATAAAAGACTGTAATTTGCACAGAAATAATATGCAATATGTGCTAAAACTAAAAACAGTAACGTGGGATATTTCCACACAGCATTTAACTGGCTTAATGTTGACTCTGTGATGTGATTGTGTTCGTTTTTCACTTTGTCCATTTTTAAAGCACTGGTTTGATTTTAATTGTATTAAATCAATTAAATTTTGTAAACAGAACTGTGGATGTACTAATTCCTTGTTTGTAGTCTTAAAATATTCCCTTCCTGGATGTGACAACATCATTTTGCTTTTTTTTTTTTTTAGCCCAGGGTTGACAATACTGGTCCAACCAGTTGGGGTGGTTTTCCAGTGAATGTTTCTGTTCTGTTGCACCACAACCTTTAAACGTCACACCCCTAATGCAAATTTACCAGCAGACATGAGCGACACTGTTTGTGTGACAAAAAGAGATGTGTTTATGTGATCTAAGTTGTCACTGGAAACGGTCAATGCAACAAACAATATTATGATTCAAATTCCCTGATGGAAAATAACTAAATAACAAAAGTTTTATGGTAACAGTTACTGTTACTGTCCAAAAAAAACAAATTGTGAGCGGTCTTATTAATAAAAACAGTGATAGGGTGTTGCTATTCTGTTGCCAATATGTTCTGAGTGGTCTCTAGGTTGCTAGTGGTTGCTAGGGTGTTCTGCATAGCAACATGCTAAAAACACTAAACATCAAATAAAATTGCATGCTTGGCCGCTAAAATGTTGCTCTGCGGCTGCTAAGGTGTTCTGAAGCTTAGACACCAGAAACCTTGTAGCAACATGCTAAAAACATTATATAAAAAAAAAGCATTGAAACCCTTTTGCAGCCGCACAGCAACATTCTAAAAACTACCCAGAACCCGTTAGCAGCTGCATAGCAACACCCTAGCAACCGCAAAGTAACATTCTAAGAACTACTCAGAACCCTTTAGCAGCTGCATAGCAACACCCTAGCAACCACAAAGTAACATTCTAAAAACTACTCAGAACACACAGCGTAGCAGCGTTCTAAAAACTACTCAAAACCCCCTGCAGCTGCATAGCAACACCCTAGCAAACACACAGTAACATTCTAAAACTTGAACCCTTAACAGCTGCATAGCAACACCCTAGCAACTGCATGTAACATTCTATAAACCACTCACAACCCTTAACAGCTGCAAAGCAACACCTTAGCAACTGCATTGTAACATTCTAAAAAATAAATAAATAAAACCCTTTAGCGCGCAGCAGCATTCTAAAAACTACTCAGAACCCCTTAGCAGCTGCATAGCAACACTCTAGCAACCACTTAGCAACATTCTATAACCATTCACAGCCCCTTAGAAGCTGCAAAGCAACACCCTAGCAACCACATGGTAACATTCCAAAAACTACTTAGAACCCATTAACAGCTGTATAGCAACACCCTAACAACCACATGAAAACATTCTAAAAACTACTCAGAACCCCTTAGCAGCTGCATAGCAACACTCTAGCAACCACTTAGCAACATTCTATAACCATTCACAGCCCCTTAAAAGCTGCATAGCAACACCTTAGCAACTGCATTGTAACATTCTAAAAAAAACATTTAAAACCCCTTTGCAGCTGCACAGCAACATTCTAAAAACTACTCAGAATCCCTTATCAGCTGCAGAGCAGCTAACCAGGTAACCAGGTTTTATTCTAAAAAAATGGTTTTAAATGTAACAGATTTAGTCATACATTTCATATTTTTCTGTATCATTCTTGGTAACATTTTTGACAGAATTTAAATATTGTTTCCAGTTTTTTAATAACTAAGTAGGAGCAGGAAAAGAGAACATTTGGAAAGTAAAAAATAACATTTGGAAAATTTGCAGCATTTAAACGGTTTTAAATCTCGCAGTTGGTCATACATTTAAATTGTTCCCCCTATTCATTCTTTGGAATGTTTCTAACAACATTTAAATGTAACTTCTACTTTTGCTTTTTAAATTTTTAAATATGAGCAGATGAGGGATGGACAGACTTCTAACCAAAGGTTTTTAAAAAAAGATAAAAGAACATTTTGAAAATGTAACATTTAAACAGTTTTAAATGTAACAAAGTTAGCTGTTCATTCCATTTTCCCCCCGTTTTATTCTTTGGAATGTTTTTGACTACATTTAAATGTCGTTTCTACTTGTAACTTGTTTCTAACTGTGTAGCTACATACTAAAAACCACTAAGCATTAAACAGAATTTTAAAAAATGTTGAAATTATTCATCTGTAGTGGTGCAGAAATGATATGCTTCACCTTCAACTAAAGGTAAAACATCAACATTAAGCCATCACCTGACTTTACAAATGTTCTTCTGAACATTTCAGACAGCAATTTAATGAGCCACAACACCAGTGGTGTTAAACATTGACAGCAGTTTCAGAGCTGTTGTGTGTTTGCCTGTATTTGGCTGTTCAGTTTCCTCACTTAACAGGATCTCTGGCAAAAAACTAAGCCTGCTGAGCAAACATCAACACGGCTACGAGCTCCTCCTCCTCCCCGAGTGACACAAAACCAGACACAAACACTCGCAGGGGGGATTTGATTTCATAGCAACCTGCGCCGGCGTTCCCTCCCTCCCCTAAGATAGAGGGCGGAGGCTGGGAACAGGTGAACACCTATCAGCTCCCATTCCAGCGGGATGCAAAACCTCACAGTCGAAACCAGTCCTCACTCTTCAGGCTTCTGGAATCATGGCGAACGGCGCCCTGGAGATTGTGGGAATGTGCGTGAGCCTGATCGGCCTCATCGGGGTGGCGGCCAGCACCGGGATGCCGATGTGGAGGGTGACTGCGTTCATTGGGGAGAACATCATCGTGATGGAGACACGCTACGAGGGCTTGTGGATGAATTGCTACCGGCAGGCCAACATTCGGATGCAGTGTAAGGTGTACGACTCCTTGCTAGCACTTTCCCCGGACCTCCAGGCTGCTCGGGGACTTATGTGCTGCTCCGTGGCATTGACCGGGCTGGGTTTGCTAATTGCAATCGCCGGGATGAGATGCACGGCGTGCATTCAAGGGAACGACCGTGCAAAGCGGATGGTTCTGATTATCTCCGGCTGCATGATCCTAGCCGGCTGCTTCTGCTGCCTCATCCCCGTGTCCTGGACTGGACATGTCATCATCCAGGACTTCTACAACCCCTTGCTCATCGATGCCCAGCGTAGGGAACTTGGGGAGGCCTTGTACATTGGTTGGGTGGCATCCGCCTTCTTATTCGCCGGCGGGTGCATATTTACCTGCTGCAACGGCCCCCTGGACAAGGGCCCGGATCCAAGGTATATGTACAACAGGAACCCACCCTACGTGGCCTATCAGCCGCAACCCGTGGCCTACCATCCCCAGCCACGCTCAGTGTACAGCCACCCGTCCGGACCACCGTCGTTCATTGAGCAGTCGTACCAACCGTCTAGACAGCAGTCATTCATTCAGCCTTCCAGACAGCAGTCATTCATACAACCGTCCCGACATCCATCGGCCCGCAGTGCTGTGGCTTATCTCTGAAATCCAGCTGGACTTTTCACAGGCTTGTGTTTTTGCATTTATGTCTGTGTGTGTGTGTTCGAGATGAAAAAATCACCAAAACTTTTGAAAAAAGAATATTTGGGGAAAAAAATAAATAATGTAAGTTAGACATTTTGTTTTTTTACTTTTACTTATGAGAAATGGAAAATGGAAAAGACAAACTTTTTCTAAGACAAGGGAAAAAAGACTATTTGGAAACATTTAAATGGTTTTAAATGTAACAAAGTTGGGCCTACATTTCATTTTATTTTTATTTTTTTGTTCCTTGGAATGTTTTTGACAGAATTTTAATACCATTTCCACTTTGGCTTTTTAAATGTTTAAGTAGGAGCAGATGATAGATGGAAAGGATGGAATTCTAACCAGAGGTTTTATTAAAAAAATAAATGGTTTTAAATGTAACAAGTTTAGTCATACATTTCATATTTTTTTGTATCATTCTTGGTAATGTTTTTGACAGAATTTAAATATTGTTTCCACTTCAAGTTTTTTAATATCTAAGTAGGAGCGGGAAAAGAGAACATTTGGAAAGTAAAAAAGAACATTTAGAAAATTTGCCACATTTAAACGGTTTTAAATCTAGCAGTTAGTCATACATTTAAATTGTTCCCCCTGTTCATTCTTTGGAATGTTTCTAACAATTAAATGTCATTTCTACTTTTGCTTTTTAAATTTTTAAATATGAGCAGATGAGGGATGGACAGACTTCTAAGGTTTTTAAAAAAGGATAAAAGAACATGTAAATGTAACATTTAAACAGTTTAAAATGTAACAAAGGTAGCTGTTCATTCCATTTTCCCCCGTTTTGTTCTTCGGAATGTTTTTGAGTACATTTAAATGTCGTTTCTACTTGTGAACTGTGACTGAGATGAAGAATTGTTTTAAAGATTTTTTGTTATTTTATATGATTCTTTGTAAAGTACAGATCATACCTCGGGATGTTGTAAAGTATGTTACTCGAGGTATTTTTGTATTACTGTCTAAAAGCTGTCTAAAAATAGAAACTAGGAAAAAAAAGTGTTTAATATTCAGATGTTTTTTAAATGTAAATATCAAAGCACAAAATGATTTAAATTAATAAAAAAGTTCAATATCCTTAATGGTAAGATATTTGCTATTCCTCATTCTGTATTTATAAGTAGTTTGAAAAGATTGTGTTCTGGTTTCTGCTATGTATTTGCACAGTAATAGTTCTCAGAAGAAATCTGTTTATCTCTATGCTTCAGAGGACATGTTTTCTCAAAAAGTCACGGGGTCTGAATTTGGTGCTTTAGTTCAGCCCAGTGCGTTCAAGATCTTTATGCCCTGCGGCTTCAGATAAATAGAACAGCGCAGTGAAACGTAAGACGCCTATTGTCTTTAGCGTCTCTGACACACCCAGAGAATGAGTCACACAAGAGCTGCTTGTTAGTATAGTAATGCTACAACAGAACCAGGAAACGGATCAGAACTGCTATTCAGCTGGGAAAAGGGAGAAATACACACCCACACATGAAATCTTAACAAGCAGTTTTAAAGTTTTAACTGCATACTTTTGGACAGACTAAAGTGTTTCACTAGGAACTGTTATAAATAGACAGTCTTAGTTTTTTTTTTCTTTTTGTATCAGATGAAATATGACGCTCCGAGCGTATTAAAATATGAGCAGTGATAAAAATAAATATATAAATGTTTGCCTTACACAGCAAGTTCAAAATTGTTGGTACTATTATATTATACTATTATAATATTTATAAATATTTTGAATTAGCTTAAATTTGATATTTTCAGTTCAGTTTGTTTCAGTATGTGTGTTTTATTTTTTTACATTTCTATTTAACTTAGATTTGTTTTTGTTTTAGTTTTAGCAAAATTAGTAGTTCAGCTTCAACTTAAACTTATTTCAGTAAGTTCAGTTATTTCTAATATCAATTTAGTTTTTCATCTTATATTTTATGTCTTTTTATGTCTTTTTTGTGGTTTTAATCAACAATAACAATACTTTCACTGGCTTAAATGTAAATGTAGGCAGCAACTTGTCTATGAGATTCTTTTGGCATCATCCTTCATGAAAATGCAATCCCAGCACATTAGGCTCACTGAAGAAAAAAAAATGCATTTAATGCATATTTTACATTTTAATGCACTTGCATTTGATTTAATAGCTATGCTGGTAAAACATAGTTGAGTAATTAAAAATGTCCTTTTTTAAACCAAATACAAAGTATATGCACACTGTATTCATTTTATTATTGGAGTCCCCCTAGTGAAAAAAAACAGCACATGCTGGTAGGTAGGTTTTGATGCTGGTTTAATCTGGTCCTTTGCTGGTTTATGCTGATCTTTGACCAGCAACATGACCGGCAAAGGACCAGCATAAACCAGCTAAGGACCAGCTTAAACCAGCATCAAAACCTACCTACCAGCATATGCTGTTTTTTTCAACAGGGCTTGCATTATAAGCTTAGCAATAGGCTAAGTATAGAACACTTGTGTGCTATTTCATTGATATTTTTGTGAAGCAAATACTCAGTTATGTGGTTCAATTTCAGTGAGGATGCTAGAAGTTAGCTGCCTGAGTAGCTAGTAAAAAACAAGGCAGCTCACAAAAGAGGTAGGCTAATATGCACTGTGGCTTCAGTTGAGGTTGCTAATACAAAATATGTGGGTCCTCGCCAGGGAGAAGTGACCCAGACTATATTACTAAAATCATTGGTAAAGCTGGACTACAGCCTGTGCTGTTGATAAAATGTAATGAATGATAAATGACAATAATGACAGTAAAAACAGATAAGGCTTTTGGCAGCAATCAAACATTTGTATAAAACTAGGTCAGTCGCTAACGATCCATCTTGTTTTTAACGTAAGAGCGGACGCGGCCATATTTGTAACGTAATGTTCGACACTTCCGGTGTCATTCGCTTCCGATTATTTTACCTGAACAAAAACAGCCTGTTGTGCTGCTTGATGCTTTAATATTTCTAAACTTGTTATTATAATGCACCGTCGTGATCATAAACACACTGGTTCGCAGCACAAATATGCCTAGTTTTAACGTTCACTCCACCTTGTTTTTCTTCTAGTTATCTGTAGTATAGCGGCTAATGACTTGGAAGTCTAAACATAAAATAGCTTACTACTTCGTTGCCTAATAAGGTCAATAAAGGACACTCGTTTCAGCTTCGGAAGCACTAGTTGAACAGCTCTGACAGAACTAACTTACCTATAACCAGATTGGCGCAGCTGCTCCCTCTAGTGTTGACTTGTGAGAATGCCATAACTCTCTTTTAGTCAAGGTCATCTGTTAATTTGAGAGTTTGTGTGTTTGTTTATGTGAGACCTTGGACAGTAAACACACCATCAGCATCTCCACTTACCCTTATCATCCTCAACCAATCAGAAGACAGCAGTGCCACTTTCCCATAACATAGAGAGTAAGTTTGTCTGTTCTTAAGCTGTGGAAGCATATAATATCCCACTCTTTCTACACTGCCATGTGAACTGGCCTATTTAATCTGGGAACAACATTTATTTAACACACCTTTGTTTTACTAACAGACTCAAGACCTCTGGATTTGGAGGCTAAATCACTGTCCAACAGGATTATCTTTGTTCAGAACAGGGTGAGTGGATTCATTCATTTGTTGAGGATTGTTTGCTGTTATCTAAGGAGACATTCATTCAGGACATGTTCTTCAGAAAAAAACCTAGATAGAGTACAGCAGAAATTAATAGAAGAATAAAACTTTTGATTAAGAACAGAATTGAGCATTTAGCTTGTTAAAGGAAAAGGTACATTCTGTTTAATAGGTCAGGAGGTCAGGATTTGCTCTTTTTATGGGTTGAGATATACGTACCCTATTGGTAGATGCAGTAACTACACCATAATGAGGCTGAAAGCATCTTTATCTATTCAAAAGTAGCCATACCAATCATAAGTAATGACAGTAATATTATATAAATATATTTACAATCGAAAATATCTAATTTCTATATTAATATATTGTAAAATGTAATTTATTCCCATTATGCAAAGCTGAATTTTCAGCATCATCACTCCAGTCTTCAATGTCACATGATCCTTCAGAATCATTCTAATATGCTGATTTGCTGCTCAAGAAACATTTCTGATTATTATCAGTTTTAAAAACAGTTGTGCTGCTTTGTTGAACAGAAAAATCATTTATTTGAAACATATTTTGCAACATTATTGAGGTCTTTACTGTAACATTTGATCAATTGAATGCATCCATGCTGAAAAAAATATTAGTTTACCAAAGTCATTACAATATTTGCATTGGAATTAAATGTTTGGAAATCTAGAATTGATACTGGAACACTAAAGCAAAAAGATATAAATCAAGCAAAAG
Organism: Labeo catla; assembly: GCA_012976165.1. NCBI lineage: Eukaryota > Metazoa > Chordata > Actinopteri > Cypriniformes > Cyprinidae > Labeo > Labeo catla. The sequence goes on along the minus strand of VONZ01000211.1, from coordinate 179,547 downwards.
ATAAATAATCATGCATTTTGGAGCAAATGTTGTTAAGATATTTGAACACATCCTAAATATTTTATATAGGCTATTTATTATAGTAGAGTTGAAGTCAAAAGTTTACACACACCTTGCTGAATCTGCAAAATGTTCATTATTTTACCAAAATAAGAGGGGTCATACAAAATGCATGTTACTTTTTTATTTAGTACTGACCTGAATAAGATATTTCACATAAAAGATGTTTACATATAGTCCTGAATATAAAAAAAATGGTTGAATTTATAAAAATGACCCTGTTCAAAGGTTTACACTTAATTCTTAATACTGTTTTGTTACCTGAATAAGAAAACACAGCTGTTTTTTTGTTTTTGTTTAGTGACAGTTGTTCATGAGTCCCTTGTTTGTCCTAAACAGTTAAACCGCCCGCTGTTCTTCAAAAAAAGTATTCAGGTCCCACATATTCTTTGGTTTTTCAGCATTTTTGTGTATTTGAACCCTTTCCAACAATGACTGTGTGATTTTGAGATCCATATTTTCACACTGAGGACAACTGAGGGACTCACATGCAACTATTACAGAAGGTTCAATCACTCACTGATGCTCCAGAAGATGAAAATGAAGCATTAAGAGCAGTGTTTTCATGTCCGCAGGTTGAAGCTACCCCAGTAACGTGATATTTGTCCCCTGGCATGCAAATTTTACCAGGGGAACCCCACCAAAAACGGGTATTATACCCGTGCGTAACACGATTTTTAATGGGGGACCCCCCTTGAAACATGATTGGGCTTTTGAGTAGCAATTGGGTGGGTTTTGTTGTGAAAACCTGGCAACCCTGATTAAGAGCCGGGGGTGAAAACTTTTTGAATTTGAAGATCAGGGTAAATTGAACTTATTTTGTCTTCTGGGAAACATGTGAGTATCTTCTCTAACTTCTGAAGGGCAGTACTAAATAAAAAAGAAAATGATATTTGGACAAAATAAGAAAAATGTACGCATCCTCATTCCGTTCAAAAGTTTTCACCCCCTGCCTCTTAATGCATCGTTTTTCCTTCTGAAGCATTAGTGAGCAATTGAACCTTCTCTAATAGTTGCATATGAGTCCCTCAGATGTCCTCAAAATCATACAGTCATTGTTTGAAAGGGTTCAAATACACAAAAAAGCCAAAAAACCAAACAATCTGTGGGACCTGAAGGGTTTTTCTGAAGAACAGCAGGCAGTTTAACTGTTAGGGTAACTTTTAAACGGGGTAATTTTTATAAATTCAGGGGTCATTTTTATTCAGGTCAGTACTAAATAAAAAATAACAGGCATTTTGAACGATCCCTCTTAATTTGGTATAATAATTAAAATTTTGCAGATTCTGCAAGGTGAATGTATACTTCAACTGTATTTTGGCAGTGGCTCTAAAAGTGTAAAACTGCTTTAATGCTGTTTAATGCATTTAAAAGCATTTGTCTGGTGCTATTAAAAAACTTGACAGATTAAATGCAAGACGCGTCCTGTGCCAAGGGCCCCTCATGTAAATTTCCAAACCAATTATGTTTGTTTATTCACTTTTAGGAAAACTGATGACATAGTCATAAGCGTGTGAGACTGAGGTCAATGATGGTTCAGGGCAAGTGTGAACTCATCGCCCTGTGTCTGGGCATCATCGGCCTGATCGGCGCGATGGCTGTCACGGGCCTTCCCATGTGGAAAGTGACGGCATTTATTGGAGAGAACATCATTGTGATGGAGACACGCTGGGAGGGTCTGTGGATGACGTGCTTCAGGCAGGCCAACATCCACATGCAGTGCAAAGTCTACGACTCTCTGCTGTTCCTCCCACCAGACCTGCAAGCGGCCCGTGGGTTGACGTGTTGCGCTTTGGCGCTGTCTGGAATTGGGCTGATTGTGTCTCTCGTGGGCCTCCGTTGCATGTCGTGCCTCATGGATCAACCACGGGCCAAAAGCCTCATTGCAATGGCCGCGGGGGTGATGCAGATCTTAGCGTCCGTTTGCATTATCATCCCGGTCTCTTGGACAGCTCACACCATCATTAGAGACTTCTACAACCCTCTATTGATTGACGCTCAACGCAGGGAACTTGGAGAGGCACTTTATATCGGTTGGGTAACTAGTGCTTTTCTTCTGGCGTCTGGAATTATATTTCTCTGTCGTCGCGTTGAGCCAAAACCAGGCTCATTTCATGCTCGTCCGCCAACTAATAAACCCATTTTAACCCACTTCCAGACCTTCAACACTATAAGACACCAGCCTTTGGTCCAGACCAACAGTCTTTCCATTCAACAGCCTTCGCCGTCCGCGTTCAGCTACGCCATTACGCCCTCTAGTGGTCGACATTCACCCTACAGCATGCAGGCGATGGCCCCAGGGTCTTTAGTGTACAGCCAGCACAGTCAGAACCTGAATTATTATGGTCAAAATGTGATGCAAAGCCAGTATGTTCCTCGAAACACGCAATACCCTCGTCAGCTCTCCACACATTTGAAAGGAAGCAGCGGCAGCGATCCGTATGCTTCATACACCACCGGATCCACGTTTCATCCCCTGCATCAGAACCCGCTCTTCATAGGGTACAACTACTCCAGGGTGCAGTCACACACCTCGGGGAGCAGTTCTGGATTGCGTATATAAGTGTTTCTGATGTATTTCAACATTTTTTTTTAATTAAAAAAAGGAAATGTGCTCAAAAAGTAGTGCTTCCAACAAAATAAAATAAAAAAATACTTTAAGGTGGTGATCTTCAACCTCTTTCACTCCAAAGCCCTCACTGTCAAAGACAGTATTTTCAAATAAGTAATATTCCCTGCTTTTTCCCTTTTTTTAATTGACAGAGGTGTAGTTTAGTCATTTTTAAAAACTGATAGTTCCAGAAAATTTAATAACTGAATGTTCTTTTGCTGGAATGAAAAAAGCTCATTTTCAAACATTTTTATTTACAGAAACTATGAGAGGTAAAAGTTGGAATTATGACATATAAGTCATAATTACGAGTTAAAAAGTCAAAATTATGACTTTAAAAGTCATAATTACAAGATAAAAAGTTGAAATTATAACTTTAAAATTATTACCTTATAACTTTATAATTATATGTTTAAAAGTGTGAGATATTATTAAATTATGAGATATTATTATTTAATTATTATTATTAAATTATGAGAAATTATTGAAATAATGACTTTACAGGTCGAAATTGACTTAATGACTTTAATTTCAACTTTTTGTCTCATAATTGACTTTTAAAGTCTTAATTTCAACTTTTTATCTCGTAATTATGACTTTAAAAAGTTGAAAATATGAGATAAAAAGTCAAAATTATTATTATTATTAAGTCATTCAATTAATTTCAACTTGTAAAGTAATTATTTCACCTTTTTAATTTTAACTTTTTAAAGTCATAATTGTAATTTTTTATCTCATAATTATGATATTTAAAGTCATAATTTTGACTTAATAAGTCATAATTTCGATTTAAGTCATAATTTCGTCTAATTGTGACTTCAATTTTTTTCTTATGTGGCGGAAATGGGCTCCCATAAATAAATAAATGGATATAAAAGGTCCATAATTTCAGATGTTTCTAACTCAGTGTTCTTCTGGCTTTTCACATTTTATTGCCAATTAATTTACATGACCTTTTTAGTCATTCAGTATTATTATTGTTATTATTAATGTATTTTTTAAACTCACAAATAGCAATTTCTCAGCATTTTTTGCCCAATAAAATAGTCAAGAGCTTGACATAACTAGAACTTTTAAGGATTGATTGATTTCTGTGACTTTTCCAAGTCTAGAAATCTAGAATAAGTTTTTGGTTTGTTTGTTTGTTTATCTACCCTGCTTGGAAGTTTCTGCCTCCTGTTAAGAACTGCTTTAAGGGCTGCATCTGTGTAGTATCAATATCATATAATTACAAGAAATTATAACTTTAAAATTATTACTTTATAACTTCAGAATTATAAATGAATCTCAAAAGTCATAAATTTATTTTGTAGGGAATATTACGCAAACTATTTTTAGTATTATTTTGAAAAGAGTAACTAAGAGCGAGTGCATATGCAATGCATGTAACATAAAACACAAATATTTCATTTGATTAAAATATATGCTAGTGCTTTTTTATAGCACCATTACAAACGTGAAATGAATGTACATTTTTTTCAACATCACAGCTGAGAAGCTATTGAAGGGTTTCGTAACTATAATGGCATCATTTTCCTGCAGCTCCAGAGTTTCCAGTGTTTTTCCCATGAGCTAAAATGGCAGCATGCAAGTGAAATACAGGGCATCCAACACCAGATGAGCAGCCGCCATTGAATGTGAATGCTAACGGATAGAGAACTCCAGGTAAAACTGGTAATGGATGCACAGTTGGAGTTGTAAACTCAATGCTGCAGTTGTTTGTTATGCCAACTGCATTCAGCCCCCATAAACAACCTTTGTTTCACATTGGGGCATGTGGACAGCAAACACTGAATCAGCATACGGCACATCAAACTGGTTTTAGCCCTGTGGGAGGATATTTGCTGGCAGTTAAGAAGCTGTGTGTTATTCTCTAAATAAACAGCTGTGAGTTTATTCTAGAGCTGAGAACATGACAATATTTGAAGAGCTGACATGTAAATATATCTCACCGTTCTCTGTTTTTGGCAAACAGAGGACTAAAATATACTGCATGTTTATGCATTTTATGCATATTGCCCCTTACAAATGTGTAAATTATTATATGCACTGTTTTCAGAGTCTTTGCTGTTTGTATCAAATGTGGCTTTAGGAGAAAAATTTATTAAATAGAGAAGACCGGGGTTAGTTGTCACAAGGGCTAATTCAGTGTTGAGCTCAAAGTTTAGTGGTTTGAGATTTAATTTTCAAGTAATAGACTTTCAAAAATAATGTGACAACTTGCCCCGGCCTCCCTTAGTCATTATGATGATTAACCAGTAGATGGCCTTACAAGTGTACAGTAGCTTATTGGGGATTTCATCTATTTTGTAAGTTGTCATCTAAATTGTAAGTTGAATTTCAATTATTTTATAGTTTTTTCCTTTTGTTACACTATAAAGAAGAAATGTACAACAACAACAAAAATGTATTGCAACTCATAGTCAAATATGTTGTCAAAGTAGACACCATAGTGTAAAACATCCTGTAGAAATACATGATCTGGCTTTGTTTACTGGGGCTGAACTGTATTTTCTCTCTATGATCTGTGATCCAGATCCTGGCTCTGTAATCCCTCTAATGCCGTATAAACCTACTGTCACAAAGACCTAAAGAATACGGGTAGTAATCACCTCCTAAACCAGATCCAGAGTGGTTTAAAAGGTCTCACTCTCGGTAGACAGTCAAAACTACTTCAGTTTTAGTATGAGCTAATATTGAAATGCCACCATAATGTGTTTTCTGTGGTGAATTATTGGCTGCTGAGAGCATTAAACTATCAAAACTCACAAAACATTTAGAATTCAAACACTGTTTTGGAAAATTAATAGAAAATCCAGCTTAGTTGCAATGTTTTAGAACATGATTGCTGGTTGTGGGTTCTAACAAGTCTAAGCTGGTTCCTAACCAGCAATCAGCTAGTAATACCAGTGTAAGGTCAACCAGAAATGACCAACTAGAAACCAGTTTCCAGTTTCCAAAACTGATGGATTATTAGCAGGGGTTTCTCTATGGTTTAATGAAAGTAATGTCCAGTTCATTAAATTATTGATATGGTTAAACATTTTTGGTAAAGTGTTCATGATTCTGAACACTCCTTCTCTAAGTAGATGTGTTGGCACGTACATTTTAATTACAAATAAGATCTTATTGTATTTTCACGTCACGTCATCAATTGATCATATTGGCGGCACTGAATGTAAACAATGTCACTGAACTAAATGAAACTTACATATTTTGCTGATTATTGCTGCTGAAAATGGTCAGTTATTATCTTGTTTTAGGCTGTACTAATCAGTTGGAGTACTATCGACTGCCAAAAGTTATAACAAATCAAGGAAAAGAGTGCAAAAAACTGTCTGACATTTGTGGTTGTGCTTACCATTTCAGGTCAGGTAGGTGAAATATTAGGCTAATGTCTAAATTAATACTGCTCATACATATCTGTACCACCTATTGACTTTAATTTGTCCAAATATTGCGCCCCTTCCTACTTAGTAAGTTCTTTAGCAGCTTCTACACAGTTTTTCTGTGGTTTAGACAGCATAGCAGAACAACGTATTCAGTAGTACATTAACCATGCAATCCATGCTGTTGTTTACATCCGAGTATTGCGCATCCTGGTAACTGCCCAAATCATGACGTAAGTGCAAACCCTCTATAAAAATCATGTCTATTTGTTGATTTAACATTTTTGTTAAAACATTTATGATTCTTAACACTCCTTCTCTAAGTAGACGTGTTGGCACGTACATTTAAATAAAAATAAAATACATATATATATTTTTTTTATCATGTCTTTCTATGGCAGGATTAGCGGTTCCGAATTCAGCATAGGGCAAACGAATCGGTTGAGTGAAGATTCAATGACTCGCCCATAATACGGAAAAAGAAGCTGAATTTGAAAAAGCACACTGCCAGCGTACTACTCTTAATATTTTTACTATATTTTTCGTATTTAGCAGAAATATAAGAGTAGTGTGTCCTCGCGAAACAAGCCGCTGAGGAATCTGATTGAACCATAGAGATTCAAATCATTGGAATGGAATCAAATCTCCACCATTACTTCACACACAAACTTCTCACAGATGTCTCCGCGCATTTCTCTCCTGACCTGTACATTTTCGTTGACTTTTTTTTTTAAAGATATGATAATAAGATTTTTATATTAAAAGTAGGTCAAACTGCTGTTGAGTAAGGTGTCTTCCAGTTTGGTGAAATCACAGACAGCGAGTGACGGATAAACGGGTATTTAATCCGCTGGCAGATGTGCGTTTCCATCAGAGCTCCGGCACAAGATTTAATCATTTCCTCGGTGTACCAAAGAGCAAAGACGTTGTCGAGGTCGACTGCTGCCAGATTTGAAGTTAATCTTCACAACGGATCCATGTTTGCGGATCAGAGAGTCGCCTGTGCCCTCAATTGAGCCCGGGAGTCATTGGGAGTCGTTCTCCGCGCTCTCGGTCCCTGATTGTCGGCACCGCTATGTCCTGAACGCACCGCGGGAGGGATGCTCATTCACGGTGACTTATTCTGGAAAGTGATGCCCACTTAGCACCTATGGATGTGAGGATGGGTGACTCCCACCAGTACGAGTGAGTGGAAAGATGCTGCTCGGATGGAAACTGTTCCTGTATGGATACAAAAAGAAGAAGGATATGGATGTTGAATGTTCCTCCTGCAGGTGCACCATGCTGAAGGGGACAGGTGTGAGCTTCTTCCTGCTGTGTCTGATGGCAGAGGTCAGTCTCAGCGCGCAGCAGGTCTTGAGAATCGGTGAGTAGGAACTTAGGAAGATCTTTAATTAATAACAGCTATGTGCTAAGTATTTTTGTGTACATTGTGCCCTTAGTCAGTGGCTTCGAAACGTTTTTAGACTCTTAAAGTGAGTCTCAATGTCACTGCATTAGATAAACTAGAAATCAACTTAGTTATAGGTTTTAATTCTGTGTTGCTGTGTGTCACATGCCTAAAATACTCACTTATATGTGAAAAAAGTGTCATTTTGATCTGTATGTGGACATTCAGATCACTGAATAATGTCTGCATGTAATTTTTAAAAGATTAAAATATCAAGTGTTTTTTTTTTTTCAAAGAAATAGCGGAAGCTGAATATCCAAGCAAAATATTGCACAAAAAGAGTATACTGTAAAACATATTTTTCAAAGCTGTAAATAAAACAGTGGATATAATTAATTCCAGAAGAACTGACTTGATACATCCACTTACAATAATTAAAACACCAGCTGACTGAAAGTAATTGAGCAGCACTGATTAAGTTGATTTGGGTTCATTTTCTGCAGATGCAATGTGATATTTTCTTATCAAATGCAATGACATTCAGACATTTGGTGCAACTTGAGTTTATTTTTCTTGACAAAACCTTAAAGTCTGGAGTAATTTTGGTGAGTTTTGGATTGCATATGTTTTTTCTTATTAGAAAATGATTTAATGCATGTAGTTGCATGTGGCTGACAACTGGTAAGTGCAACTCTTGTTGGACAGTAAATCAAAATTTATTTACTTGATATCAAATGAAGCAGAATTAGAATAAGTTGAGTCTTATCACACTGGCCCACAATTTAAACTCGGTCACCAGTTCTGTCTATGTAACAGAATTTCATTAATAAGTTCTCAACCTGAGTCATCAGTTTGTGTTTGTATCTTTTTGAAAATGGTTTTGCATGAGGTAACATTGATGTCCATTCCATATAATCCTCATGTCTTCTGAGAGAGAAAGAGAGAGACAGAATGAAAAAATATGCTGAAATACAGAGGGTAAACTTTTGCTAACAGTTACTTATGATTTGTTGTTGCGTTTATTGACTGAGATTTCTGATTTAATGCACTTCAGTTATGTTTGATTTGGTGATGCATAACTAATGTAAAAATTGCATGCTGTTGTTCACAATGTAGTTTGGGTGTTAATAGTAAGTCATGTTATCTAACCAGTTAAATAACAGTTAGATTGGTATTAGAGGTGGTTAATAATTTTATTTGGGCCTTTTCATAATGTTCTTTGTGTGTTTAATCCGCCTGTATAATTTCTCCTGGTTTGAGGTCGAATTTAATCTTTGTTTCTCTGCAAACCTTTAATCTGCTCCATATGGCTGATGTTTCAATTAGTCCTCTCAGCTTTTGCTGGGTTAGAAACCCAGTATCTGGGTGTTACTGGAAAATCGTCCCCGTTAAGCATGTTAAACGAGCTGGGCTAATCTGCTTTCTGCTCAGAGACCCTCAGAGTGGGGACTGATGCCCGGCATCTAGAAAAACCCTTCAAAACAGTGTGAGGATGCATGAGTCTTAACAGTTTGATAGAGAATTAACAGTTTGATTATGAGATGCTGTCTAGGTTTTATGAGGTGAAAACGTGGATTTTATGACTCAGAATGTTTTACGTTTTATATAAAAAGATTAGTTTTAGAAAAAGATGTCCAAGTCATAATTAACATCAAAATCAAAACACTCAAAATAAAAATCTCATTATTTTCTATACTAATTCTCATTAGATTCTCTTTTTGAATGCCGTGATTTCTTTTAAACAGCATTAATTTTGTATTGTTAATAATTATTTATTTTGTTAATGATTAAAATTGTGTTATGTTTCAATTGTTATATATTAAAATATTTAATTTTATTTATATATATTCAAAAATATGGTATTTTGTTCAAATTTAATATATATATATATATTAAGATGTCCAAGTCATAATTTATACATAATACATTTGTGTATGCAGTATATATTATTATATGTGACCCTGGACTACAAAACCAGTCATAAGTAGCATGGGTGTATTTGTTGCAAAATACAAAAATACAATGTATGGGTCAAAATTATCGATTTTTCTTTTATGCCAAAAATCATTAGGATATTAAATAAAGATCATGTTCCATGAAATTCTTTTGTAAATTTCCTACCGTTAATATATCAAAACATAAATTTTATTTGTGAATTGCTTTCTTAAAAACAACTTTAAAAGAAATTTTCTCAGTATTTTTTTTTTTAAATCTGATTCCAGATTTACAAATAGTTGTATCTCGGCCAATTATTGCAATTTCAATGAAAATTTATTTATTCAGCTTGTATAGATCTCAATTTAAAAAGCGTCACATAAATTTATTTGCATTATTATTTGGGGAGGTTAAATGGCTTTATATATATATGTATAATAATTTGTAATGGAAATTATGTCAAAATGCACCTTAAAATAGGCTCCATTTCCTTTATGCAAAATATAATTACTTATTTACTTAAATTTGATATTCTTGACAGAATATTATATGAGGTTCACCTATAAAGTATACTTAATGTAAAGCATCACTGTGATGTTCACGATCAGATGATTCAGATGCTGTTATTTCATTCAAAACAATAATTGAACTGCATTAGACTGTTTACTGTGTAATTTTAATGAGAACAAGTGTATAAACATAAAAGCAAAGCATTTTATTGGCTAGTTCAGGAGCAATCAAGTACCCAGAACAGAGACATCTCAGTCTCATAGTCATCAAACACACACACACATACACACACACACACTGGCTGTATTCCAGTGATGTGGGATAGTGGGATGTTGAATGAATGGAGGAAACAACTGCATCTTTGTCCTCAGATCCTTTAGCGGTTCGCTCACATCGCAGTGAGCTCCATCTCTCTGACACAACACTCACGTCCACAACTCTCACAGCAACAGCTCTCAATCATGTTTAACTGACACAGTCTCACGATTATATGACACAGATTCGAGGACAATCTGGAGGGGTTTTGCCAAAATTCAGTATTTTGCTTCCAAGCCGTTTGATTCAAGTGCTATAAGTTAAAACCTAAACTACACTGTAAAAATTAAAAACCACAATTTGTTGAGTCAGCTTAACATAATCATAATAATAATTTGTTACCCTGCTACCTTAAAATTTTAAGTTCAGTCAACTAAAATAAATTTAGTCAACTTGAAATGTTAAGTTGTACTAAGTAACAACTTAGATATTTGTGTTTGCTAAACTTAACAGATGGGTAAGTAACCCAGCTGCCTTAAAATTTTAAGTTGATTCAACTCAAATATCTAAGTTGTCACTTAGTATAATTTAACATTTCAAGTTGAATAATTTTTTTTGAGTTGACTGAACTTAAAATTTTAAGGCGGCCAGGTTACAAATTATTTTAAGATGACTCAACAAATTGTTTTTTACAGTGTACTTGTTAAAAGTTTGGAGCCAATCAGCATATTAGAATGATTTCTGAAGAATCATGTGACATTAAAGACTGGAGTAATGATGCTGAAAATTCACATTTGCATCACAGAAATCAATTACATTTTAAAATATATTCACATAGAAAACAGTTATTTTAATTTGTAATAATATTTAACATTTTTACTGTTTTTACAGTATTTTTAATCCAATAAATAGGACCTTTAACATTAAAAAAAATTAATTTGACCGGTATATGTGAGAATCTGAACTGTAGGTGGTGCTGATGGGTTTGAAGCACTGATGTTTCTTATTCGAAAAAGTATTTGCATTATATGTTTTAAGCCTTAAGTAGAATATTGTTAATTTTTTATTGGCTTTAATGAAGTTTTAGTCAGTCAGTGAAATTCATCTTTGTTTCATGTCAACAGTCTCAAAGACAAACCAAGGTCTTCGGTGTGACGTGCAAAAATTATGAACCCAGAGCTTGAAATCAATTAATTCCGATTTATTCCGCTTCACGGCAAATTGTGCAATTTGTCAAAGTCACGCTTTTGATTGATGCCTTCATTTGATTAGCATCTCATTATCCAAAAGCCCCTGCGATGATGTCAGAGCTGGAAACACGTCTGCCGATGAGGTGCAAACTGGTTGTGAACTTGATGATGATTTGAGTGTTTAAGGTTCATTAAGTGTTCCTTTCTCTGAAACTGAGCTCAGTTTGTTTTCAAATTTTTAATTTGCATGCTGGTCCATGATTGGATGATTATATGATAGGTCAGCATGTCAGATGTTCAAATACTATCTCTCTGCACGAAGCTCAGTGTTCTGAATTATTAAAACTCTATTCAGATTCAGATGCGTCTGCCCTCTAAACCCGAGAACGGCAAAACTCAGCAGAAACCGTCGTAATCTGAACATCGGTTTCTACCGAAGCAGGTCAGAATAGTGGAACGCTTCTCTAATGAAAAGCAATCCTCATTTGTGCTGCTACATCTCCGCTGGAAGTCACATGAAGGTGAGGATGTTGGAGGAATCTGGCATGTTCAATGTTTCTTGCTTGGCTGCTCAGCCTTACGTTTTCATCAGAGCTGTAATTCGCTCCCATAATGCTCTGCTGCTTGCGAGGTGATATTTGCCTTATACGCAAATGTCAGGTTAGGATTCGAATAAGATCCTTGAGATGACCTCCATCTGGTATTTGTAAATAAACAAGCTGCTCATGAACATGAGAGTTTGAGAAAAACTGGAAGTATTAAATAAAACAATATTTAATTTAATTTAATGTAATTTAATTTAATTTAATTTTATGTTTAATTTAGCAAATTCCCTGTGATTACAAAGGCGTTTCAGCTTCACAAAAACTCAGCTTTGGTTATTACCAGTATTACTTGATAATAAAAGTTAATATAAATACCAAATATTGTGATTATGTTTTACTGGAAAAATAAAAATGAAAAATGAACTGAAAAATAAAATTCAATTCAAGTGAGAATTATAAAAATGGTTATTATAAGAAATAATTAAGTGCAATTAAAAATAAATGTAATTGAAATTTAATTTAATTTAATTGCAGTTTTAAGTATTAACAGGAAAAATGCAGTTAAAATATTTGTACAAAATGCACTTGAAAATGTAATAACTGAAAACAGTTATTTTAATTATATAATTTAATTATATATTAAATTAATTATATTATTAATTAAATAAATTAATTTTGAAGTAAAAATATAATAATTTAAGATTCCATATAAAATCTACATGGATTACACAATTTTAGGATAAACTACTGAGCTTTATTTTCGTCATACATAATATATTTACCATATATTTTTACCAAAAATAATTACAATTTCTTTCAGTCTCATGCATTTTATCCACATGAATATAGGTAGCCAAATCCTAACCATGAACAGGTTCATGCTGTTTCCAATCAATGGCATGATTGTTTTTTTTTTTTGAGAGCAAATATGCATCAGATTAAGTTTATTAGTTTATGTTTTTGGTCACACTTTATTTTAAGATCCAGTTCTCTATTAACAAACCATTAACTACGGCTTTTGCCTCAATAAACTCCTAATTTGCTGCTTATTAATAGTTAATAAGGTAGTTGTTAAGTTCAGGTATTGGGTAGGATTAGGGATGTAGAATATGATCATGCAGAATAGGTGCTTTATAAGTACTAATAAACAGCCAATATATTGATAATAGGCATCCTAATAAGTAGCTAGTTAATAGGGAGAATTGTTCCCTGTACTAAAGTGTTACCATGTTTTTTTTTTGTCTATAAAAGTTAGCACATCATATTTTGTTGATGATGATTTCAGATTGATTGACAGGTGTTTGCTGGACCAGTGGGGTTTCTTGATTATTTAGGAAAGTCAGCAGGAAGCTCATGTCAACAGCGATTCCATGCTGGTAAACCCAAACAGAGAGCTTTACATGTGCAGGCTTGTGGAAACTGGTCAATTTAAGGCACTTTAACAGCGGATTTGCTATTCACAACAGTGTTAGGTAGTTAATCTCAAAATGGAGCATGCAGTGTGTTTACAAACGTGGATTAGCATGTGCACAAGGTGACTTTGAATTTGTAGAGCTTCTGCCGAGTAAATAAGCCGGTAATGGCTTGATTTACTTCTTGGGCATTGGGTGTTGAGTTGGATTTTGCCTTGTTAATTTAAAGATAAACGAATGTCAACTTTAAGCTGTCCTTGTGGTTTCAAAATGGTTTGTAATGGTATACTATGGTACTGAATGATTACTGTGCATGTGCAGTATGCTGTTTACTTCGGAAAGGCAAAAAAGCCATTTTTTTTACAATCCTCGTGTTTGTCGGGCCGTGTGAGGCACTGACCCCACAGTCCTGTGAACCTTGACGGTGCATTTGTTTCTGATGACATCAGTGACTTTACACACATCTGTGAAAACCAGGTGCCTTAATCAGTAACCCGGCAACAAGCAGATCAGGACCCTGTCATGGTTGATATCCTCGCTGCTTGAGAGAGAAGCAGCTCTTAGTTAAGCCGGAAATTGAAATAGCATTTAAAGGAATGAAAAAAGGAATGTTGTTGTTGCAAAGCTGCTCTGCATTAATATTCTAAAATAATCTGGTTGGTGAAGAATGAATAGGAGAGTGTGCAGTTGCTATGCTTTATTTTCTCTTTTATTAAGGGTTCATAGAGGTGGTTATGATTTTCTCACCCTCTATCAAATATTTTAAGCATCATATATTGAACTTGACAGTAATATTTGCCATGCACACTATGGCTTTATTCTAAAATCTAGTGATCTGCCTTGACTTCTAAAGCAACTGGAATGGAACATCATAAGTGATTTGGAACACCCTAAATAGGGAGCAACTCTATTGGCCAGATTTACTAAACAGGGCAAATTAGCGTTAGAGTGCAATTCCATAAAAGCCCCAATGGGAGGAAAAAAAATTTTGCGTATGATTTAGGAATCCACACATTAAAGAACACAGATGCAGCCAGATCATTTCCATTATGACCAGCGCAATCTACCAAGAGTGCAAATTACCGCCTACTTTAAATAATGGCACAAAATACCAGTAATCTGACAAGATTACTCTCTTCCCATAAATTTTGCATCTGAAATGGAAACACCTCCAAATGGATATTCATATAACTGTGTCCACACCTTTTCAGCACTAATTCTTCACTGTGCATCTTTCATAAATCCTGACAGTACTATTTTATTGCCAAAAGACGTTTTGCGCTGGCGATAGCTATTAGTAAATCTGGCCCTATATGTCATACAGACAGCACTCCTCAACTGATTTAAATAGAGTTTGATCATTGCAAAAGCTGAGCTAATTATGCTATGCTCTAATAAGCATGACATGTGTTTTTTATTATTATTTGTACATTATTATTATTATTATTATTATATTATCATATTTATATTGACTACAAATATTATTTATTAATATAAAATGTTTTTATGATATAATAATTGTGACTTTTTTTCCTCACAATTTTTAGTTAATATATCTCTATATACTGTAATATTAAGTATTAAAAAGAATTATTAAATATTTTGATGATATAAATGATATAATATATGATTAAATATTATTAAGTTTGTTTCCACCACAGCAGATTTTTTATCTTGCAATTCTGAGCTTATATCTTATATTTTAGAATTGCAAGATATAAACTCAGAATTGCAAGATTTTGTATTTCTAAGAAAAAAGTCAGAACTGTGAGATTAAAAAAAAATCACAGTTATCTTTAATATTTTTTACTTCATGGCAGAAAAAAAGCCAGAATTGCAAAAAAGAAAAAAAATTAGTATCCCAGAATTCTGAGAAAAGAAAAGTTTGAATTGACCCTTCACAAGCAGCTTGATTGATAGGCGATCTGACCAATCATAACGCCGAATCCGTCATTCTGTCCGACAAATAAATCAGACAGGAGAGTAGATTAACTTTGGCGGACCAATGTTGCCAAGTCCACGGTTTTCCCACGGAATTGGGCTTCTTTAAAACTGTTGCCGTGGGTTATTTTTCATGTCTGCAGGTTAAAGCAACTTCAAAAACATGATATTTAGCCCCTGGAATGCGAATTTTACCACATTTTACCACAGAACACTATTTTTACCAGGGGACCCCCCTCCAAAACGGGCTAGTTTTGAGTAGCAATTGGGCAGGTTTTGCTGTGAAAACCTGGCAACCCTGTGGTGGACTTAAACTTGAAAAACTGTGTGTATTGACGTCTTTCCGTGGTTAAAATAAACTACGTTCTAATGTTCATTCATGTTTTTTTCATGCTTTAAGTAAAGAAGAAAAGACGAACGTTTCACATGTCAATTATTCTAAGAAGGCAGTAATCTTTAAAGAGTCACAAAATGGTATTTATTGTTTGAATTTCTTAAAAAATTTCAAGAAAAAAACATGCAGTTACCTTATTTATTTATTTATTTTTATCCTGTGGTGGGAACAAGCTTACATATTTTACAGATACTTTGTTATTGAGCAATATCTCAGTTTATCTAAGAATATCTCAATTTATCTCAGAATTTCTTCATTCATTGCAATGCATTGTGGGGTTGAGTGTCTAATTTCTCATGAGATGCTGAAAAAATAAGGTATTTTAACTAATGTGTAATCTCAACTCAGGTAACTCATGTGTTTTTAACATAAACTTCTGTGTATTTGAGTTTAAGCGCAATAAGACATAAAAGAGAACTTAGTTTAGTACTCACCTGTCATGTGACAGCCACTTTCTGAGTGTTTGCTTTGGATGTGTGTGCTCAGAAACCATATGTTTAAACTGATATGGCTCTAAAACGCATGATTTCAGCGTGATAGACATGATAAACAAAACCAAACAGATGTTTTTTGGCAGAATATCTGAGTTATGGGATATAAAGGCACAGCTCTATTCTGGAAAAGGGGGTGGGGAACAGCAGCTCATTTGCATTTAAAGAAACATGCATGTGTTTCTGCTTTCACTCAAAATAGGCATTTTTAAAATGATATAATAAATGATCTATGGGGTATTTTGAGCTGAAACTTAACAGACAATCTGGGAACACCTGAGACTTATATTACATATTGTAAAAAGGGGCATAATAGGTCTCCCTTAAAATGTTGTCTAGGTAGACAGCTCACTAGGTCTTTTAACAGAAGAGCAGTGACAATGATGTTAGAAGTGTATTGTTTGACATACAAAGATGTTCAGCTATGTCTGTTTTTTTTAATATGTTCAGAGAAATATAATATACATGCTTTTACAAGACATTCGTAGCTGTATAAACAAATATATAATGCAATTAGTTTATGTAGCACATCAGAAGATACGACAGAACGATGAAGGAACAATGAAGCTGTCAAGACCGATGAAATGAATTTGAGTGGTTCCACAGGAACGATTTAAACATCTGAAGCTTTAGTACATATTTGATTTTCATGCCCTTTTCACATAAGTGGTTCTGCTCGAGCAGCCGCAGTGAAATGTCATTACCATGAGCTTACAGATGAGAAAGTCTGTATTTTTATCCATCCTGTGAGAATGAAATATTCCCACGTAACTGAGCAGCTCCAGCTCGGTGTGGTTCGCTAACCGTAATTAACCCTGGTGTTTATAGGGCTGATTTGAACGTGTGTGGCACCCACACAAGGCTCTCTCAGTGTGAGCATGAAAGGTGCCACAACACCGCTGGAAGAAAAAGGTCATTCACAATCAGAGCCCAGAGGGGAGGCCTTGCCCTCTCGTTCTTTACCTCTCCTCTCTTACAACATCAATCACAAACTCTCCAAAAAATCTGGTTGAAATTGTTTTTTCCAGGTGCTTGCAGCCAATCGCAGACGATCGCTGATTGTTACAGAGCTGTCATTTATAAAACAGGCGGCTGAAAGAACGACGTGCTGATTTGTTGTAATTTGTGAGGAACAAGAATGTGCAACAAAACAGGAACTATTTTGATCAAACATCATAAATGTTAAACAATAGATTTTACTTATCATAATATTTATTCATTAAACACAAAATATTGCTTTAATATCAGATGTTTTTACCTGCCTGTAATCAACAGACTAATAATTTGAATCTTGTGTTCATGTGCAGATATGCGTGTGTGCTCCGCAGTAAAGCAGATTTTGTATTATTTATTTGTTTCGTTATATTCTGGCTGTAGTTGTCATGTATAATAAAGGTCATTTAAGGATTAGAGACGTCATGAAGAAAAATCCACTGTTTTGTGCTGCCGCAGTTTGAGCAAACGACAGCAACATTCACTCATACTGTGAGACGGTGAAAATGGCTTTTGTCTTGGGGTATAATTGTTTAAATTGCAGCATTTTAACCTTCATTTTACAAATAAGAGTCTGATGTGTTAATAGAGGATGTTTTTTTCTAAAATGTGCTTTGAAGTTACAATGGAAACAAATACGAAAATGCACAAAAAACATCCTCTATTAACACTAGAGGATGTTTTTTGTGCATTTTCGTATTTGTTTTTATTGTAACTTCAAAGCACATTTTAGAAAAAAACATCTTTTCTTGAAAGCATGACTGAAATTTCAGAGAAGGTCTTTTAAGCTATAGCTGAGACACTGTTGAGATCTCAAAAGACCTCTTTTTTTCCCTCAAGAGAAACATCTTGAAAGCAGGTCTGAATTTGCTATCCATTTAATGTCATTGTTATCTAGGAGAAATATTTAAAGGGGTCATCGGATGAACATTTTCCAGTTGATATGATTCTTTAGGGTTTTAATGAAAAGTCTATAGTATACTTTGGTTAAAAATTCTCAATTGTTGTGTTAAACGACACCCTTTTTACCTTGCCAAAATCAGCTCTGCAAAAATCATCTCATTCTGGTCGAGGCTGCTTTAAATGCAAATGAGCTCTGCTCGCCCCGCCCCTCTCTTCTGTCTGTGGAGTGACGAGCCTGTTTACTTTAGCTGGATTTAGCCGTGTTTAGCTGCTAAACTTGCTAATTAGCACATTATTAGGAAAGGCGATCGCAAAGATTCATAAAAAAACCCTTATACTCACTTCTGCTGTAAGTGAAGCTGGATCACAAATGATTTGTGCGAATATAGACGCATTTATGTAGATGGGGAGGCGCATTCCCTTCACAAACAAACGTAATCCACTGCATCTTCAGCTGCTCAGATGTCGGGAGTAAATGACGACCACTATGTTCATTATTACATCCAGCAACACAACACCTCAATCGCTCAATTCTTGTCTAACTTACATCCCTGCTCCGGCATCAAAACATGGAAGTTGGACTGTTACAACTGATCTTAGGTAAAACGCTCATGTCAATCAACTATTGTGGGAGCGGCCTCTGTGGGTGTGATGCCACAACGACAGGCATCTGAGAATGGCTCGATTTGAAAAAGGGGATATTATTTTTACAGATTAATTAAAAACAACTGCATGCATTTTTATCATTATAGGGTAGATTTGTACATACACTGCCAATACACATTAGTGTTCAAACAACATGTAAAAGTGAACTTAGCATCCGATGACCCCTTTAAGATCCTGAAGAAATTTCTGTTCCTGTGAATTACCAAAGCAGAAATGTGCATTTTTCAGTGCTAAAAGGCTTACTAAAAAGTGTAAACTATTGAAGCTTTTTTCCTCAAAATGCTGAATTTAAATCTTGCAATTAATTGCAGTTGCAAGACATAAACTCGCATTTCTGAGGAAAGAAGTGTGAAAGTTTATAAATAAATATTGCAAGATAGACTCAAAATTGTGAGTTCATATATTGCAATTCAGTTTTTCTCCTCAGAATTCTGAGTTTAGATCTTGCAATTAGTAACTTGCAAGAAATTAGCTAAAAAAAAGTCAGAATTGTGAGCATGTAACTTAAGATGAGAATTTATAATTGCGAGATCTACATTTCTGAGAAAAAGTCTTTTTCACAAAAAGAAAAATTTATTTTGTGGTGAAAATAAGCTTCTGTGGTGCTATCAAGTACTGCTCTCTTTGAGCGGCATGTCGCCTTCAGACTCTTAGGACTAACTGTTTGACCAAATTACCTTTGCAATTACCTTGCAATTTTGTTTTTACCTTTCTTTTTCTGTCTATGCAGGTGGGATTTTTGAGACACTTGAGAATGAACCGATTAGTGTGGAGGAACTTGCCTTCAAATTCGCTGTAACCAACATTAACAGAAACAGGACTTTAATGCCCAACACCACCCTCACCTACGACATCCAGAGAATCAACCTGTTCGACAGCTTCGAGGCCTCCAGACGAGGTTTGATACTTAAGTGTACACATCTGATACATACCTATATGCACAGATCAGTTCATGCATTCCCTGGGAATCAAACCCATGACTTTGGCATTGCAAGCGCCATGCTTTACAATTTAAGCTGCAGGAATGATAACAAAAAGAGCTGTTTTTCTATTCTAAAATTGAATGTTTAATCAAATGTGTTATTTTCTGTGTTTTTTTATTTTTAACTATTTGTGAATTTTACTAGCAATTTTTTTAGTAAAAATTATTTCTACAACAAATTTAGTTTAGGGTCCTAGCAGTTTGTTTTTATATAACTGCTATGGGAGGAAACTGTCTTTCACCTTGGAATAAAAATTTTAAAAAGAAAAATGTGACTTTTTATCTCACAATTTCAGGGTTCATACAGAGACTGTAAAATGAAATTCTAGGACTTTCAAGGACTTTTCAAGCACTGCTTTTTGACTTCAGTTAGAGATCTTACTTATCAGACAATGGATAAATAAATAAATGTAGATAAATAAAAATATACTAATAAAACAAAATGGCAAAAATAAAGTGAAGCACATTCAAAATATATAGATAGAGATATATATAGATGATAGAGACATAATGGTAGACAACAGACATTAAATTATATTGCTGGGGACAATTTAGTAGTTGCTGATATTGAGAGACATGCATAGCATCCCTACTAAATTCTAAACCCTTGAAAATCATAACAGTTCTCTCCTTAAATATGAAGAGGTCAAGCAACAGATTAAAGAGTTCATCCAAATATCACGAAAAGCTTATGGACATAATTAAACAACAGACATTGAAATGAGTTGCTGTTTTCACTCCGTCATGTCATTCACTTGTTTTGGCAATGTACCCACACAGAGACATTTTGGTCAGATGCTTTAATGTTTATCTAATCTCATTTTGTAAGTGACTTTTCTTTCTTTAAAATGATTTCTTTGGATTGTTTGACTACTTAACAGAGAATGTAGGAAAATATAACTGAATCAATTTGTGTTTCCTGCTAGCTAAATTTTACATAAGCTACATAAACAATTTGTCCCTAAACCTCTCTTTTCTTTATTCTAGAGTTGATCTAGACAAGTACATGGAAACTAAAATCTAAACTGAAATGTAAAGCTCTGTTAATCCTTAAAAAAAATAATTACAAAATAAAAACAAAACAAAAAAACGGTATCTTTGCAGTAAAACAAGTGGTTACAAAATGATTCACTGTTTTGAAGCACTCCAATCAGATCGCGTATTGCGAATTATTTGATTCAGATCCACTTACCCGATATGGCACTTGCACTTGAGAGGTGAAGAGCTATAATCGCACGGCAGTATCAACAAAAAGGTATATGCTTTCTGAAAATAAGAAACACAATAATTCAATAATTCAAGTATATTTCAAGTGCTTCTTCAGGGATATTGCTATTTTCAAGGGTTTTTCAGGCCTTAAAGTCAAATTCAAGTACTTCAAGCACTTTAAGCACCTTACCCTGCAATTTAGATTTTTTTTTTTTGAGAAAAAAGTCAGAATTGCTAGATATAATCTCAGAATTGCCGACTTTTTCTGGCAATTCTGAATTTATATCTGACAATTAAGTTTTTTTCTCTGAATTCTGAGTTTACAGCTTGCAATTCTGTTATTTTGTATTTCCCTCTGAAATGAAAAAGCAAAAAGGTATCCTAATTTTAATTTTTTACCTTTTTTATCCTGTGGGGGAAACAAGCTTCCATAAATTGGTAGACTTTTACAGCCAATTTGATTATACTTAAAAACTGAAAGCTGCAAACCAAACACCCTATGGCTCCACCTCTTACAATAGCCACACCCTAAACTCTAGCTATTGGTTGAGCTGGAATGATTGAAAGATCTGAGCAGACAGCTCTAAATCTTTTGATGGTGCACAAGACGCTTAATGTTTAAATTTTTGGGAGAGATAAACCCATGAATGGCATACTTAAGAGAACGTATTTTGACCTTTAAGTTTGTTAATAAAGTGACTGACGCTCTTGTTCTTGACAACAGCCTGTGATCAGCTGGCACTCGGTGTGGCTGCTGTGTTCGGCCCGTCCCACAGTTCTTCAGTGAGTGCGGTCCAGTCCATCTGTAACGCGCTGGAGGTTCCACACATCCAGACCCGTTGGAAACACCCGTCTGTGGACAACAAAGACAGTTTCTACATCAACCTGTACCCAGATTACGCCTCCATCAGCCGTGCCGTGCTCGACATCGTGCAGTTCTACAAGTGGAAAGCCGTGACGGTGGTGTACGAGGACGCAACAGGTGGGACGGCTGATTTTTATTGCTCTTAGTTTTCTCTTTCTCACACTCTTGGATACAGCATTAATATAATTACATTTTATATAATCATACAGCAGTGAGTTAATTAAACAGACTGAACTAATTAAGAAAAAGATACTTTTGAACCTTTTGCAAGTTTGCAGGAATTAGATGCATTTTCCATCATCATATGTGTGTATTTGCAATATTTATCAACCAGCCTGAATTGTGTGATGATGGTTGTTAGGATCTCAATGCTTTTTGAAAAATGCTCATAATTCACATTTCTGCTCTGAATTTGACATTTTTGTGGAAATTGGTGCGGGTAATATTGACTTTGTGATCATATCTGGGATAATTTGTTTGTTGGAATGACATTTCTTCGTTATTAAAATGATTAGGAAATGATTAAGTTTTCATGATTAATTTTTCAGGGCTAAAAAATATTTAAAAACGCCCAAAACAGCAACATTCCTGTTTGGGAAAAGAAAGCTTATCCTGTTTAATTTCAGATGATGAATATCTGAATTAAACTACACTAGCGTAATATTTTTTTTAAAGAAATTTATCTCCTCTCCTGCCCACCAAGGCTGCATTTATTTAAACAAAAATGCAGTAAAAACAGTATTATTTTGAAATATTATTACAGTATTAAAAATGTGCATATATTGTAAAATGTAATTTATTCCTGTGATGCAAAGCTGAATTTTCAGCATCATTACTTCAGTGTCACATTATCCTTCAGAAATCATTAATATTCTGATTTGCAGCTCAAGAAATATTTCTGATTATTATCAATCTTGAAAACTGTTGTGCTGGTTCATATTTTTGTAAAAACTGTGATACATTTTGACTAGAAAGTTGAAAAGAACAGTATTTATATGTTGCATTTGCTGAATAAACATTTTTCTGAATGGAATTGAATGGAAGTGCATTTCTATAAACTTTGCTAATCTATGTAATATTTTTAGGGCTAATTCGTCTTCAGGAGTTGATCAAGGCTCCTTCGCGCTACAGCATCAAGATCAAAATCCGACAGTTACCGACAGGAAGTAAAGACGCAAGGCCGCTTCTTAAAGAGATGAAGAAGGGGAAAGAGTTTTGTGTCATCTTTGACTGCTCATACCAGACCGCAGCAGATGTCCTTAAACAGGTAACACATTAGAACAGTTGAGATTACCTTTTAAACTCCAATTCAGTTTTTAAATTAATTTTGAATTTGAACTGAGGTACCAAACAGGATGCAGGTTTGCAATTCGAATTTGAATGTTTGAATGCAATTTGAATTTTGAATATGACAAAAGAACTGACAAAAGCAAAGTTTGTAAGACAAGCCTTGTTTGAATGTTTTGAAAAAGTTTTAAAGTAAAATTTTATTGAATTTGTTGACTTTGCTATTGTGAGATATTGTTATATTATTCAATATGCATTGACATCATCAAATTCTATTTACTGTGTTACAGCAATAAAAAATACTAATCCCTAAACTAAATCCCCATCAGGTTGTGATGCATTTGATTGTTCCACTTTGTATATTTTCTAAAGGATATATGCTTTATTTCAGTGTTTTGATTTCTGGTCTCTAGATTTCTAATATTCAGCTCCTGTCACAGCAGATCCTTTATTCAACCTAACTAACACTGAGACTGAGGAAAAGAATAATTACAAATGATGTGAAAGACTGAGAAAATCTAATCTGTGGGTTATTATTTGTTCATAATTTGAGTGATGTAATATCTGTTTGAATAGAGGATGCTGGTGCAGATGGAGATTTAACATGTTCTTCTATCTGTCTCTCTGTTTCTACTGTAGCTGTTGTCTATGGGCATGATGACAGAATACTACCATTTCTTCTTTACCACTCTGGTGAGTTTTGTGGGTTGTTTCTTTGAGTTTTTCTTTAAATTCGGTCATTGTTTTGATCTGCCGGTTTGCATTTTGTTTTCAGTCAGTAGTGCTGCAGGGATGACTTCTGTTTTGTAGGCCAGTCTGGAAATTTGCATCACTCATGGTTCTTTTAACAAAAACCCAGTAGGATTTTGCTATTGCCTTTTGAATTATTGCAGAAAATAAGCTCTGGGGCCAACAAAAGTTTATGATTCTTACATGTTTTGTTCATTATGATAATCTTCACAACTGTTATGAATTTTGAATGCAATTGGCAGAAAAAAAATGCTAAACGCAGGCTATAAACCAGGGGTGCCCAAACTCGGTCCTTGAGGGCCGCTTTCCCAAAATCCCAAGGTTGTATTTACTGATGTATTTTATGTCATAGAATAAATCTTAAAACTTGGGTAAACACAGACCTAATTTCAAGCATTTAATTAAAAAGATTGTTTCTGGGTTTAGGCCTACAAAACTAGGTCATCCCTACAGTGCTCTATAGCTAGAAACCAAGCAGCATCTAAAGAAAAGGAAACAGTTGTTAAACTTCATACTGTGCCTTGCTGAAGTATTTATACCCCTTCTTTTTTTCACATTTTATATTATATTAAACTGCTTTCAGTTACTTTTTCCCCACTTCAGTTTACACTCCATACACGATAATGACAAAGCAAGAAAGATTTGTGACAACTTTCCAAGTTATTTAAAATAACACACTGAAATAAGTACATTGCATAAGTATTCATACCCTTAACTCAGTACTTAGTTGAAGCACATTTACAGCCTCAAGTCGTTTTGGGTATGATTCGACAAGCTTTGCACATCTGCATTTGGCAGTTATCTGCTATTCTTCGCCTCACCTCTCCACACCTCAAGCTCAGTCAGCTTGGATGGGGGCTGGCAGATATTTTCAGGTTTCTCCAGAAATATTTGATTGCGTTTAAGCCCAGGCTGTGGCTAGGCCACTCAAGGACATTCAGAGAGTTGGCTATAAGCCAAACTTTCTGTGTGCTTAGGGTCATTGTCATGTTGGAAGGTGAACCTTGTGCCCAGTCTGAGATTTTGAATGCTCTGGGTTTTCATTAAGTCTATCTTAATATTTTGGTGTGTTGAGCTTTGCTTCTACTCTGACAAGTCCCTCACTCCCTGCCGCTGAAAAACAGCTTCACAGCATGAGGCTGCTACCAGCACACTTTACTTGTGATACTCTACAGGTGGTAAGCAGTCCTTGGTTTCCTTCAAACATGATGTTTGGAATTTAGATTCATCAGACCAGAGAATCAGGAGGCCAGCTGTAGGAAAAGTCCCAGTTGCTCCAGACGTCTTCCATTATGGATAATGCAGGCTACATGCTTTTGTGAACCTTCAGTGCAGCAGAATTTTTTTCTGAGCTCTTCTTCAGATCTGTGGATTGACAAAAGCCTGTTTCTGAGCTCTACAGGCGGTTCTTTTGACCTCAGGGTTTGGTTTTTGCTCTGATATGCATTTTCAGCTGTTAGACCTTTTTTTGAAAGGTGTGTGCATTACCAAATCATACTCATTCAATTGAATTTGCCACAGTTTAACTCCATTTGAAGTATAGTAACATCTACAAGCAATATGAATGCTCCTGAGATAAATTTCAAGTGTCCCAGAAAAGGGTATGAATACTTATGCAACTGAATAATTTCAGTTTTTTATTTCTAATAAATTTGCAAAGCTATTACAAACCTGTTTTGTGCTTTGTCGTTATGGTGTATGAAGTGTAGATTGATGTGTAAAAAATAATTTAAAGCACTTTAACATAAGGCCGCAACATATAACGTGAAAAAAAATTAAAAGGTATGAATACTTTCGCAAGGCATATATTAACGTAACTGTATGACCCACTTCAGGATCTGTTTGCGTTGGACCTGGAGCCGTACCGATACAGTGGGGTGAACATGACAGGTTTCCGTCTGCTTAACATCGACAACCCTCATGTGGCGTCAGTGGTGGAGAAATGGTCCATGGAGCGACTGCAGGCTCCACCCAAACCTGAGACCGGCCTGCTGGATGGAATGATGACAGTCTGTCCATTCTCTTTTCCTTTATGTATACATTCTTACAAATAAAGGCTCCAAAAGAGGCTTTTAGAAGAACGACTTAAGGTTCCCCAAGGAACCTTTTAGTGAACAGTTCTTAAAAATATTTTTTTTTTCTTAGTTTTTCCACTTTAAAGAACATTGGAAAGGTTCCATGGATGTTACATTCTTCAAGAAACCCTCTAATAAACCTTTGTTTTCCAGACTGATATATATGTAAATAAATGTTCTTTATTGCCATCAATAGAATCAATGGTTTTTAGTGAATAGTGTGGTTTTACCATGGTACATGTTCAAAAAAACATGGTATTTCCATAGTAAAACACCTCCACAAAACAGTTTTACCATTGCACTTGATCAAAAGAGAAGAAAAGTCTTTGATTTTAGTATCTGGTTTATCTGTTGTCTAACTTTGCTTTGATTAAGCCAAGTCACATTATTTATATAATGATTTTATATAATACAGGCTCTTTCAAAGTAGCATCACAGTAATACACTGGAAGATAACAGTACTACACTGCAAAAAATGCTTTTCTCACTTAGATTTTTTGTCTTGTTTCCAGCCAAAATATTTAAAAATTCTTTAAAATTATCTTGTTTTCCAAAAGAATAAATCAAAATTAAGTGAGATTTTGCTTAGAACAAGCAAAATAATCTGCCAATGAGGTAAGCAAAATAATCCAGTTTTCTGCTTGAAATAAGATTAATTTGCTTACCCCATTGGTGGAAACAAGACAAAAATCTAAGTAAGAAAAGCATTTTGTGCAGTGTAATGTTGGAAAATTCATCAGTTATGAAGCAAATTATATTTCAGCAGCAGTTTCATTATTCAGCTCAGTGTAGTTCTGTGTTAATTCAGTTAAGTTCAATAACTGCAAAGTTATAAAATCAGTGAGAAAGTGAACTCATTTCCACTCTAAGCAGCTCTAGTTAAATTTTAATTTAATTCATTTGAATAAGTGTCAACATTGTAAAGTTCAACTGTAAAATGAGTTAAGTTCAGCTATAAAGCAGCTCTACAGAAGACAATAGTGGCATCATTCAGCTCAAGACAGTTGATTCAGTTCAGGTCAATTACAGTGCAAAGTTCATCAATGAAACAAATTCGATTCAGGTATAAGGCAGCTCTACAGAAGACAACAATGTCATTATCCAGTTTTGTTCTGATCATTAATACAGTCAAATTGATAATATTACTGAATGTTTTTTCTATATAAGAACTTTTGAACCCATAATTTGATTCAGAATCAAGTGAGTCGTTTCATTATGTGAACAGATTCATGTGGTCTGGTTCCATGTATGAGGAATATTTTCTTCATCTGTGCTGCAGACTGAAGCAGCGCTGATGTATGACGCCGTGTATATGGTCGCAGCCGCATCCCAGCGAGCAGCTCAGATCACCGTCAGCTCACTGCAGTGTCACCGGCACAAACCCTGGCGCTTCGGCTCGCGATTCATCAGCATGTTCAAAGAGGTAAATGCACCTGTTCAAACCCTCGTCCAAAACCAAAAGAGCAGTTCAACCACAAATCATCATTTACTCATCACGTATGTTTGGAACGAGTAAATGATGACCGAATTATTATTTATTATCTTTTTAACTGTGTCAGACGCTCCTGAACTCTGATAGAGAGTTCAGTCTGTTTAGTCTAAATGCATCATTACTCACTTCTCTGGAAAGTGTTTTCGAGCCACTTCTAAACAGCTGCAGATGATTTATGTACGGACAATCTCTCTATCCCAATGACAACTTCCAAGTGTTCTTGTCAGAGCTTCCTGTGTTGGAGGAGGTATTGTTGAGTCAGCATGTTGGCATTGCAGTCTGAGGATGAATGTGTGTTGGACGAGAGCGTAATGGCTCTAGCTGAATTAGTGATGCAGTGTGGCTGAACTCATTACAGTAGGGATGTGTTCATTTAAAGGTGAACCGTGTCATTTCTGCTCTACTAGTGGTGCTGAATGGAATTGTTACCAAATGGACTGACATGGCAATATTGATTTAACCAATAGCGTGACTTTTGGGGTGGAGGTTCCTGTTTGAGTGAACAAAGACTCAAGAGTTTTTATTTGTTTATTTTTTATATATTTTATTTTATTTTTTAATGTTGCTGTTCTTTAAGATATTTAATCAGAGATATTTTCTATATATATTTTCTCATTAAATTATTTATTTCCTTTTTGGGATTTTATTAGTTTTTTACTGTCATTTACTGACATTTTCGATTAAGGAATATGAGTTTTAAAGGTTTCAAACATTATGACTCATGGTATTAAAAAATGAACTAAAAACAACAACGAATTATTATTCATAATAATTTCTAAATAAACAATTGATAAAAAGCAAATACTAATAATAAAACTATGAATAATTTGTCGTGAATTGTCCCTAGCAATAATTTTAACTATTTCACTATTTAGAATATAGTGAATTAAGCTACAAACTCAATCATAATGCACAATATTTCTATCTAAAATGTTTCTTGAGGTAAACCGGTTACCTCTCCTGAATATGTTCATACATTTGTGTTGAATTATATCTTTGTAATGGAAAAAATTATATTTTGTTTGTAAACATCATATTTTTTCTGCTTATTTCAGTTAATGCTATAAAACTAGCAAGCTAAGACAGTAGTAGTACTGACAGTGTCGGAAACATGGCTGAAGATGGAGGAACAGACAAACTGAATCAATTGAGTGAGTCATTTACATTGGAACCTCCAACTGATTCAGACTCAAACTTGTGACTTCGATCATTCAGTTCAAGTGATACACTAGCAAAAAACAGGTAAAAAGAGCCATTCATTTTCAACTTACGACATCGCTTGTAATGATTTTAAAAAGCATGTATAGTGATGGTTGAAACAAAGCTTTTCGAAACTCCAAATCAGTTAAACCACTTTGTCGCAAAATGATTCACTGTTTTGAAGCGCTCCAATTGGATTGCATATCGGGAATCATTTGATTTATGTAAGGAATTCGGAGCTCGCGAATCATTTGATTTAGATTTCAACTTCACGTATCACGAATCATTAGTTTCAGATCCGATCTTCGAATCGTATATTGCGAATCATTTGATTTAGATCGGAGCTTTGGATTGTGAATCATTTATAGGATTGGAACTTCAGAGTGGGTTCATGAATCATTTGATTCAGATCGGAACTTCGGAGCGTGGATCACAAATCTTTTTTATGATTTTTTTGTTGTTTTATTAAGCAGTATAAAACATCAAACCATTAAGGCCAGTTATTCACATATAAACATATAAATATACACATATAAATCCCCTAAGAAAATTAACCATGGTTTTATTATAGTAAAAGTGTAGTAACTGTGTTTTTTTCTGTATAACCACAGTTTTACTACAAATACCATGGTTAAATTATGGTTAGTGTTAGCTTCGTTAAAACAGAAAGAAAGTTCACTTACAAAATGAGATTGGATGAATATTACAAAAAACTTTGGTACTTTGCCAAAACAAGTGAAGGACATTTTCCTCAGAAGAGACTTATATTATAATTACGTCCATAAGGTTTTCTTTGTGAAATTTGGATTGACTCATTAATTTGTTTTTTGACCTCTTCATATTTGAAGAGAGAACTATAGTTTCCAAAGTTGGACATCGCATATGATTATTAAGTGTGTAGAATTTAGTAGAGATGCTATGCATGTCCCTACCAATATCCAGCGACTATTAAATTGTCCCTAGCAATAATTTTGTTCAAACAATCATCTGTTGTCTGCTGTTATGTCCCCACCAATGCCAAAATCAAACCTACACCCTTGCTGGTGATTATAATAATGATGATGTCATCATCTTGATCTTAGTGAGCACAAATGGGACAGTTAATACAGTCTACATTAAGCACTACTGGGTCTGCTGTGTTTAATCTTGCATGCTTTTGCTAACTGGAGCTCACTGTACATGTGATCTGAGCAGGATGTGATAGAAAGGAAGGATCAAGTGAGATTTACACTAGAGAATAATGACTAGAACAATCTGGACAAAGGTCATGTGACCTCAGTGTGAGTATATGAAGCGAATCTTTAAGACCTCCACTACTCTGTATGAAGATTATGAATGCTATCCAGCCTATTTTAATTCTTAAAGAACAGCAAATGAAAGAAATAATCCATTGGATTTGCATACGACGCTTTAGTGAACGTCTGTTGACTATGTAAGTGCCGCATCCTCATAAATTCACATGTTCAGGGTAAAAGATCCACTGAATCATGCACTGGACAGATCGGTCGCTCCATTTAAATTCAAAATATTCAGACTGAACTCATATATTCAGTCCATGAGCTTGATTATAGAGTCCATTTACTAACAACTCCTTGCAGAACTGAGCTGATCTATTGCTCTGGGCACTTCTGTTGATCATGGGACTATGTATTATTTCTCTCAGCTATTTGTCACTGGGTGAATGGGGATGTTATATATATATATATATACATACAGTAATACAGTATCTCACAAAAGTGAGTACACCCCTTACATTTCAGCAACGTTTTTAGTATATCTTCTTAAGGAACAATACTATAGTAATGAAACTTCGAAATATTTTAGAGTAGTCAATGTGCAGCTTGTATAGCAGTATATATTTACTGTTCCCTGAAAATAACTCAACATACAGCCATTATTGTCAAAGTAGCTGGCAATAAAAGTGAGTACACCCTAAGTGATAACAGCACTATGTCATTTAACCATGCAAAGCCACATGTCCTATTCATCATGTTCATGTTTTTGTCTGCTTAACAGGAACATACAAAGTTGAGTATCTTGTATTAGAGCAGTTAAAATTTGGTGCTTTGAGTACAATTCTCTCATACTGACCACTGGATGTTCAACAAGGCATCTCATGGCAAAGAACTTTCTGAAGATTAGAATTGTTGCTCTCCACAAAGATGGCCTAGGCTATAAGAGGTTCATTAACAACCTGAAACTGAGTTACAGTATTGTGGCCAGGGTCATACAGAGGTTTTCCAAGACGGATTCCATTCGGAATAGGCCTCGCAAGGGTCGATCAACGAAGTTGAGTACTCGTTTTATCCGTCAGGTGCAGAACCTGGCTTCAAAAAACAGATGCACGAATGCTGCCAGCATTGCTTTAAAGGTTGCAGAAGTAGAAGGTCGGCTTGTCAGACCATGCGCTGCACACTGCAACAAGTCGGTTTGCATTGGCGTCATCCGAGAAGGAAGCCTCTTCTGAAGCTGGCTTACAAGAAAGCCCGCAAACAGTTTGCTGAAGACAACCTGTCCAAGAACATGAATTACTGGAACCATGTTCTATGGTCTGATGAGACTAAGATAAACTTGTTTGGCTCAGATGGTGTCCAGCATGTGTGGTGATGCCCTGGTGAGGAGTACCAAGAAAATTGTGTCTCTCCTACAGTCAAACATGGTGGTGGTAGCATCATGGTCTGGGCTGCATGAGTACTGCTGGAACTGGGGAGCTGCGGTTCATTGAGGGAAACATAGATTCCATTATGTACTGTATTTTTCTGAAGCGGAACATGATGCCTTCCCTTCAGAAACTGGGCTGAACAACAGTTTTCCAACATGATAATGACCCCAAACACATCACCAAGATGACAGTTGCCTTGCTGAGGAAGGTGCAGGTGAAGGTGATCTGACCTGAACCCTATTGATAACATCCAGCAGCTCCATGATGTCATTATAGAGGATTTGAAGAGGATCCCAGCAACAACCTGTGCAGCCCTGGTGAATTCAGTGCACAGAATAATTAAGGCAGTGCTAGATAACAATGGTTTGACACAAAATATTGACACTTTGGACACAGTTTTGACAAGTTCACTTAGGGTGTGCACACTTTTGTTGCCAACTGTTTTGACAATAATGGCTGTATGTTGAGTTATATTTTTAGGGGACAGTAAATATACACTGCTATACAAGCTGCACATTGACTACTCTAAAATATATCCAAGTTTCATTTCTATAGTATTGTCCCTTGAGAAGATATACTAAAATGATTGCTGAAATGTGAGGGGTGTACTCACTTTTGTGCATTAAATCATATTTTTAGATTTTATATTTATTTATTTATTATTTATCACTGTGCTGTGGCTCATGTGCTTATGGGCTCCCAGGTTTGCATCTGATCTGGGATATTTCACAATATCATTCCCTCTCTCTCACTTTTACTTTCCTATCTGCACTTTTCGGTACTACTAAAATAATAATGTCAGAAAGCCTCCCAAAACACATAACATTGTGTGTGTAAGGTAATACATCAAGGAAAATTTGGAAACACTGGGCTAAGCATGAGCCAAAAACACATTCTCAACTAATGATAATGATGATAATGCTGCATCTGGCCCCTAAAGTAAGACTTAAAATAAAAGCAAATGAGCAATCAGAGTTTCATCATCTCTGTCTTTATTACGACACCCTCATGTTTAATCTAGATGCCTGTTCTGGAATAAAATCTTGTAGGCTCAGTGGAATGGACTGACCGGACAGATTATCATAAACAAGACGGACGGCCTGAGGAAAGACTTCGACCTCGACATCATCAGTCTGAAAGAGGACGGGATGGAAAAGGTAAAACTAGAAAATGATCCTGTTTGCATGATCTGTATAAACAAAATCTGTCATACATGTCAAATCTTGGCTTTTGTTTTCTTTTCACAAGCAGTTTATGGAAAGTGGTCGTTTTAACAAAGTATGGAAGAAGGTTTGTATTGAACATCAAAAATGTGACATTTGAGTCCTTTTCCCCCTTATAAAACATACCATGGTACTGAGTGATACTATGTTATTTCCTAAAAAACATAGTATTACCATGGTACTTTTTCCATCTATGACTCCCAACCTGCTAATACCTCTTGTGCTGGTTTCTAGATATTATTATATACCCTCTTATTTACCCTCACATTGGCAAATTTATGGCTCAGTTACAGATTTTACTTAATTTTTACCACTTACTGATAATTGCATTAAATAAACGTAATTTATT
Source organism: Labeo catla (assembly GCA_012976165.1). NCBI lineage: Eukaryota > Metazoa > Chordata > Actinopteri > Cypriniformes > Cyprinidae > Labeo > Labeo catla. The sequence goes on along the minus strand of VONZ01000211.1, from coordinate 146,768 downwards.
TCCTTTTCTAACGCTGTCAAACTCTCAGCGGGTGGCTCTAAACCAAATCCTACATAAAGCAGCTAAGAGCCCTGCATCCATTTATGAAATCACATCACTCATGGAGTCAACAATGCAGAGAGCTCATTTTATAAAACATCTGTTTATGAGCACTAATCGCACGCCAAGCGCTCAATTTGAAGACTCTTTCTTAATGCATATTTTACAGCGCTCCCCGTGACAACAGCTATCAGACAGAGGTGACGTAGCGTAGCGAATGAAGCTACTGCGGTGCTCAGAAACACACAGAGACCATCTCAGAGGAGTTACTGCTTGTGTTGTCTTTCAGTAGATTTACATTAATTGGTCATGTAAAAGAAGGCACTGATAGAGCACTTGCATTGCACATTAATAAGTGTAGTAGATAACTCAAAGGACAGTCTGTTCTCATGAATGTTTTATGGCTTTCCTAATGGATTTTGCAATGTCGATAAAGCACATGCTTCAATGCAAGCCAATAATTTTTTTTCCCATGTTCCTTTAATCCTTTTATAGTGTTGTTTTATTTGCCCTATTAGACCTAAAGATGATGTGTGTGATTTTTGTGCACTATTTTGTGCACTATCATTTGGTTTGTTTGTTTGTTTGTTCGTTGGTTGGTTGGTTCATTCTGTCTGTCTGTCTGTCTCTATCATCTATCTATCCATCATTTTATCTGTCTATTGTTTGTTCGGTCAGTCTGTCTGTCTGTTTGTCTATCCATCTATCGTTTGCTGTTCGTTTGTTTGTACATTCGTTCATTCTGTCCGTCTGTCTGTCTATCTATGTATCTATCTATGTATCTATCTATCCATCTTTCGTTCATTTGTTTGTTCGTTAGTTTGTTCATTCTGTCTTGTCTGTCTATCGTTTACTCATTTATCTATCTATCCATCCATCCATCCTTCGTTATTTAGTTCGTTCGTTCCTTCTGTCTGTCTATTGTTTTTCCTTCGTTCTGTCTGTCTGTCTGTCTATCATCTATCTATCTATCTATCCATCGTTTGTTCATTTGTTTGTTCGTTAGTTTGTTCATTCTGTCTTGTCTATCATTTGCTCATTTATCTATCCATCCATCCATCCTTGGTTAGTTAGTTAGTTTGTTCCTTCTGTCTGTCTACCGTTTTTCCTTCGTTCTTCGTACGTTAGTTCAGTCTGTCTGTCTATCTATCTATATGTCTGTCTATCTATCTATCTATCTATTTATTATTTTAGTGTTCTATCATCCCTCTATCTTAACTAAGTTATAATTTTGCAGTTTTATTTTATGATTAAAATGGCACAGAAATTACACACTTCAGCTTTATTAATTTTAAACCAGTGTTATTTTAGTTTTTTAGTAACTTTGTTGTGAGTTTTTGTTGATTTACTCGTTAGGGTTTTTTTTAAATATCAGTTTTAGTTTTGTTTTGTTGCCTGTTTTTTTTTTTTGTTTTGTTTTGTTTTTTAGTTTTAATTTTAGTTAACAATAACACTGTTTTAAACCACAGACATGAATATTGTGCACACTTTCTCTCTGGTAAATATTTGAAGAAATAGTGTGTCATCTTTTACTCATTTTCATGTCACCCATTTGACTGATGACATGAGGATGAGTAAATCACAGATTTTTCATTTTTGGGTGTATTATTCCCTCAATCTGTCCTCTAGGATAAACACTGTTTGCCATCAGAATGACTGAACTATTTGTTTATGCATTTCTTAATGTTTAGATTGGTGTGTGGAACTCAAACACCGGCCTTAACCTGACAGACAGCAATAAAGACAAAAACACCAACGTGACCGACTCCATGGCCAACCGCACGCTCATCGTCACCACAATTCTGGTAGGATTCAACCAATGCAAAACATCAACAAGACCATCCACCTGCAACTAACAGTACTTTTACCCATGCAGGAAAACCCATATGTGATGTACAAGAAGTCAGATAAGCCGCTATATGGGAATGATCGGTTTGAAGGATACTGTTTGGATCTCCTAAAGGAGTTGTCCAACATCCTAGGCTTTTCCTATGAAGTCAAACTGGTGTCTGATGGGAAATACGGAGCTCAGAATGACAAAGGAGAATGGAACGGTATGGTCAGAGAGCTGATCGATCACGTAAGTCCGACTTTCTAGGTATGATTATGAGTTTTGTGGCTCATCTGTATGCTAGTATGCTCATCAAGCCATTTCATGCAGTCTTCAAGAGTCAAGCGAGCTCCCGTGAATTAATTCTCACCGGCTTCATTACAGGTGGCAGATTTGGCCGTGGCGCCGCTCACCATCACTTACGTCCGAGAGAAAGTCATCGATTTTTCCAAGCCCTTCATGACTCTGGGAATCTCCATTCTCTACCACAAACCCAATGGCACCAATCCAGGCGTCTTCTCCTTCCTGAACCCGCTCTCTCCGGACATCTGGATGTACGTGCTGCTGGCCTGCCTCGGGGTCAGCTGTGTGCTATTTGTCATTGCCAGGTAAAATCCATATTAACCCATTTTAACCTTTAGATTGGATTTAGTTCTTCCAACCGGACCTGTTTCATACTTCTATTATGTATTGTTGGATTTTAGTTAATTAGCTCTTGTTTTACTGCCCAGCAGTAATAGCTCAAAAACAGTCTTGGCCAGCTCATTTTTAAATACAAATGCAAATGAGTCTTCATTTTGCAGATTTTTATTATTTTAATTCATACTTCTGTTTGAACATTTGCAGTTGAAATAGGACTTTTAGTGAAGTTGTCTTTTTTGGCTGACACTCTGAAAACACATTTTGGCTACAGTGAATGTCCGTTGGTGTGTTTATGCCGTTCTGCAGGTTTACCCCATATGAATGGTACAACCCTCATCCCTGCAACCCTGATTCAGATGTTGTTGAGAACAACTTCACCTTAATCAACAGCGTTTGGTTTGGTGTTGGAGCTCTTATGCAGCAAGGTATGAGAAATGGTGCATGCAGTGTCTTACATTAAAGTAATGTCCAAATGTGCTAAAATCTACAAAAATTAAACTCAGAAAAAAAGTGTCCAACTGTATTTCCACTTTCAGTATGTTTGCTTGTGGAAAAAAAAAAAGAAAAAAGTCTGCAGTAGACATTTTAGATAAAGTATTATAAACATTTACATCCTCTGTTTTTTTTCACTTCATGCATTTTAATTTTGTGTTATATTATTTCATTTTATCTTAGTAATTAATTTATTTTGTTTTATGATTTATTGTATTAATTTGTTTAGAAAAGTTCTTCTGTTCATGCCTTTTCATTTTATTTCATTTTTTATTTTTATTTTATATTCTTTTATTTTAGTATTACATTATTTGTTTACTGTTTCTTTTATTTTTTTGCTATAGGTGTTTATTTTTTATAAGACCACAAATTTATTCTTTTCATGTATTTTTTTATTATTTATTATTATATTGTTTTTGTTTAGTCTTCATTTTTATTTTTTTAAATTTTACTATTTAATTTTTAACTTTCTAATGTTTTTTAATCTTTTGGATCTGGCTTGGTGAAAAAAACTAGATAAAAGACCCTTTATTTTATCAAGACATTTTTATTTATTTTTTTATTAATTTATTTTGTGTTTTATGATTTATTGTATTAATTTATTTAGAAATGTTTATTCTGTTCATGCATTTTAATTTTATTTAATTTTATATTCTTTTATTTTAGTATTTCATTTATTTTTTTATTATTTATTATTTATTTTTATTTTTTGCTATATGTGTTTATTTTTTTATAAGTCCACAAATTTATTCTTTGAATGCATTTTATTTTTTATTTAATTATTTTAATTTTATACTATATTGTTTTAGTTTAGCTTTTGATTTATTTTATTTTTTTTTAATTTTACTACTTAATTTTTTACTTTCTAATTTGGATTTGTAAACACCTAGAAAAACAATAATTGTCAAACAACTGAAAAAAACATCTTGGATTTTTCAGCATTTTTATCTAATGGTTAAACATTTCTCGTGGTCAGGATCGGAGTTGATGCCCAAGGCTTTGTCCACCAGGATTGTTGGAGGTATCTGGTGGTTCTTTACCCTCATCATCATCTCATCCTACACGGCCAACCTGGCTGCCTTCCTCACCGTGGAGCGAATGGATTCGCCCATAGACTCGGCCGATGATCTGGCCAAACAGACCAAGATTGAATACGGCGCCGTGAGGGATGGATCCACTATGACTTTCTTTAAGGTTAGGCGATTTGCTTTTATATTGCATTAAATCAGCCTGCTTAACATTTCAGGCAATATGTGGGTGTTTTGTGATCCATTCATTTGGCGTTGAATTTAGACAGGTGGTTTGAGGTTTGACGGGCGAACAGCAGTTACACCTCCAAACACGAGACCTGTGATTTTACACGCACAGATTGGCGGGTCACGGACCTCAGCCAGCGGGAAATACATGTACAGGGCGAATTAAAGCAGCTTATAGAGAAAGAGAGCGTTATGAGGACATCTGTCACACCACTGATCTAAACCAGCAGAGAAAAGAAGGATTTCATGGCAGAAATAAGACATAAGCACAGGAAATCCAGTAGTGTGATCAGCGTACTGTAAATGTATTCACAGCTATAACATGAATTTTGGCAGAAGAAACACTGCTCATCCTATAAAAACCCTTGAAATTTGCACTATGGCTGTAAATAATTTCATTTGGTTTTTGGAAGTGGAAACAATAGTTTTGGCTCTTAAATTTGATTATAAAATGGATTTGGTTTTGGATGCTGATTGGCGATCAATACATTGTTCTACTTGTGCTAAATGTGTATACCAACTATGTCAGAAACAGCTTAGTTTACATGTCATCAATAGATCAATAAAATTATCTAAAGCAATGTAAGATAATACATCAAATGGGCAATACATCAAACGATTCATGTTAAGGAGGCAAATAGGCATTTTTTTTAAAATAAGCACAAGCTTTATGAATCTTTATAAATCTGATTAAAGAAATAACATTTGAAAAATAAATTAACAGCTTTTCCTATCTTATTTTTTAATTAGATAATCAATATTAAAAACTGTAAAACTGTTGATATACTCAAAAAAAAGGCTAATGAACTAGACTAATTTGCAGATAAATATTAATATTTTAATAATTAATAATTGTTTCAGCAACACATTGGTGTTGCTACATTTTCATTTTAAAAAACAATAAATCACTTGATTTTTTTGTATTTTTTTATTTATTTTTATATTTTTTAAAGACAATCCTTTGGACAGTAATTGTATTATATAACTGTACATTTTACTTGATCCTTTTATTTTATTCATTTATTTTATTACTTAATTTTATTATTTTATGTTATTTTTTATTTCATTTATTTATTTGAGTTATTTTATTTTTATTTAATTTGTTTAATTTTATTTATTTCTACTGTTTGACATTATTTTCTATTTTCATTTATTTTAGTGTACATTATTTTTTCATTTTTTATTTAACTATTTTATTTTATTATTTCATTTTATTGTTTTATTTTTTATTTTATTAATGTATTTTTAATTATTTTATTTTATATTATTTTATTTCTATTATGACATTATTTATATTTTTATTTATTTTATTGTACATTATTTTGTTTCATTCTTTATTATTTTTTATTTTATTAATTTAATAATTTAATTTAATTTTTTATTTTTATTTTATTAATTTATTTCATATTATTATTTTTATTTAATTTTTTTATGTTATTTATTTCAGTTATTTGACATTGCTATTTTATATTTTTATTATACATTATTTTATTTTATTTTTAACTTAGAAAGACTTTTTTTAACTTAAAAAGTCTTTCACACACTTTTATGTGGCTACATGCATTAATATAACTATTTTCATTTATGCATTTGACATACATTGCTAAAGCAGCATTCCATTCAAAGTATATATTCTTCGTGAGTCAAACCCATGATCTCTACTATAATACAGTCATACAACTTTCACAGAAGTCAAAGATCTCCACCTATGAGAAGATGTGGGCGTTCATGAGCAGCCGGAAGAACACGGCGCTGGTGAAGAACAACAGAGAAGGAATCCAGCGTGTTTTGACCACCGATTATGCTCTTCTGATGGAGTCCACCAGCATCGAGTACATCAGCCAGAGAAACTGCAACCTCACGCAGATCGGAGGACTCATCGACTCAAAGGGCTACGGAGTCGGCACTCCTATTGGTACGCTCACATAAGACACTGTCAAAAATGTCAAGTCATGTTAACAGATACATTGTTGTAAAAACCCAAAAAGAAATTTCTGTCATTAATTACTCACCCTCATGTTGTTGCAAACCTGTAAGACCTTCAGAATATGAACAAATGTTGGTTTTAGTTTTAGTTAACGATAATAACTCTGGGTCTCTCTCAGGTTCCCCATATCGAGACAAGGTGACCATCGCCATCCTGCAGTTACAGGAGGAAGGGAAACTGCACATGATGAAGGAGAAGTGGTGGCGAGGAAACGGCTGTCCTGAGGAGGACAGTAAAGAGGCCAGCGCTTTGGGTGTGGAGAACATCGGAGGAATCTTCATCGTTCTGGCAGCCGGACTCGTCCTGTCCGTGTTCGTGGCCATCGGCGAGTTTATCTATAAGTCCAGGAAGAACCTGGACATCGAGGAGGTGAGCGTGGGACAGTGTGAATGGCACAATAAATACTGATGGCGCTTGTGGACAACGCAGGACTTTAGAGGACGTCAGTGGGAGTTTTACAATGTACTTTTGCTCCTCAACCTTCTTAAATCCAAACATACACTGACTAAACATTACTTATATGATGTCAGTCGTATGAGAATTGGTGGCGATGTTGGACAACATTTCAACTTTTTTTTTAAACATTTTTCATTTTCAGATGGACAAACAATAAGATGAAAGGCATTTGTCAGTGGGATATAAATAAAGACAAGAGTGCAAGTTCAACTATAACGCCAGTTATTGTATTGTAGAGTAGTTCACATCCATGTGTTTAGATTTAAAAGACTTGAACGTTTTATTCTTTACAGACATATTCCTTCTTAATCTAATTTATGATAAGACATGTCTGTGGGGTCTATAATAGGTCATGTGTGTAATTTTTCCATGTTACAATGAGTCAGTTATACGTCATTCATTCATAGGTTGATTTTCCCGAAGAGTACAGACAACATTATTCTGTTTTTATATTCCTTTTAAACATTTTTACTTAAATTGAATTACAATTTGGGGAAATTCAAATGGTTTTCAGGTTTAAAAAAAAAAAGATATGTATTTGGTAAATCTCAAAATTGGAAAAAAAAATTATTTTACACAAATATCTCATGTGGATTTATGTTCCCATCTGGCTGCTTTTATCCAAAGCATATTAATCTTCTGTTCCTCAAAATGAAGCGTTTTTTCAATACTGCAAGTAATGATGATTCTTTTGTTATTATTAGTGCTGGACAACGATTAATCGCAATTAATCGCATCCAAAATCAAAATTTGTGTGTACATAATATATGTGTGCAGAGTCTATATTTATTATGTATATATAAATACACACACATGCATGTATTTATTTAAGAAAAATGTTATGTTCATATATTAAGTATATTATTATGAATATAAATATATACATGTAAATGCATGTAAATATTTTCAAAATATATACTGTATGTGTGTGTCTTTATATGTACTTAATAAATATGCATAGTACACAAATACTGTATTATATAAACAAAAACTTTGATTTTGGATGTGATTAACTGCGATTAATCGTTGCCTGGCAGTAGTTATTTTAAGCAGCATAACTCTTTAACATGCTTGAAATATCAAATGGTAGATGGAAAACCTGTTTGGAAACAATCATTTATAATGATTCACAATCATTTTTGCATTTCCATTTGATGATGTAAAAATTACATACTTGACCTTTGAAGGCTCATTCTGACTGTCTTAGCCTTTCTCTTATAAAATGACTTATTTTATTTAATGACTGTTGGTAACATTTGTCTTAAAACTGTGTTATACAAACCCTTTTTTAATGTAAAAACAAGCAAACATGTCTATAATGCAGATTTAACATGCAGAACCAGCATCAGACAAGTCCTAATCAGACGTGAAGCGTTAAGTCCTTTTCCCGTCCTCATTAAAATTAAATATGCAGAGCGAAGTGAACAAAGCATATGTGATGTTTCATATACACTGTGATATTGCGCAACACTGCTGGTTAGGACAAAACCTTAAAAGGCTGGTTACATTTTATTCGATCTACAAGTGCAAGACTTTGTCTTCATTTTTTCATCATTTCTGCTTTTATATTGTTTGACACTTACGAAAATGCATATAAATATTTTATGACTGAAATCATTTCTTTATGAGCACAATATATGTGTTTTCCTTCGTTTCTTGGTTCATTTTCTGTTTTTAATTATTTGTACTTGTAGTTTAATCAGTGCTTAATTATTTTTGGCACACAAATTCTCTTTCAGGGATGGATGTCCAATCGCTGTGGGCTGTGATTTAAATTCAGGTATTTTATTAATATTGAACCTGTCTGGTAATGGGCTTATGTTGAGAAAACAGTGTGATTCTTTTTACTACCTTTTTAAAAGTTGCATTATGTACAAGACATCAGTGTTCAAACTGTCTTCTTACCTCACCTCGATTCGCAAAGGTAAGCTTATTGATTTATAATTTGAGGTGTCGGCCCGATTGCGCGGGAAATTGGTGTCGCGTGGTTACGTCACGTACGTAAACAGAAAGAACAAGGCCCGGCTACGGTACAACCATAGATTACAGCAGTTTAAACGTCATCTTCTCAAACTAAGAAACCTCAAACTACGTTTGTTAGTCAAAACGAGAAACCGACAGAAGCATCTGTTAAAACGTGAGTAAATATCGGCATGTTTTTGAGAAGCGGCGACAATTACGAAATGTGAAAGGAGTAACGACTGACGCCTGAACAGGCAGTGGCTCAGTAGGCATCTAGATAACTTTAGAGCACTTGTTCGCTTGATTTAGATTGGTATCGAGCTTACTGTGTTGCCTTTTGTCGTTTTGCTGTGGCTCGTGAATTAAAATGGCACTTATTTTCTGTTAACTATGCGTGAGAGCAATTCTATTTTGTGATCTGATTGAGCAATCTTTAGAACTAAACGTCAGTAACGTGATTTATTTACGCCTTTATTTGATCAGAACAAAGCAGCAGATATGTTACTTACTTGTTCAGATGACATTTTTTCGGATATATGCCTAGCGGGACTTACATGGATGTACTGTGGCAAACCCAGATTCATCCGCGCACAGAAGTAGTGCCGAAGCACAACCCTCGTTCAAAAAGTTCATATGACTTTTGCAAAATATTTCAAGTCAATATTTCTCTAGTCATACAATAGCTTTGTTTGAGGAACAGACTAAAATTTAAGCTGCTTTTGTCTCAAATGCTTCATCGCCCATTATACATGAACTAGTGCTATTTGGTGACTGAAACTTGAATTTGAATAACTGAAGAACAGGGTGACCATATGGAGGTACTATGAAGCTTAGAGGCTTGACATCTCTCCACAGGTTTGGTAAAATTCTGTTGAAACCTCTGATATATGCTCTGAATGTGCCAGTTTTTGTCCATTTTTCATTTCTCGTTCATTTCCATGTGATTATGAATGCTGGCTTCAGGGCTCGACCCATCAAAAGAATCATCTTTGAATACATAAGAGACCTGTGAAATGATTCCATGCAAATGAAGATCAGATCAGATGTCTCATGTAGAGTGTGTGTGTGTGTGTGTGTGTGTGTGTGCACCTGGTATTCATCATGTTATGGGGACCAAATGTCCTCACAAGGATAGTAATACCAGTAAATTTTGACCTTGTGGGGACATTTGTGAGGTCCCCATGAGGAAACAGGCTTATAAATCATGCACAATGAGTTTTTTTTGAGAAAGTAAAAGTGTGCACAGTCTCCTTTGAGGGCTAGGGTTTAGGTGTAGGGTAGATGTAGGGTGATAGAAAATACGGTTTGTACAGTATAAAAACCATTACGCCTATGGAATGTCCCCATAAATCATGTAAACCCAACATGTGTGTGTGTTTGTGTGTGTAAGATTTCTTCTTTCAAAGGGGATTTTATGTGAGAGAAGTGGAGAAAGTCTTACACACTCATTTCTTCCACCCTTTACAGACCTTGAATTTGTCCATAGGATGACCCCCAAAAAAAAGAAAAATTGAGTGCAAAAATGTAGTGTTCAAATATTTTTATTTGCTGTAAAAAAAACAAACGTTTGGTTTACAAAGCACTTTTTTTCATCACAAAATTCATCACAAAGTCATAATAGGCATAACAAAGGCATAACAGACAAGTCAAATTTATAAGTCAAAGTTATAGTCTTTTTATTTTATTGTCAAAAACTACATGGTGACAAATTCAGAATTTTGAAATTGAGAATTAAAATTCAAAAGTATGACAGATGCAATAATTAGAAAGTCCAATTTAACACATACTATGTCATAATTATGAAATAAAAATGAAATTATGAAAGAAAATTAAAGTGACAAATTTGTATTTATGACCAAGTAAAACTGACTTTTCTTGTCATAATGGCTTTTTAATCTCATAATTTTTACATTTTGTGTAGCAAGACACTGTCTCACAGTATCTCTTCTGCTGAATGAGAGTTTGAGCTGCACAGAAGCTTGAAAGGAGCTTTTGCATTAATCTGCGGTTGAGATGACAGTCTGAGGTTTGTGTATTTTTGATGAACTCTGGGATTGAGTTTAAAACTGCTTTCATTTTTGTTCACTGGACTGTAATCCTCTAACCCTGCTTTCTTAATCAAAACTGGGAGTTTTAATCTAGCGTCGCACAGCGCAGGATTATGGCTGTATGACCTTGTGCTGCAGCGCAGCTGTTTCCTCCTCAGAGCAGCTCTCGGTATTGTAGTGTTTGTAACGTCTGGAATAATCAGACTCTTTATATCTTTCTCAGCAAGTGTGATGTTAGTTTTCTTATGTTTAACTTGAATGTTATCAGTGTGTCTGACCATCTCTCTGCACGTTTAGCAGCTTTAATAGTTCTCTATGATAGAGAGAATAACAAGGCCCTTCGAGTTTATTTTTTCCCTAAAATACTATGACAACAGAACAAACTATACTTACAATAATATACCTTAACAGATTGTTTTGCACAAGTGTGGAGGAATGTAATTATTTCTACAAGTGGGTTCTTAGTAACTGGAGAGTCACAATGACTAATTTGTGAAATTCAGCTGTAGCTCTACATTGTTTGTACATTGTTCATGAACTAATATAAGTCGTAAAGTATGTAAAATATTATAAAATGATAAAAGTAATTGAAATTGGCCAGGACAAAAAAAATCAAACTTTCATCTATATCATTTCTATTTACATTAATTGTCAAAAATAGTGTATGTTGATAGCTTTGCAAATTCTTGAAATGCATAAACTAATGGCAATTATATATATATTTACAATTTGACACTACTATAAAAATACTAAAATAATTTGTAGTTTTTGCCGCCCTCTGCTGGTAAAGCAGAAGAAAAGCAATTTACCCTGAATCGAATCTTTTGAACCTGAATCTAAAATGCTTTCGCTTATACCTCAAATGTATAGAGAAATAAAGTATTACAGTCATATTTTAGCAAAAGTACAAGATCATTATAAAAGGTATTTTATAATAAAAAAAACTCTGCAAAAATAGAAAAATTACAGTACAAACTCCCAAATCAGTGATCACTGTGTCTCTGTTTGTTCAGTCTCTGTTGATTGTGTGACTCTGTAGCTCCTCATTCACCATCAGCTGATTATGAGGAAACTGGACGGATGTCTAAATACTGAGAGTCCTACAATAAAACACACACACAGACACATATGAGTATGAGACATTACTGCTGTCACATCACATCAGCAGATCCATTTCAGAAAAACCACAGCCATATTAGGATATTCATATCACAGGCAGAGTTTTGAATGTAAGAGATGAAAGTATTGATAGATCAGTCACATCAAAGAATTAAACTCTTGTTAAATGCAATTTAAATAAGAGAGACTAAAGTGGAGTTGAATTATTGTGTAGTCTATTTAAAAGTTTTAAATAAAAATATACTCACAATAGTATAGTTCCATCAGTTTATAACGTGGATTATCCTTTAGGTCAGAAAGTAACCGCACTGCAGAACATCCTAGGTTATTCTCAGACAAACTAAGATGTTTCAGGTGTGAGGGGTTTGACCTCAGAGCTGAAGCAAGAGCAGCACAACCTTCTTCTGTGACACCACATTCTCTTAACCTGTAGAGAATGACAAAATTTGAACTGTGGTTAAAGTGTCTGTAGTTTGTTATTGACTCTGGTCTCAGATTTTAGAATTTAAAATGAACGGATAGTACACCCAAAAATGAAAATTTGATGTTTATCTGCTTACCCCTAGGGCATCCAATATGTAGGTGACTTTGTTTTTTCAGTAGAACACAAACGAAGATTTTTAACTCAGACCGTTGCAGTCTGTCATTGCCATTGCGTCTACTAAGCCTGAGCACATGACGCGTCAACAGTAGCTGTTGTGAACGCGCTCAGGACTGTTGGACATTGCGGTGGATGAGAGGTAAAAAATTATATAAATACTGTTCAGTTCCTTGCACAGACCGATTGTTTTGTGTCTTGACACCTCAATGTATCGTCATGAGCCGCAGGGTTTAATTGGGTTTTGTCTGTGTTAAGGTTTTTTAAATATTTTTTTTTACTCTCAAAGCCATGGATCCCTATGACTGACAGACTGCAAAGGTTTAATGGTTTGAGTTAAATCTTCGTTTGTGTTCTACTGAATAAACAAAGTCACCTACATCTTGAGTGCCCTGGGGGTAAGCAGATAAACATCAAATTTTCATTTTTGGGTGCACTATCCCTTTAAAGGACATGTCTTGTTGAGGACAAAAACGTGTGTGACTATCAGAGAGATGATGTTACCACAGTTTCTCCAGTTTACAGTGAGGATCTTTAAGTCCAGTACAGAGAAGCCTCACACCCAAATCTCGTAGATTATTCCAAGACAGAACCAGTTCTCTCAGGTGTGAGGGGTTTGAGCTCAGAAAAGAAGCCAGAGCAGCACAACCTTCAGCTGTGACACCACATTCCCACAACCTGTAAAGAACAATGACATACTCTTCACTCTCTCAGTTCAGTGCTGGGTGGAAAAATACAAATAATTATAATTCATATAAGTATAATAAGTAATTAGCAGTAGGTTTCTTTCAGTGTAAACTGCTTTAATTTGGAGCGAGGCATACAGGGGAGTGGCTATATTACATCAGATGTATATCACTGCTCACAGCTGATTGCTTTAAATATACTTTACTTTGTGTTTCATGTGTTAGTCAAATATGATCTTACCACAGTTTCTCCAGTTTACAGTGAGGATTCTTAAGTACAGAACAGAGAAGCGCCACGCCAGAACTTCCTAGTTTATTCCAAGACAGATCCAGTTCTCTCAGATGTGAGGGGTTTGGTCTCAAAGCTGAAGCCAGAGCAGCACAACCTTCATCTGTGAGACCACAATCACTTATGCTGCAGAGAATTGAAAACAAAAGCAATAAAACTTGCTACAATAAAAATTATTAACAGATACAGATACCCCCACAGATACAGATGTATTTCTTAATTTATTATCCATGTTTCAATTTGAATTGAATCAATATTTATGCATTAATTAATTTGGAACTTTAACTTACTGAACTGATCTGGATTCTTTAATCACAGGCAGCAGCTTCTGAAAAACTTTCATATTTTCAGCTTTATTGCTTCCTACAACAAATGTCTTGAGATCAAACACATCCATCTCCTTCTCTGATGTCAGCAACACAAAAGCTACAGCTGACCACTGAGATGAAGACAGTTTGACTTCCTTTATTGTTCCAGATCTCATATACTGTTGTATTTCCTCCACTAGTGAACGGTCACCCAGTTCATTCAGACAGTGGAACAGATTGATAAATTTTTCTGGAGAGCGACTGCTCCTGATCTTCTTCTTGACATACTCAACTGTTTCCTCATTGCTGTCAGAGCTGCTTCTTGTTAGTGTCATTAGTCCTTGTAGGAGAATCTGATGAGACTCCAGTGACAAACCCAGTAGAAACCGCAGGAAAAAGTCCAGATGTCCATTTTTACTCTGTAGTGCCTTATCCACAGCTCTGTGATGCAACTCGGATAATGAAACGTGTTTTGATGATTTTGGTTGAAACCAGTGCTTAATTTTAGAAAACAAACTATGTTTGTTGATTTGGTCAAACACATTTCTGTTGTGGATTGTACAGGAGAGGTGCACATATAGAGCTGCTAGATGTTCCTGAATGCTCAGATGAACAAAGCAGTAGACTTTCCCCTGGTACAAGCCAAACTCCTCTCTGAAGATCTGAGTGCACAATCCTGAGTACACTGATGCTTCTGTCACATCAATGCCACACTCTCTCAGGTCTTCCTCATAGAAGATCACATTGCCTTTTTCCAGTTGTTTGTATGCCAGTTTACCTAGTTTGAAAATCATCTTTTTGTCCATGTCCTTCTTCTCGTTGTACTTTGTGCTTTTGATGCTCATCTGTGCCATTAGGAAGTGTGTGTACATTTGAGTGAGAGTCTTGGGAATCTCTCCACTTTTTGCTTGACTCAACATCTTCTCTAGAACAGTGGCTGAGATCCAGCAGAACACTGGGATGTGGCACATGATGTAGAGGCTCCTTGATGACTTGAGGTGTGAGATTATTCTATCAGCCAGACTCTCATCACTGATTCTCTTCCTGAAGTATTCCTCCTTCTGTGGCTCATTGAAGCCTCGTACCTCTGTCACTCGATGGACACACTCAGAGGGGACGAGATCAGTTGTTGCTGGTCTGGAGGTGATCCAGATGAGAGCAGAGGGAAGCAGATTCCCCATAATAAGGTTCGTCAGCAGCACGTCCACTGATGCTGATTGACTTACATCACACAACCTCACATTGCTCTGAAAATCCAGAGACAGACGACACTCATCCAGACCATCAAAGATGAACAACACTTTATATTTGCCACTGGATATTACAATTTCTTTTGTTTCAGGAAAAAAGACATGAAGAAGATCTGAAAGACTGAGTGTTTTGTCCTTCATCAGATTGAGCTCTCTGAAAGGAAGTGGAAATATGAGCTGGACGTCCTGATTTTCTTTCCCTTCAGCCCAGTCCAGGATGAACTTCTGCACAGAGACTGTTTTTCCAATGCCAGCGACTCCCTTTGTCAGCACAGTTCTGATGGGTTTGTCCTGTCCAGGTAAAGGTCTAAAGATGTCATTGCATTTGATCGGTGTGTCCTCTGTTACTGCTCTCCTGGATTGTGTCTCAATCTGTCTTGCCTCATGCTCATTAATGATCTCTCTACTCTCACTCTCTGTGATGTAGAGCTCTGTGTAGATCTCATTCAGGAGTGTTGGGTTTCCCTCCTTTGCTGTTCCCTCATACAGACACTCAAACTTATTCTTCAGATTTGATCTAAATATGTTGAGAACTTCATGGCTGTAAAATGTTAAAAGACCACATTATTGCACTCTCTGAATTAATTAAAAAATACTAATCATTAGGAAATGATAGGAAATCATAATCACTAGGAATGCATCAACACATGATGTTCTATGGTGTGTGACATACTATATACAAAGTGGTGTATATAGTGTCTTTTTAAGTGGAGTGCAAACTTGCATCAAACAAAAGCAGGCTTATCATTAAATATAACTAAAATGATTAAAGCTTTCAAAGAAACATTCAATTCAAAACTTTATAAACTGTACCGGCGGCCAGTGTTTGCACCACTGAAACATATTTGGTAATTCACCAAATGGTCACTTTTCACATGCACATGGCTGGGTTTTGGTATCTGGAAGAGACTCTCCCTCATGTTGTGTTTTCTCTTTCTACAAACACCAGATTAAGAGAAAGATTTAGGACATTTTAAAATAAAATTCTAGCTAAACAGAAATTTTACAAAGCAAGTCACCAAAAAGTCACCTTAAAACATACTGTTAAATTTACTAGCAAATTCTGAGTGAAAATTGTTTCCTAGCTTTTTCAAGGAACTAAGTACATGCACATAATTATCTTTATTATTTAATATGCTATCTGACACCAGGTAAACTTATGTTAGTAGAAATATTGTACCTGCTGCCAGGTGATGTGTTTCCATCATTAAAACGTTGTGGTGGATCCATAGACTGATTGCTCTTCATAGACACACAGCTGGGCTCTGGTGATCCTGTTCTTTTATGCTGGACTGAACTGAAGTAGTTTAGAGATAAACAGCAATTTTTATAAAGCAGATTTTATCATATTCAAACATCACGTCCTACAGTAATGGAGAACAGAAGGCTCACATAGGCAGTTGCAAAGCTGCATCTTGTACTTTAGTTTGAACAGTACCAGAATCATAAAAATATAAACTCCAGCAGCATTGTGAATTTCTACTCAGTGTATACAAAATACTGGTTCCATATGTTTGCAGAAGTATTACCTGTATCTGCTGTGAGATCTTGTGTTTCCATCATTAAATCGTTGTGGTGGATCCATAGACTGATTGCTCTTCATAGACACACAGCTGGGCTCTGGTGATCCTGCTCTCTTATGCTGGACTGAACTGAAGTAATTAAGAGATAAACAGCAATTTTATAAAAAACAGTGTTGGGGGTAACGCATTACAAGTAATGAGGGCTACGTAATAATATTACTTTTTAGTAACTAGTACAGTAACGCATTACTTTTGAATTTCTAAGAAAATATTATTTTTTAAATAAGTAACGCCGGTACTTTTTCCCCCATTTATTGATTGACAAGTCTCCTGTTGGGAAATTGGGAGTAAACATGATATTACTGTATTTTAAACTAAATGTGAACATGCATTAATTCATCTCACTCACAAAAAAACAGATTCAGTATTCCTCAAAATGAATAAAAACAGTGAAATGCAAACTCAGAATATGACGCAACCCTGCAATAATTAAATATGTTAAATAAAACAAATATCCTTTATGTATTTAATCCCATTTTATTAACCAGTGTCTTTGCTGCTGACCTTTGATGATGCAATTCAACCATACTAATAAGCAAAAATTACTTTAGATAAACTAACATTTGTGCTTCATTTTTTTTTATAGCTGAAGAGTGATCTCCTGCATAAATGTATTTTTCTTTCAGCCTGAGGTGAATTCATGTCACTTTTGGTGTAAAAGAGCTTTTACATTAGAATTGTTTTATATTAAAAACAAAGAAGCAAGCCCTGCCCAGATTTAAAAAGTAACGCAAAAGTAACGTAACACATTACTTTCCATAAAAAGTAACTAAGTAATGTAATTAGTTACTTTTTCAGGGAGTAACACAAAATTGTAATGTATTACTTTTAAAAGTAACTTCCCCCAACACTAAAGAAGATTTTATAATATTCAGACATCATGTCCTAAGGTCATGGAGAACAGAAGGCTGACATAAAGAATTGCACAGCTGTATCTTGTACTTCAGTTTGAACCGTACCAGAAACATAAAAGGATCTGATAAAAATAGAAACTCCAGCACATCATTCACATGAGTTTCTATATCGGTGTATACAAAATACTGGTTCCATATGTTTGCAGAATTATTACCTGTATCTGCAGCCAGATCTTGTGTTTCCATCATTAAAACGTACTAGTGGTGGATCCATAGACTGATTGCTCTTCACAGACACACAGCTGGGCTCTGGTGATCCTGTTCTTTTGTGCTGGACTAAACTATAGTAGTTTAGAGAGAAACACAAATTTTATAAAGCAGATTTTATAATATTTAAACATCACGTCCTAAGGTCATGGAGAACAGAAGGCTCACATAGACGGTTGCAAAGCTGTATCTTGTACTAAGTGCTTTAACAGCACCAGGAACGTGAAAACATCTGATTAAAATATAAACTCCAGCACATCATTCACATGAGTTTTTATCTCAGTGTATACAAAATACTAGGTCTGTATGTTTGCAAAAGTATTACCTGTATCTGCAGCCAGATCTTGTGTTTCCATCATTAAAACATAGTGGTGGATCCATAGACTGATTGCTCTGCATAGACACATAGCTGGGCTCTGCTGATTCTGTTCTCCTATGAGGGACTGGGCTGAAACAGTTTAGAGAGAAACAGTAATTCTATAAAGAAGATTTTATAATATTTAAAGAAAATATCCTAAGATCAGGGAGAACAGATAGCTTTACATAAAGCAGAAGTGTAAAGCTGTATTCTGTGTAAATATAAATGGCACAACATGAATTTCCTGTCATATTCTACAATATGTACAAAATACTGATACCATATGTTTGCAGAAATATTACCTGCATTTGTTTCCATCATTAAAACATAGTGGATCCATAGACTGATAACTCTTCATAGACACATACATGGGCTCTGGTGATCCTGTTCCATTCTGTTTGACTGAACTGTTAGGGTTAAAATACACAGGTGTGTGAATAAATGTTATTAATATTAGCATATCTTTACTTAAATAGAGTACCTGAGACCCAGACATGTTACTGGTGTATCGTCAGGTACCATTTTGAGTGTTTTAAAGAGTACCTGATTCCAGGACAAAAGTCTCCATCACTGGATGTCTGTGTGTCGTCCATATTGGAGGTGCATAGGTGGATCGGACGAGTCTGATCGCTTACACATCCACTGACAAAATGTTCCATAGTTTAGTCCACACACACTGCTGTTACTGACAGTCTGATGACTTTTGCATATGTCTACTGTACTAGTCATTGAAAAATGCATGTAACCAACTGTAAAACAAAACAAGCTGTAATGCCATATCAAAAAATCTTCTGTTGCATATAACAGGTTTTTATTTGGTTCCTATTACACATCACACATATGCATCTGTAAATATCATTGCAACGCTAGTGAAAACAGGCTTTTTCACTCGACCTCAAGTTTGAAAGTATTACGTAAACGGAAATGATCCTTGGCAAAGATGGTAGATGAAATTTGGGAAAACGGCGTTTTAAAATAAGCCAAAATTTAGTAGCCACAGTACACACATGAAATTAGGTGCTAATAAAGAGACCCAACTTACTTAAAGGTCAGTGGACGAAGGCTAACATACTATGTACGTTATGATCCTGTTACTGTGTTAGCCTACTGTGTAACGGTGCAGGGTTAGCAACATGTATCAAGTACGTAGAAGTACAAAAAGACATAACGCATGCTGTTTGGTCTATAAAACGATAATCTTTGATACTCACTCTTTCTGCTGTTTTGTTTTGTAGTTCGTGTTGCAGTTCTTTTAGGCACTAAAAAAAAACACTTTCACTTTTGTTAGGTCCGGCAAAACCATTGCAGGAATAAACCATTGTAAGAATCAAAGGTGTTCCATGACGTTTCTGACGATTATTATTTGCATACAGAAGCAAGCTAATTCCACCATAAACGGGGGTCATTAATTCGATTTCCGTCTGAAATTTATTTTAGTATTATTTTAGCATTATTTTAGTATTTCTGCTGCACGAAAGAATGAAATGCAACAGTCAAACAGCAGAGAGAAACACACATATCTGCACAACCGGAGCAGTTTTGCAATGAAATATCCAACAATCACAGCCACGCCTGCCTTGAACAACACAGCAAACTAAATTTGACGCAGCTTGTGTTTTTTTTTTCTGCATATGTGTGAGTGTGTATAGCATTATTAGGTGTTGCCGATCTGTTTGTACTAAGGTAAATCCTTAAAAATCTCGGAGAGAACACCAATAAGCCTCAAAAATGAGAAAACCAACCTTTCCATTTTATTGAAATGTATTTTATTTGTTTAGATGTATCAGTTTTAAACATGCAAATGCACACAACATTTAAGATTAGCATCTTAAAATATGCAACATACAGTATGCTACAATATAAAAAAATGTGCAAGATATAACTAAAGAATTAGGACATACAATAAATGTATACAAAGGGGACAAATGCATTAGAATTGCATTTTAAAAAGTACAATATTTCACTACATGCATTTCAGATACTGTCTTTGGTAAACAGTTTAGTATTAGCAAAGCTTCATATTCAGTACCTTTGTGGCCCTCTGCTGGCGAATATTATACGTACAATCTAATTCATTAAAAAGAGCTAAACCCAAACATTGTATTTGCTACTTAATATTTTGAATAATATTAGTTTATATTAACTCAGTTCTTTGTTTATCACATTCACATAGTGAACATTTTCATTTACACCTATGGGCATATTTATAACAACGTGCAAATGTAACGGAGGCCAGCAGGTAGGTGCTGTGCAGGTAAACCTCACTCCCCTGATCTTAAGAGGCGCACTAGCGACTGACACTAGTGGCTGCAATCTTTAGCCTCCTTGTTAGTGCGCCCACCTCCCATGCCAGAGACCGGGTTCGAGACCTGCTCGGAGCAGGGTGCAAAAAGGAACCGGGGAGAGGGTTACACAAATATGACATGAAAATGATTCGATTCATACACTGGTACATACCTCAGTTTTGTGGTAATGGTTAGATACAATTTCCATACAGTGAGAGAACAGAAACACAGTGAGTCTTACAATATTACAATATCATTGGACTATGCATATAACTTCTTGAACTAAATTACAATACACTACTACAGAGAATTTTATCTGCACATCGTATAAAAAATCATTTAAAATAGGGCTGCATCATAATAATTGATTTAAATCTAAGAGATTAATAATGCAGCTCTATTAATGCACTACTGATGTTTCAGTGTGGTTCAAGCACATTGAGCAGATCATTCAAATCCGTGTTCTCTCTACCACTGAGAATGCTTGCATATCTGGACTAAACTATTTTGAATTTAATTGCTATATACTGTTGAATACTATTCCTTTGTTTTTCAATTACATTTTTTTCAGACACATTTTGGCTTCATTTTCTCCTGGAGATTTGGATATGCATTTGTACTGGATATTGCACCTACTTTTGCAGCCCTAACTTATAACATGGGTCATTTCTTAAATCAGAAAGCAGTTGCACTCCTAGTTTATTCCCAGTCAGATCCAGTTCTCTCAGGTGTTTAGGGTTTGATCTCAGAGCTGAAGCCAAAGCAGCACAACCTTCATCTGTGACACCACAATAACTCAACCTGTTGAGAACAATGACACACTTTCAAATCTCTGTATTTATTCAGCTGGTTTGCCCAATGCAAGTTCTGTGAACATAGGAACTTTCAAATGTCAAATCGTGAATTTTAATGATAGATTTTTATTTTTTAGCTGACGGTCTTGAGGTTTCATGCTTGATTATGTTGCATCCTGTGGTCCCGTTCCCAATACAGAAAAGCTACTAATAATAACCTGATTACTGTAATGTACTATTGTTCTGCAGTTTTCGTAAACAATGCTGAATTGGTTCAAAATGAACCATACATATTACTATAAGATTATAGTCTTCTTCCCTGTCTTTATGGTGGCAAACCATCTCTAGCTGCTTTGAAACAATATATAAAATAAAAATCACTGTATGAAATAAAAAAAAAAAACAACAACCAAAAAAAAACTTTGTGCTATCCTCAAATATAAAACGGGTCATTAGGGAGATATTACCTCAGTATCTCCAGTTTACAGTAAGAATTCTCCAGTCCAGCAGAGAGCAGAGTCACACCAGAATCCCCTAGATGATTCCATGTCAGATCCAGTTGTCTTAGGTGTGGGTTTGATCTCAGAGCTGAAGCCAAAGCAGCACAACCTTCATCTGTGACACCACAATAACTCAACCTGTTGAGAACAATGACACACTTTCAAATCTCTGTATTTATTCAGCTGGTTTGCCTAATGCAAGTTCTGTGAACACAGGAACTTTTAAATGTCAAATCGTGAATTTTAATGATAGATTTTTATTTTTGTAGTTCTTGAGGTTTCATGCTTGATTATGTTGCATCCTGTGGTCCCGTTCCCAATGCAGAAAAGCTACTAATAATAACCTGATTACTGTAATGCACTACTGTTTTGCAGTTTTCGTAAACAATGCTGAATTGGTTGAAAATGAACCATACATATTACTATAAGATTATAGTCCTCTTCCCTGTCTTTATGGTGGCAATCTCTAGAGAGTTTGCACTGCTTTGAAACAATATATAAAATAAAAATCACTGTATGAAAAAACTTTGTGCTATCCTCAAATATAAAAAACTTTGTGCTATCCTCAAATATAAAACAGGTCATTAGAGAGATATTACCTCAGTATCTCCAGTTTACAGTAAGAATTCTCCAGTCCAGCAGAGAGCAGAGTCACACCAGAATCACCTAGATGATTCCATGTCAGATCCAGTTGTCTTAGGTGTGGGTTTGATTTCAGAGCTAAAGCCAGAGCAGCACAACCTTCAACTGTGATAGCACAGCGCTCCAACCTGCAGAGAACAAAAGCTGAATTTTCAGCAGCAGTTACTCCAGTCTTCAGTGTCACAGAAATCATGTTTGGTCCATTCCACAAAAAATGTCATCTGGCAACAGCCCTGATGCCAAGACTCTGAATTAATCCATCTTACAGTAATTGGATGGTCTTACTTCAATATCTGCAGTTTACAGAGAGGATTCTCCAGTCCAGCAGAGAGCAGCTTCACACCAGAATCTTTCAGATAATTCCATGCCAGATCCAGTTCTCTCAGATGTAAGGGGTTTGATCTCAGAGCTGAGGCCAGAGCAGCGCAACCTTCAGCCGTGATTCCACAATATCTCAATCTGTAGAGAACAACGACACACACAATTCATTGCGCTTTGGACTTCAAATGTTTAGAAAACACCAGATCCTGGATGACTTGCGGAGAAATTATCTTACTCCAGTGTTTTCACTTTACAGTGAGGGTTTTCTAGTACAGCAGATAGAAGCTTCATGCCCGATTCCCCCAGATTACACTCACAAAGATTCAAGTGTGAGGAGTTCAATCTCAGAGCTGAAGCTAGACCAGCACAACCTTCAGCTGTGATGTACATATCATTGAACCTGTGAAAAGACCAACGGCAAATATTTTCTTTGAAAAGTCAACATTCCAAACAAACTATGTAGAACAAATCTCACACTCCTCAATCCTTGGGTGAAACTTGAATTCAGGACACACTGAATTCTTTTGTATGGGTGTCCACTAAATAATGGTGTGTACTACATATTGCGATTTGGGGGCCCCCTTCTGGCCACAAGTGATTGAATTCAACTCATTTTGCATACTTACCAGTACTTTGACTCATGTCAAACTCAAGCGTAGCAATAGGTGTGTTCGACTTCATCTACGGCTACAGACGGCGACCAACGAGAGTAGCCGAGAGCAGTCGCGGGCAGAGTTGAAAACAGAGGCGTCAAGTCGGACACTTTGTGCTTTCGTAAGTGAAGCTCTCGCGGTGTTTGCATACACTATCTCAAATGAAGTGAATTAAATGCAATATTTATCAAATACACAGACTTTTCAAAAGCATTTTCATGAGCAACAGAAACACGTTTCATATACTGCTTACTACAGCGCCATCTGAACAAGAATAATGATCAGCATAAACATATACTATTTAAATACTAATAAAGTGGGGTTATATATGCTTTTATCAGTGTTTTATGATAAATCTGACTCAATATAACATTGCGACTACAGTAAAAACACTTT
Organism: Labeo catla; assembly: GCA_012976165.1. Classification (NCBI taxonomy): domain Eukaryota; kingdom Metazoa; phylum Chordata; class Actinopteri; order Cypriniformes; family Cyprinidae; genus Labeo; species Labeo catla. The sequence continues at coordinate 123,152 of VONZ01000211.1, read as the reverse complement.
TACTGTTCTAAAAACACAGATTTGTCAGCATTATCGGACTTGAGGTTGTTAGAATAAACCCAAAACACACGTGATCATTGTTATGCGGTAAATCTGGCCAGTCGTGAAACAGCCATGTGGTCATGAGAGCTCCTGCAGCCACTCTGAAGAAACCGCGCCGGCTGAGTCAGTCGGCTGCTCTCGAATCGCTATCGCAGTACTTTGATGGCACACGTGACGGTCACGAGGCGTCAGTGCCGCCTCAAGTTGGACAAAATTTCTAACTGGCATGCACTGCTTCAAGTCAGAATCTGATTGAGCTGCACAGCGCTGCGTTAAGTCGAACACACCTAATAATTCTGGCAGGTCATGTGAGTCAAGTTTACATCAGCTGACTCTCAGCTAACCCATGTCTGTCTATAGGAATACAACGCCTATCACGGCATTACTACATGAGGTCTATTCAGTATTATTTAGCAATTTTAGCGCTTGCTCAAGAGCAAATTACCCTCCTCCATCTCCACCTTCTCCTTTCTTCACAGTCAGGACTTGGCTTTCCGATGTTCCTCGTTTTCAAGAATCGGACTCCTTTTATCTTGAATATTGATTAAAAATGTAATGAAGATCATTAATGATATTTGCTAAATTTGGTTGTGTTCTGTTTATCCTGAGAGGATTATTGGTGTTCTACCTGCTCATTCATGACATGGATGGGCAGGGAGTTTTTGCCCAGAACAGAACCATACCGCCAATCCAAACTGTTTGCTAAGTGTCAGTCATCAGTATTGTATTTTATAGTATTGTCTTCTGAGTACTGTAATGCATTACTTTTAAAAGTAACTTTTCCGGTTGCACCGGATGCAAGCGTCACATCAAAAGCCAATAGAACCTTATTGTAATTGACACTGTCTACACTGAATTGAGTATAGAGATGCACGTTCATTTTCTAATGTTCTTCACATGGTCTGCTGACAACAGGACAAATCAAAGAGTAAAAGAATGTTCGAATTGCGATGGAGGACTGTATGTTTGTTCAGAGCACTTGACTACAGATTGTTCTGTAAATGAGACAGTGTAATGGAGAGATGGAAAAGAAACTTTTCTTGAAACAGGAAGCAGCCAACTGTTTTTGGCCTAACTTTGGCAGCTGCATCGCAACTGTGAACAATTTCATAATGCTCTGTCTGAAAAAATTATATATATTTTTAAGCAAAGTGATATAAAAGTATCACTTAATTACAATGACACGAAAAAAATGTCACATGCAAGTTTCAGAAATATGCATGGTCTTGCCTCAGTGTCTCAAGTTTATAGTGTGGATTCTTCTGAAGATCAGTGAGCAGCTTGATGCCTTTTCCAAGTTTATTCCACTCCAGATTGAGTTCTCTCAGGTGTGAGGGGTTTGATTTCAGAGCTGAAGCCAGAGCAGGACAACCCTTAACCGTGACACCACAACACATCAACCTGCGAACAACAATGACGAAAGAAAAGTTTCTTAAAAGAAACCATAAAATGTACAGTAAATTGCATCTAGAGCTGAATTTAAAGTTCAGGAGGACATGTCAGGCTGCACTGGAATTTAAAGGGAAAAAACATCTTTTGTATTATGTATTTATCTGTTTAGAAATGAAGCATGTGATTCTTACTCTAGTTTCTCCAGTAGACAGTGTGGATTCTTTAGTCCATCACAAAACAGCTCTACTCCATAATCTCCCAGGTAATTCCCAGACAGGTCTAGATCTCTCAGACACGAATAGGTTGAGCTGAGCACTGAAGCCAGATGAGTGAAGCTTACGTCTGTTAAATTAAGGTCATCAAGGCTGACAAAATGAAAATGATGACACATTTATAACCAAAATAAACATTATTAAGATTTGTTCAGCATCTGCAAATGCTCTCCATGTAATAACTAATTAAAAGTGTGGCCTCATATAAAGTGTGACATACAGTAAATGCATAAAAATATAAGCCAAATAACAACATGTTCTTTGTGAAATATCATCAAGAGCTCACAGCTGGAACTGTGGTAGTGTTGTAAACACTAGTAAATGAAGTGTAATGATTTTTCCCAGAGTTACTTACTGAGCTGATCTTGATGCTTTAATCACAGGTAGCAGCATCTGAAAAACTTCATCTGAAGTCATGTGTGGTCCTGTATATTTGCTTTGACAAAACACATCCATTTCCTGCTCTGAGGTCAGCAACACAAAAACCAGAGCTGACTGCTGAGAAAGGGAGAGCTCAATTTCTTTTATTTTACCAGATTTAAGGTAATGGTGGATTTCCTCCATGAGAGAATGGTCACCCAGTTCGTTTAAACAGTGAAAAAGATTAATGGATTTCTCTATAGAGCGACTCCACTTGATCTTCTTACTGATGTATTGAACAGTTTCCTTATGGAAGCTGTGGTGGATGGGTTTTGTCTGTATCTTTAGATTCTGTAAGACAGTCTGATGAGCCCTCACTGACAGACCCAAGAGAAAACGAAGGAAAAGGTCCAGATGTCCATTTTTACTCTCTAGAGCCTTATCCACAGCTATCTGATGCAGTTCAGATAATGAACTTACAAAATATTTAGAGAAGTTCAGGTTAGCTTTACAATACAGATATTTCCATTTCTTCTTAGACAAAATTAGTTTAAATGCATTTATGTCTTTGTTTGTACAGGAGAGATGCACATACAGAGCCGCTAGATGTTCCTGAATGCTCAGATGAACAAAGCAGTAGACTTTCCCTTGATGCAAGCCAAACTCCTCTCTGAAGATCTGAGTGCACAATCCTGAGTACACTGATGCTTCTGTCACATCAATGCCACACTCTCTCAGGTCTTCCTCATAGAAGATCAGGTTGCCCTTTACAAGCTGCTCAAAAGCCAGTTTCCCCAGTTTGAGGATCATGTCTTCATCTGTCACGTTCTTCTTATAGTCCTTCTCATGTTTGATGTTGATCTGAAGGATCAGGAAGTGTGTGTACATTTGGGTGAGAGTCTTGGGAATCTCTCCACTCTCTGCTTGACTCAACATCTTCTCTAGAACAGCGGCTGAGATCCAGCAGAACACTGGGATGTGGCACATGATGTAGAGGCTCCTTGATGACTTCAGGTGTGAGATGATTCTGTTGGCCAGACTCTGATCACTGATTCTCTTCCTGAAGTATTCCTCCTTCTGTGGATCATTGAAGCCTCGTACCTCTGTCACTCGATGGACACACTCAGAGGGGATGAGATCAGCTGCTGCCGGTCTCGAGGTGATCCAGATGAGAGCAGAGGGAAGCAGATTCCCCACAAGGAGGTTCATTAGCAGCACGTCCACTGATGTCTCTTTGGTCATATCTTGAAAAGTCTTACTGCTGTGAAAGTTTAAAGGAAGACGATACTCGTCCAGACCATCAAAGATGAACAACATTTTGTATTTATCACTACATAGGTCTATTTCTTTTGTTTCAGGGAAAAAGACATGAAGAAGATCTGAAAGACTGAGTGTTTTGTCCTTCATCAGATTGATCTCTCTGAAAGGAAGTGGAAATATGAGCTGGACGTCCTGATTCTCTTTCCCTTCAGCCCAGTCCAGGATGAACTTCTGCACAGAGACTGTTTTTCCAATGCCAGCGACTCCCTTTGTCAGCACAGTTCTGATGGGTTTGTCTTGTCCAGGTAAAGGTCTAAAGATGTCACTGCATTTGATCGGTGTGTCCTCTGTTGCTGCTCTCCTGAATTGTCTCTCAATCTGTCTCACCTCATGCTCATTACTGATCTCTCCACTCTCACTCTCTGTGATGTAGAGCTCTGTGTAGATCTCATTCAGGAATGTTGGGTTTGCCTGGTTTGCTATTCCCTCATACAGACACTGAAATTTATTCTTCAGATTTGATCTAAACACGTTAAGGACTTCATGGCTGTAAAATTAAAACACCACATTATAATATGAGTCAAAGAGTTCCATGTATTAAAATAGAGCAGATGAATCTTTGCAGCACGAAACCCTTCTATTTTACCTGATGCCAGGACACAAGCTTTCATTAAAGTCTTGAGGTTGATTCACAGACTCATCATGTTTAATTTTCTTACATACTGGTTCTGTTACAGCTGGTCTGGGTTGTAGGATTCGCCTTCAGCAACATACAGCAAAGAAATAATCAGATACTTTGACAATGAATTATTTTTTAAAACATGTAGATACTGTGTAGTTGGGCACATTAATCTAGTACAAAGCAAATTATCTAGATTACTTGATGGTGAAAAAATTAAACTAATTATTATTAATAAATGAAAACATTTATTGAATATTGGTTGAGTTTTTCTTATTGCTCGTGCTGTCATGAAATCATTAAGAGACCATGCGAGGTCATGATAATACCATAAGCAAAATGCACCTGAGACTCTGCCCTCTGTCTCCGTCCTTCATTTCTGGTGGATGAGCCATAGACCAGTCACTCTTCATTGACACACAACTGGACTCTGCTGAATCTGATCTTTCCTGCTGGATTGAACTATAACAGAACAGAGGTTATATTTAATTCTTTGAATTAATGTATTTGTCTTTTAATATGATGAGAACCCATGAACAAACCCACATGTAATCTACACTGCATTTTAAAGTTATATATATTACACATTCACTGCACGTTTGTTTATTAATAAATATGGCTAATTTGCAGTACTCTCACCAGTAGAACAATTTCAAAAATGAAAAAAAAAAAAGTTTATACAAGGTCATTTAATGATGGACTTTAATGACCACATCACTGCACTTACACAGTGGTTTTAGAATGCTGTGCAAATCATAAAATGATTGGGCAGTCATGGCCTAATGGTTAGAGAGTCGGGCTCGTAACCCGGTCGTTCGATTCCCATACCAGCAGGAATTGAAGGTGGGGACTGTGAATAAACAGCATTCTTTCCACTTTCAATACCATGACTGAAGTGCCCTTGAGCAAGGCACTGAACCCCCAATTGCTCCCCGGGCGCTGGAGCAATGGCTGCCCACTGCTCCGGGTGTGTATTCACAGTGTGTGCGTGTGTGTTTACTCATGATGGGTTAAATGCAGAGGACCAATTTCGACTATGGGTCACCGTAGTTGACAATACGTCGTCACTTTCACTTTCATAATATTTACACACTGCTATTTAACAATACAATGCAGGAACAATAAACCAAGAGACAATCAAACCATAATGTACACAATGTAACATTGTAAGTATATGCTGAAGATAAAAGTAACACCTGAGTTTTGGCACTGTAACTCCACCCTTAAATTCGGGTGGATGAGCCATAGACCAGTCACTCTTCATGGACACACAGCTGGGTCCTGGTGAATCTGATTGCTTTTGTTGAGCTGAACTGTAACTGTACAGCAAATAAGAGGGGCTGGTGACATCAGCTGAAAATTAAAGTTGTTTCAGAGGCAAATTGACATTGTAGGCTATATTTTGATGATGTCCACTGCTGATAAAGTGTATTAACAATGTAAAAATGCTGTTTCTTACTGCCTTTTATGAGAGTATACCTGCATCCTGGAGGAAAATCTCCATCTTTGAAATGTATATGACTCATTATTTACTCATGGAGCGTCTCCTCTACTGACTTCTAAAAAAAACAGAAACAAAAAAAATGATTAAAAAGTTGCTTGGGGTGAATTTAATAAGAACACATTCCATTTTATGAGTGACAATGGTTTTTGGTAACCTCCAAAAACAAAAAGCCATGGGGAAAAGCTAATTAAGTAAAAATATGTTCATTCATTCAAGTAGATTTAACTTATGATTGGAATTGGACCAAGCAAATATGGTCACGAGTATTTTTATTTTTTTTACAATTTACTGTTTTTGCCTCACAATTCCTATTAAAGACAGAGGGCTGGTTAGTTGCCCCACATCGATTTATTTGGTATGATCCATTTTGCTTTATTAACTGTATTTCGAAAAGCAGCCACACCCATTTGGACTACAAATAATTCTGCAAACTGTCAATAAAACAGAATAAACAATGATGTCGACGTCTTACCCAGGGACGGATCTAGAAAAAAAAATTTAGGGTGTCAAAGGGGTGGCATGGGGTCTATGAGGGGTGGCAACTCCATAAGAAAGCCACCATGCGTAGTTTTTGGGGATATATAGTCTGACATACACAGTTGTGTACACAAATATTGCATTACCATTAAGTAATCATCTATACTGTTTAAAATTAAAAATAAATAACAACATTTCAATGTCCATCATGGCACCAAGTCAATAAACAATATATATGAAAAAAAAAAAAAAACTTCAACACGTTACACAGTAAATGTTTCTGAGTTTATATCACTAAAGAAGACATGCAATTCTATTAAATTACTACTTAGATGGTATAAATCACGTTTTAGTGCAAGTTTAAGATGTTAATGTTGATGATTTAATGTTAATTTCCTAACATAGAAAAAGAAATATAGAAAGGAATATTATAATATCAAAGCACTGAAACTGGATCAGTTTTGGAAACAATGATTGATTTTCTGTTATTAACAGAGGTGGGAATGTCTGTAATTACCCACAACACACTATCAACCATATAATCTAGCAACACCCCAACAACTGCATAGCAAGAGCCTAGCAACCACCCAGAATATCCTAGCAACTAGCAACACTTTAGCAAACATCTGTAACTGACCAAACTATTTATGATTTTAACTATTTAAGTCTTAAGACAAGCCAGGATAAATTTGTCTTTCAAACGTTTCAATCTAGTTATTACAGGTGTTCTTAAATGATTACACACAATTCAAATACAACAATGACTCTCCTGCTCAGTGAACACTCATGAGATCAATAACACTAACAAAAAAGTCTTATTAGGAATTAATTTGCAACTCAATGTCTACTACAGTATACAACATAAATTAAATTACAGATTGCTAATTCAGCAATTAATTTTTGGGAAAAAATATTTTCATTTTACTACTGTAGTCTTGCAAGTAATCTTGCAGCAGATTAAAAACACTAGAAAAGTTCAAATAACAAAGAACTGTATATGAACTTGGTATGCACCACAATACAGTACAGTAAAAAATTAAAGTATACAGTACTATTTGGTTTCCTATCACAAGGCTATATCTCTAGGTAGTCATTTCTCAGTTCTGCAAAAATGCAGTAGGCTACACAAAAAAATGGTTACATTTTGGTTACATGGATGCAGAGATTCTGATGGGTGTGTCATCAGTTTTGCTACTTAATGTTTAACTTACTTATTATTAAACTTTTTGAGAAATGTGTCTTTGTTTTTAGCACTGAATGAATGGTTTGGGAATATAAGTCAACTAACATCAGTTACATTGTGTTAACAATCGAGAAAATTGCAATACGACCAGATGCTTACCTAACTCTGCTATTAGTTTCCGTGATCGGCATCTTCTTATTGATTTCATGCTATTATTGTTTCGTCGGATACGGCAAAAAGGCCTATATCCATGATGAACATGGTGCGAGCGGTCAGAGAATCGGATCACCAAACAATTACGCGATGAATCTCAGACATATCCGGACGGGATTGGATGTCTCAGAGGACTTCTGAGTTAGCCGAGAAGCAGTAATTATCTGATTCACTAACAAATGTAAAACAATTCGTTAGTGAACTGGGCCACGCTTTGTGTTTTTGAAGTCATTTGTCATTTGTTAATGAAGTCGACTACACTGAGCGCGCTGCGTGTGCGTGTAACTATCGTGCGCATTTTATTGAAAGACGTGTTTTTTGCCATTGTTTTGCGTTACGCGGTCATCGCTGCGGCTGAAAAGTAGCACATGAAACACTGCTTACATTTATATTTTATTCTGAGATAATTCTGGGGTGGCACAGCTTTTCCGGTAGATCCGCCCCACCTTATTCTTAGGTATGACTGCATTACTGTATTTCTGTATTGCTGAAATTGATCCATAATAGAGAATTTATTTTCAATTAGATCAGTGATTGTTATTCAGGCATAGTTTCGCTTATAGTTTAATTCATAGCTATTATTTTATTTAGTATTATAGTATTATTTTCTTGTCTTTTTGCTTTTAAGGATTCTTATTTTTCTTATAAGAATCGGTTGCATATTTTCATTTCATTTAACTTCAAGTGGCTTCCGCAAATCACGAGCGAAAGAAGAAAAGAAAGAAGAAAACATAAAGGTTATTGTGTAATAGTAATCCAAACAATGCAGTACAACAGTAAGCGAAAAGCTGAGTAAAAATAACTTTTTTTTGACACACAGGCTTACAACATTTTACAAATGGTGTTTATCTATAAAATATAAACATCACGCGATCTGTGTATTAAAAATTAACTTTGATACTCACTTTTTTTTACCAAGACAATGTGATGCAGTGTGAGATTAAATGGCTCTTATTTTCTCTTTGGTAATGTCAACGTGGACGAAATGGAAGAAACCAATGTAGCGTCAGAGGGTTTTTTTTTTTACTGCGGTCACACCATCCGCGCTTCGTAAAAGTGTGGTCACGCTTAAATTTCTTGTGCGCGCCTATATAGATATTTACGGTAACAAACACTTCAGACCTAATACGGCGCATTTCATGTCATTCAACTACTTTTAAGAATTGCATATCAAAGTCAGGACCAATGCTATTAACAATCTCTCTATCTCTATCTCCCAAATAAAAATACTATTAATCTGACATGCGCAAAAAAATCATAAAAATATGAAATCTAATTATTTTCTGCAAACTCCAACAGATTATTGTTCTGCATCCTACCACTGTGCTGATTTACATGCTGTTTAACTGTTTCATTACTTTATAACTGAATACCAAAGTCTGGACTAATACTATTATTTTTTTCTCAATATAGACATTTTTTTAAAAAAACATAAAAATATGAAATCAAATTGAATACTCCACCAGATTATTGTTCTGCATGTCCCCAAGTACCACAGAGATGAAGTTGTTTTATTGTATCATTTTTTAATAATTGCATACCAAAATCATGACAAATGCTATTTACATTGCTGTATAGACATTTAAAAAAAAAACCATAAAAATATGAAATCAAATTGTTTTCTGCTAATTCCAACAGAATTAGTACCACTGTGGTGATTTTCAAGTTGTTTTACTGTATCATTTTTTAATAATTTCATACCAAAGTTGACAAATGCTATTTACATTGCTGTATAGACATTTAAAAAAATAATAAAAATATAAAATCAAATTGTTTTTTGAAAACTCCAACAGATTATTGTTCTTCATCTCCTCATGTACCACTGTGGTGATTTTCAAGTTGTTTTACTGTATCATTTTTTAATAATTTCATACCAAAGTCGACAAATGCTATTTACATTGCTTTATAGACATTTTAAAAAAACATAAAAATATTAAATCAAATTGTTTTTTGAAAACTCCAACAGATTATTGTTCTTCATCTCCCCATGTACCACTGTGGTGATTTTCAAGTTGTTTTACTGTATCATTTTTTAATAATTTCATACCAAAATCATGACAAATGCTATTTACATTACTTTATAGATATTTTAAAAAACATAAAAACATTAAATCAAATTGTTTTCTGCTAATTCCAACTGATTCTTGTTTTTCATCTCCCCATGTACCACTGTGGTGATTTTCAAGTTGTTTTACTATATCATTTTTTAATAATTTCATACCAAAATCGACAAATGGTATTTACATTGCTGTATAGACATTTAAAAAAAACATAACAAATATAAAATCTAATTGTTTTTTGAAAACTCCAACAGATTATTGTTCTTCATCTCCCCATGTACCACTGTGGTGATTTTCAAGTTGTTTTACTGTATCATTTTTTAAATAATTGCATACCAAAGTCAAGACAAATGCTATTTATTACCTTACTGTATCACATATTTTAAAAATTAATAGAAACAAAAAATCAAATTGTTCTCTGTAAATTCCTCCATAATCTTGTTCTGTGTCTCCTAAAGTACCACTGACATAATTTTCATGCTGTTTTACTGTATCATTTTTTAATAATTTCATACCAAAGTCAAGACAAATGCTATTTACATTGCTGTATTGACATTTTAAAAATTCATGAAAACATAAAATAAAATTGTTTTCTGAAAACGCCAACAGATCATGATTTTCATGCTGTTTAACTGTTTCATTCTTTTATAATTGCATACCAGATCTGGACCAATACTATTTAATATTGCTATATAAAGACAGGTTTAATAAATTTAGGTTTAATTCATGTTCTTCATCTCCCCATGTACCAAAGTAAGGAAAAATACTATTAACTCTCTCTATATAGACATGTTTAAAAAAAATCATAAAAATATTAAATTGTTTTCTGAGAACTCCAACAGATTCTTGTTCTACATCCCCCCCAAGTACCACTGGTGATTTTCATGTTGTTGGAGTGTTTGTGTGTGTGTGTACCTTGGATACTTGCCAGTCTTCAGTCAGTCTTATAGTGTTCTTCAAGCCTGCACCACATGACCGTCAGCAGCTGCAACACACCAAGAACTCTGAATCTCTGAAGTACATGTGAATAAAGATTGTTATCTCAGAGTCGTCTTCTTCTGTTGTTGTGTTGTTGTGTACATTTATAAAAAATGTCAACATGCCACAAAACAAAGGAGTTTTTGAATAAGTTACACTCGAAATAACCAGTACCAAATAACAATTAAGAATTGTAATTATTACAACAAAATGCAATAATTAAAATGCAATATTATAACAATATATAACATGGGGAGATGAAGAACAATAATCTGTTGGAGTTTTCAAAAAACAATTAGTTTTTATATTTTTATGTTTTTTTTTTTTCTCTATAAAGCAATGTAAATAGCATTTGTCGACTTTGGTATGAAATTATTAAAAAATGATACAGTAAAACAACTTGAAAATCACCACAGTGGTACATGAGGAGATGAAGAACAATAATCTGTTGGAATTAGCAGAAAACAATTTGATTTTATATTTTTATGGTTTTTTTTAAATGTCTATAAAGCAATGTATTAGTGTTGTCAAAAGACCCGGTACTTCGGTACCAAGTCGGTACTAAAAACAATTAAATGTTACGGTACCAAGTTTTCTTAAGTACCGGTGGTACCGAGCACCCGGTCAACCCGGTTCTTACTGCGCTATGCGAGAAGTGCGAACTGCGCAGTTGCGTCTTCTTCATAAAAGCACAGAGACACGGCGACCGGTGCTGCTGATGCGGCTGCTCTGAATCCGCTTGTTGAAAAAAAAGGAGGAAGGAGCCACGTGTGGAAATATTTTGTATTTGCGGCTGATGACAAGGGCAACATCATAGATCATCAGAAACCCACTTGCAAACGGTGTCATCGAAGTTCTCTCTCAAAAGGAGCAAATACATCGAACTTAATAAAACACCTCAAAGACCGACACCCAGATTTAATGAAAGTTCAAGCAGGTAAGTTTTCATTTAATTTTATATTTAGAGTTTTTGTTATAAAAAGTATACCCTAAATAAACATCGCCATTTGCTTAGTTGATCGTTAGCATAAGCGCGGCTAATGCTAACGCGAGTATTAGAACAAACTTCATTAAGTGTTAAGTGTTTAATGCTCTTATAGCGTTTATTAAAAATTATATTTAAAAAAACAGGACATGATTGTGTACTATTTTTACACACCTTGAAGCTTTTAAATGACCTGTGTGGCTAAAATATGTGTGTTAGAGAACAAATGTACAAATGTATGGTTAATGTTTATGTCCTTAAAATCGGTCAATCAGAAAACCAGTTCTAGGTTATGAAATAGTTTGCGCAGCTTGATTAAATAAAAGTACAGTCAAATATAGTCCTGTATAGTTTGGTAAAAGATACCATTCATTAACATGACTTAATATTTTATCTAACATCAAGTTACAGTGCGTGAATGTTATTTTATACAAACACTTGTTCATTGTGCGTTAAATAATGTCAACAGATACAACTTTTAATTTAAAATAAATTAATACATTTTGAAATTAAGAAGAATAATTGTTATGTAACACTTGTTTATTAAGTCATGTTAAATGGAATCTTTTTGTAAAGTGTTTTTAATACTACAGTTTCTGTCTGTGTAACATTGATATCATACACTCAATATAAGTAATCTTATCTAAATTTATTATAAACACTGAGGTTTGTTATTTATTGAAAAGTTATATATAAAGTTCTGTTTAGCTGGTGTCAATCTAATGTTGCATTTGGTCAGACTCAGCCCATTGTTTTACTGAAGTATATTATATTTTCCTTTTACAGCTTCAGGCTGAAGAAGACCACAAACCACCAAAGCAAACTCCAGACAACGGTTCCAGATGCTTTTCAGCAGCAGAAGTACGACAAAAACTCACCTGAGGCAAGAAAACTGAACCGAGCTGTTGCTGAATTCACATGTATGGATCAAGTGCCAGTTTATACAGTGAAAAATGGGGATTACAGCAAATGCTTCATCACGTCAACCCAAAATACCAGCTTCCAAGTCAAAACGGTTTTATAATTTGTTATTAATAAAAATAGTGTGTTGTTCAATTCATGTTTTTGTGTTTTGATTTGGTACCGAAATTAGTACCGAGAACCGTGGATTTTCACTGGTATTGGTACCGAATACTGAAATTTTGGTATCGTGACAACACTACAATGTATATAGCATTTGTCATGATTTTGGTATGAAATTATTAAAAAATGATACAGTAAAACAACTTGAAAATCACCACAGTGGTACATGAGGAGATGAAGAAAAATAATCTGTTGGAGTTTTCAAAAAACAATTTGATTTCATATTTTTATGTTTTTTTTTTGTCTATAAAGCAATGTAAATAGCATTTGTCGACTTTGGTATGAAATTATTAAAAAATGATACAGTAAAACAACTTGAAAATGACCACAGTGGTACATGAGGAGATGAAGAAAAATAATCTGTTGGAATTAGCAGAAAACAATTTGATTTTATATTTTTATTATTTTTTTAAATGTCTATACAGCAATGTAAATAGCATTTGTCAACTTTGGTATGAAATTATTAAAAAATGATACAGTAAAACAACTTGAAAATCACCACAGTGGTACTAATTCTGTTGGAATTAGCAGAAAACAATTTGATTTCATATTTTTATGGTTTTTTTTTTAAATGTCTATACAGCAATGTAAATAGCATTTGTCATGATTTTGGTATGCAATTATTAAAAAATGATACAATAAAACAACTTCATCTCTGTGGTACTTGGGGACATGCAGAACAATAATCTGGTGGAGTATTCAATTTGATTTCATATTTTTATGTTTTTTTAAAAAAATGTCTATATTGAGAAAAAAATAATAGTATTAGTCCAGACTTTGGTATTCAGTTATAAAGTAATGAAACAGTTAAACAGCATGTAAATCAGCACAGTGGTAGGATGCAGAACAATAATCTGTTGGAGTTTGCAGAAAATAATTAGATTTCATATTTTTATGATTTTTTTGCGCATGTCAGATTAATAGTATTTTTATTTGGGAGATAGAGATAGAGAGATTGTTAATAGCATTGGTCCTGACTTTGATATGCAATTCTTAAAAGTAGTTGAATGACATGAAATGCGCCGTATTAGGTCTGAAGTGTTTGTTACCGTAAATATCTATATAGGCGCGCAAAAGAAATTTAAGCGGAGATGGCGTGACCGCACTTTTACGAAGCGCGGATGGTGTGACCGCAGTGTTTGTGTGTTGGAGCAAAGCTGGAACTAAACTCTGAAGGGCTGCGGCCCTCCAGGAAATAGTTTGACATCCCGGTTTCATATACAGTAACTTATAGTCTATAGATCAGGAAACTTCAGTCCTGGAGAGCCGCAGCCCTGCACAGTTCAGCTCCAACCCAAATTGAAACTCACCTGCCTGTTGCTTTCTAGTAACCCTCCAGACCTTGATCAGCTTGTGCTAGTGCGTTTTGATTAGGTCTAAAGCAAAACTATGGAGGGCTGGCGCTCTCCAGGACCGACGTTCGCCACCCCTGCTATAGATCAGTGTTCCACATTACGATTAATTTTTATTTTTTTTTTGGCAGAAGTATACTACATTTTAAATGATGCCTGTTTAACCAAATTTAAACATCACAGCTTTTTGTTTATTTAATAATGACATTTGGCACCCCCCTTTTTTTCTTGGTAGGCTACAAAATGGTGTGACCAGTGTTGCCAAGTCCGGAGATTTCCCGCGGAATTAGGTTACTTTTAACGCTGTTGCCTCTCGGGTTGTTTTTCATGTCCGCGGGTTAAAGCACCCCCAATAACGTGATATTTAGCCACTGGATTTTTACGAATTTTACCGGCGAACCCAGCCGTTCGAAACGCGATTAAGCTAATTTGGAGTAGCAACTTGTCGGGTTTTGTTTTGAAACCTGGCAACTCTGCTTGTGACCAGTCACAACAGCAGTGGATTAAACCATTGCACACATTGCAAGAGGTGCTTTTAGTAATAATTCTGACGGTTGGTGTTTTATACAGAGGCACTAAACATAAATTGCTAAAATAACTAAAAAAAAAATCTTTTTTTTTCTTTCAAAAGTTCTTTTGAAATAAATTTTAAAGAGACTTGTATCACAGAAATATCTTAAATGAATCAAATTACAAGACATACTACTCCACCACAGTGCCAAACCGCATAAACCATTTTATTTATTAAAATATTCTTTATTATAATCCTTATCTAACGATGATTATATTGTTATTTGATGTACGGTGCAACGTTAAGTAGTGTTAATGCCTCATAGCCAGAAGGGGGTGATGTTGCATTGTTTTCAAAGGTTTTCATTTTTGTAACAAACTCAATTAAAACATTGTTTAATGTCACAAATAATTGTGAAAAGTGAATTCATTTTTATTTCAAAAATGTGTTACATGATAGGCAGAATTCTGCATACACGGGTAAATTAATGTTCTTGGTATGTTTTTGTTTGTAATTATATGGCTATAAATATTATCACGTGTACATGAATAACATTAGAATGACAATTACAATTTTTTTAAGTTCCTTCCATGGTCATAGTCTAAGGATGTGTATTTGTAACAGTGGAGGAAGAAGTGTTCTTCAGTCTGAACTGCTCCTGATCTACATTCATTACAAATTAGTTCTTCTTCAAGTAACCACGTCTTCACGTCTTTTTGTGTTGTACTCTTTCTATGGCCAGCGGATGGTCACTGTCCAAGTCTGTGTGTTATATTCCTCGTAATGGAGGGTATGACAACTTATCAAACGCGATTGAAATGTGTTGATTCACAACTTGTCCTGAACAGACTGATGAATCGAGCGAAACGTGGAATGATGATGCTTGCTTCTATTTGAGACTGAAAAGTAAACGAGCACGAGTAAAGAGCAGGTGTGAACTGGAATAACAAGAAGCTTTCAACTTATTTTGCTTTTGAATGTCTTTATTTTCTTTATTGGTCCGAATAACATGCAAGATTATTATTTTATTTTCTGTGATAGTTTTCAGAAGTATTGCTTGTGCATGTTTGTATAGATTGCATTTTGTCATGATGTGAAGATGTACAGTCTTTAAAAAAAAGTGTACACACACGCCAAAAATAACAAACATCAAAAGATTCTCTAACCATTAGGCCATGAATACCCCCATGTTTGCATCCCTCCTGGACCGGTGCATCCCTCCTGGATGCAAACATACTCGAGACACAGCGAACACAATAATTGCTTTAAACTCACAAGATGTAACAACATATACAACAAAAATGCAAACCAATTCTATTAAGACAGATAATCAAAAAACAGTCTCTTCTCTCTGACATTACAGCCAACACTATCGACTAAAACCTTAATGTCCAGTGCCACCTTATTCCACTTCTATACACTAGCATGAATAAATGACCTCTGCCCCTACAAAGACGTATGTATACTGTACATAGCTTAATATCCATGATACACTGTTTAGTAAATTGTCTATGTCTTGCATTAAACCATGAGAAATATAAAGTAAAATACACAGGTGCTCGATTATTATTTTACATACCATATTTTGAGTTTCAGGAATGCTACTCTTCTTTCATTTGCCAATCATGGCAATGATCTATCATAACACATAATCTAAAGTAATTTATAATTTAGGTTTGTAGTCCCCAGAAACAAAGGAAATCAGAAAAAAATTGTATCCCCTCAGTAACGTGGTGTCTAAAATACTTGCACCTATTCCTAAATGCATAAACAAGGATTATACTGAGAATCAATAAAATAAAAAGATCAGAACGTTAAAAAATAATTTGGTTACAAAGCCACAAATCAAAGTTCTTCATTGTCTCTGTTGATTGTGTGACCGTGTGTCTCTGTAGCGGCTCCTTATTCACCATCAGCTGATCCTGAGGAAACAGGACTGAAGTCTAAATACTATGAGTCCTACAATAAAACACAGACAGTCACATGAGTATGAGACATCATTGCTGTCATTACATCGGCAGATCCATTTCAGAAAAAAAACAGTCAGAGATATGAATGAAAACACATCACAGAAATAAACTAAAGTGGAGCTGAATTAGATCTTATATTATCCAATTACACATATACTAGGCATGTTAGTCTGTTAAAAAACTTTAAATAAATATATACTTACAATAGTATAGTTCAGCCAGTTTATAACATGGATCATCTTTTAGATCAGAAAGTAACCGCACTTCAGAGCATCCTAGTTTATTCTCATTTAGATCCAGTTTTGTCAGGTAATCAGGGTTTAAGCTCAGAGCTGAAGCCAGAGCAGCACAGCCTTTACCTGTGACACCACAATCCCTCAGTCTGCAATGAACAAACACTATTTAGCAACATCTTCATGACATAGAAGACACCAGTGTATCATGTCATTCAGATTATTATACCCCAGTTTCTCTAATTTGCAATGCGGATTCTCCAGTCCAGCAGAAAGAGCAGTCACTCCAGAGTCTCCTATTTTATTCTGAGAGAGATCCAGTTCTCTCATGTGTGATGGGTTTGATCTCAGAGCTGAAGCCAAAGCAGTACAACTTTTATCTGTGATATTAGAGTCTTCTAAACTGTGGAGGGATTGAAAATGTTTAAGCACAACATATTTAACACAGTTTCAGTCAAAAAGTATGTATAATTGCCTTATACTGTGATGCAACACACATCCAGTTGACAGATATCCCATAGTACTGCACAGGGGTTCCAGGGTCTTAATTTTCATCATCTGTGTAAAATCTAATTATCTTATTCATAAATATGTGTGAACTGATTATTTTGATGGTTATATATCTAAATTACTTATTCGGGGAGGCAAACTCATGAGGGGTAAAAAAACAAATGGAGTAATAATGATAATTGTATTTACTAATAATGATTAATATTAATGGCTGTCTTAAACTCTTTTAAATGTTAAACCACAAAATTTTATGGCATCAAATATCAAAATATGATATCAAATCAAGAAGAAAGACTACTAACAAACGCTTTAATTATAGGCTAAGTCACTACTACCTTTCAAGTCATTGGTAATGTTAGTCAGCACTAACAGAGTTTCACAGATCCCACAGCACAAGCTCCAGCACTGTTTCTTGTGCTTTATGGATTTTGACTTAATTTGAAGACATAACCTCAAAACATAGACAGCACCCGCCCCAACCTGAAACTCCTTCCTATGTCTCTGCTTTCAGTGAAAGGTTCTGATAGCATAGCAATCATCTGTGTTACTTACCGTGCTAATCTGGATTCTTTAATCACAGGAAGCAGCTTCCGAACAACTTTATCTGACGCATTTTCTCTTCCAACAAATTTATTCAGCTCAAACACATCCAACATTTGCTCCAATGTCAACAAGACAAACACTAAAGCTGACCACTGCAAAGGTGTGAGTTTGGCTTCAGTTAATGTTCCAGATTTCAGATACTGTTGTATTTCCTCCACTACTGAATGATCACCCAGTTCATTCAGGCAGTGGAAGAGACTGATGATTTTTTCTGGAGAGCATATGCTCCTGATCTTCTTCTTGATGTGCTCAACTGTTTCCTCATTGCTGTTAGAGCTGCTTTTTTTCAGTGTCATTAGTCCTTGTAGAAGACTCTGATTAGTGTTTACTGACAGACCCAGAAGGAACCGCAGGAAAAGATCAAGGTGACCTTTTTTACTCTGTAGAGCCTCATCCACAGCTCTATGATGCAGCTCAGATAATGAAACATGTTCTGATGAATGGAGTTGAAAACAGTCTTTAGACCGCAAATTCTGTTTGGTGATTGGCTCAAACACATTTATGTTGTGGTTTGTAAAGGAGAGGTGCACATATAGAGCTGCTAGATGTTCCTGAATGCTCAGATGAACAAAGCAGAAGACTTTCCCCTGATACCAGCCAAACTCCTCTCTGAAGATCTGAGTGCACAATCCTGAGTACACTGATGCTTCTGTCACATCAATGCCACACTCTCTCAGGTCTTCCTCATAGAAGATCAGGTTGCCTTTCACAAGCTGTTGAAAAGCCACTTTCCCCAGTTTGAGGATCATGTCTTCATCTGTCACAATCTTCTCATAGTCCTTCTCACGTTTGATGTTTGTCTGAAGGATCAGGAAGTGTGTGTACATTTGAGTGAGAGTCTTGGGAATCTCTCCACTCTCTGCTTGACTCAACATCTTCTCTAGAACAGCGGCTGAGATCCAGCAGAACACTGGGATGTGGCACATGATGTAGAGGCTCCTTGATGACTTCAGGTGTGAGATGATCCTGTCTGTCAGACTCTGATCACTGATTCTCTTCCTGAAGTATTCCTCCTTCTGTGGCTCATTGAATCCTCGTACCTCTGTCACTCGATGGACACACTCAGAGGGGACGAGATCAGCTGCTGCTGGTCTGGAGGTGATCCAGATGAGAGCAGAGGGAAGCAGATTCCCCACAATCAGGTTCATCAGCAGCACGTCCACTGAGGCTGATTTAGATATATTACACAGTTTCACTTTCTCTTAAAGTTAGAGACAGACGACACTCATCCAGACCATCAAAGATGAACAACACTTTGTATTTGTCACTGGATTTTTCCATTTCTTTAGTTTCAGGGAAAAAGACATGAAGAAGATCTGAAAGACTGAGTGTTTTGTCCTTCATCAAGTTGATTTCTCTGAAAGGAAGTGGAAATATGAGCTGGACGTCCTGATTCTCTTTCTCCTTCAGCCCAGTCCAGGATGAACTTCTGCACAGAGACTGTTTTTCCAATGCCAGCGACTCCCTTTGTCAGCACAGTTCTGATGGGTTTGTCTTGTCCAGGTAAAGGTCTAAAGATGTCATTGCATTTGATGGCTGTGTCCTCTGTTGCTGCTCTCCTGGATTGTGTCTCAATCTGTCTCACCTCATGCTCATTACTGATCTCTCCACTCTCACTCTCTGTGATGTAGAGCTCTGTGTAGATCTCATTCAGGAGTGTTGGGTTTCCCTGCTTTGCTGTTCCTTCATACAGACGCTCAAACTTTTTGTTCAGATTTGACCTCAATGTGTTGAGTACTTCATGGCTGTAAAGTAAAATTTTTTAATCCACGTTATTACGTGTATAAAGCAGTAAAAGTCTAATGAAGGGAAACCTTACAGTTATTAATCATGTCATTGATTATAAACTTATGATGAATCTTTGCAGCATCAAGACCTTGTATTTTACCTGACACCAGCACACATGCTTTCATCAAAGTCTTGAGGTTGATTCATAGATTTATCATATTTCTTTTTCTTACGGACGGGTTCTGTTACAGCTGGTCTGGGTCGCAGGATTTGCCTTAAAATAGCATAAAGTAAACAAACAATCAGATACTTTGAAGAAGATATGTTTACTAATTGAATAACTCTGTAAATGGTTTAGATGGTGTAACTGTATTAGAGATATGTGAAATGGATAACAGAAGAGTAGATTACTTGATGAAAAAAGTAACTTTTTTTTTTTTTGCTACCATTTTATAAAACCATTAAGAGACCGGTCAGTACCATAAGAAATTGTGTACCTGACACTATGCCTGTCTCCATCCTTCAAATCCGGTGGAGGATCTTTAGACCAATGACTCTTCATGGATACATCGCTGGGCTCTGGTGAATATGATCTTTTCTGCTGAACTGACCTATAAGAGAACAGAGGTTACATTTAACTCTTTAAGTTACCATATATTCATCCTTTATGATGTGAATACATGAGTAGGAACCTGTGACTGCGATTTATTGTGGCTAATTTGATAATACGTTCAATTACAAATCAGGTTTCTGTTTAACACAACAGATTTAAACCAATTTCCAAAATTCCATCTGTTTGATAAATGTTGGTTGGGTTTTTCATAATACTGCTATTTTATAAAACCATTAAGAGACTGGGAGAGACCACAATAGGTCATGGTAAAACCATAAGCAACTGTGTACCTGACACGTTTGCCTTCATCCTTCAGGTCTGGTGGAGGATCTTTAGACCAGGTACTCTTCATGGACACACAGCTGGTCTCCTGCGAACCTGATCCCACCTGCTGGACTGAACTGTAATACAGCAAACAAGAGGGCTTGGTAACATGAACTGATGTGTGTCTGTCACAATAAAACCAGAAACAGTGTATTACCAAAGTAAAAATGTTAACTTTTGATTTCATAGTGTCTTTAATGAGAGTACCTGTGTCCTGGAGAAAAATCTTCATCTTTGGTTTTTTGTACTCGACTCATACTGTCCTCATGGAGCTACACTGGTTTTGTCTGATCTCCTCTGATCTGCCTCTGACTGGAAACAACAGAAACACAGATTCAGACACATTAAACACTATCACAGTAATGTTATGAACCTGGATGTATTTATAAATATTGCTATTGAGTAAACTGAATTTAGTCAGAACACACCATATTATGTAAGTGTTAAGGGTTTTGGTGTAAACACCAAAGACAAAAGGCATGGGTTAAAACTATAAAAATGTTCTTGAACAAGTCAGATTCACTTATGACTGTAACTGAGCAAAAATGTTCACAAATAGTATCTACCATTTCTTGATTTTCTTGCTCCCCCACCACTTGGTACGATCCATTTTGCTTTAGCTTTACCAACTGTAATTTGAGAAGTAGTCACACCCCGAGGGATTTTTTGTTTGTTTTTGTTTGTTTTGTTTTTTTAGAGAAAACAATGAGTGTAGGCCTACTACTGCTGTGTAATATATTTTATGTGCTGTTATAGTGGGTTTAAATTTTATTGTTTTAGTTATAAATACTGTTTCATTTTTATATTATTTTATTTATTTTACTTTAAAGGATTCTTACGTTTTGATTTTTCACGATTAAAATTTCATTAGCATTGGGTGAGAACGTAGGATAGTTGGCGTCAGCAACATTCGATTGAAAAACAACAAAAACAACAAATGGTGAACGAGTCAAAATAATAGTCTAAACGATACAGTACAACAATACCAGAAAAAGTAGTTCGTAGTTTTGGTGATAATATTAAGGCGCGTTAACATCAAACCCCGTGAAGGCGTAACGGCATTTGACCTACAGTACAGCTGCTTTCGCGTCGATTTTATTTGACACAGGCCTTTTACATTTTACAAATAGTGTTTATCTACCAAATATAGTCATCACGCTAGCTTTTGTGTAGCACAAAATGACTTTTGATACTCACTTTTTGTGGTATAATAACGTGACGCAGTTATTTTGAGGAAAAATGGCTCCTAACTGTTACTTTCACTTTTGGCTTGTATTGACATCAACATGGGAGAAACCATTTTAGCGTTAGAGGGCTTTTTTCAGTCAACGTGTATATGATGTATTAGACTAAAGCGATATTGACAGTTCTTAAAAATACACACCGATGAAGATTACAACATTCGATAGTAATCCTGCTCCTTCAAGGATGAACAGCGAGCATAGAAACGCTACACCAGCGGATCCTTGGCTTATGAATTATTAATTACGCAACGTGCCCAGAAGAGTATCTGATTGGCTGTAAGTAAAATGGGTTTGGCAGTTATCCTATCGTTTTCTCATTTCCTCGATTTTGTATTTGCAAGATTCTCTAGTAAAATCGGAAGAAAAGAGGCTCAGTAGTCGTAAGATTGTGTACTTTAACACATTTACACGATCTAATGTGTATTTTACACTAAGGTTTAGGTGAGCACCTGTGGGACTTCACACTTCCTTAAACAATGTTTCGTCTGTTAAAATTTTTATGAAATGGAATAAAGATTTGACCGTGGCCTTTTAGTGTAATGTCTGTTGCTGTGCATGTGTGTGATGGCAGTCTACACAATAAGTTATTGACTTTGTCAAATACAAAATAATATAAAATAAAAACAATGTTTCTAAATAAAAAGTCTCAAACGCTTTCTGGTTTTGTAAAGACACCTAATGAATCGCATATCTAATGACATTTCTGATCTGACTTTAAACTATCATTCTGTTACTAACTCTTCTATTACTGAAATGATCAGCCTTAGGACTTTAAATCTTAACAAAATGTGACCCTTGACCTCAAAACCAGTCATAAGAGTCAGTTTTTTTAATTTGATATTTATACAAAATCTTAAAGCTTATTAAATAAGCTTTGCGTTGATGTAGATTTGTTAGGATAGGACAATATTTGGCCAAGATATAACTATTTGAAAATCTGAAGTCTAAGTGAGCATGCATAGATAAATAAATTAATTAATTAAAATAAAAATATTGAGAAAATCGCCTTTAAAGTTGTCCAAATGAAGTTCTTAACAAGGCATATTACTATTCAAAAATTAAGACGTGTTTACGGTAGGAAGTTTACAAATATATTCATGGAACATGATCTTTATTTATATCCTAATGATTTTTGGCATAAAAGAAAAATCGATCATTTTTACCTATACAATATATTGTTGGATATTGCTACAGATATAGGTCTACTCATGCTACTTATGACTGTTTTTTTGGTCCAGGGTCACTAATAGAGACCATTTTGGGAAGAAAGATACATATATGCAAACTATGCATGAAATACTTATTAAGTAGGCTATGTTTGTTGTATGTTTTATTGCCCTACGATACACCACTACTGCATCTTCGCATTATAACCAGCAGAGGGCGCTATTGACTTTTCAAATAATTGAACAGAATTTTACAGAATGTGGTAGGAGCTGGAGATGTTAGTATTGATGTATCAGGAAATTAATGAAATAAAAATTAACAATTAGGTCTGTACTAAATGATTACAAATTAGTCCTACGTGCTTTTTCAGTGCAACTTAAAGAATTATTTGACCTTGAAATTAAAATGTAACCAATTATTTTCCATCATGTCATGTGACTTTTTTTTCTGCAGAACACAAAATTACATATTTTGAGGAACACGGAACTCCACTGATGATGCATTATACATATGTGACCCTGGACCATAAAACCAGTCTTAAATAGCATGGACATATTTGTAGCAATAGCCAAAAATACATTGGGTCAGAATTATCAGTTTTTTTCTTTATGCCATAAATAATTAGGATATGAAGTAAAGATCATGTTCCATGAAGATATTTAGTAAATTTCCTACCATAAATATATCAAAAAGTAATTTTCGATTGGTAATATGCATTGATTAGAACTTAGTTTTGACAACTTTAAAAGCGATTTTATCAGTATTTTGATTTTTGCAGCCTCAGATTTTCAAATAGTTGTATCTTGGCCAAATATTGTCCTATCCTAATAACCATACATCAATGGAAAGCTTATTTATTCAGATTTCAGATTATGTATAAATCTCAGTTTCAAAAATTATGGTTTTGTGGTCCAGGGTCACAAATTTCAAAATATTGTCTTCTGTGTCTGGCACTAGATAGAAACACATACAGGATCGTAACACAAATTACACATGCTACTGTATAAGTGACTGTACAGTAGCGATGGTGAAATGCAATACTATTTCCTGTATCTACCAAATCTAACTTGTCATTTATAACAGTCACGCTTTATGGCTTTCATATACAGTAAAGGTTGTTCTGGCTTTAAAGCAAATCCTTAACCAGAATGCTTATAAGCAGATATCAGAATTTCTTTTTCATTTCTATTATTGAATATAGGCTACAGTTGAGAAAATTATGGTCTCTAATATCGTAACATTTCATAATGTTCATTTCAATGGGTTGTATGAGTGCTTGAAGAAGCACATACTGCAGATAGATAGATAGATAGATAGAGTAAACTTTGCCAGTATACATGTCAGTTGACTTCATTATTTTCAATCATGTCTGTCACCTTTCAGATGAAACAATGCGCGCTCTCGCGTTCAGTTGCCTGCGCGTTCGCGTACCACCCTCCCCACCCAGGACGCGCCAGGCTGCGTGGAGTGAGCGCTCGAGAGTATTTCCACCACACGAGAGAGTGAAATACAACAGAGTAAAACCGCAGAGAGAGAGACACATATATCAGCACAAGCGGAGCAGTTTTCAGTGAATTACCCAACAGCAACATGCGCTTCGCAGCCACGCCTGCCTTGAACAACACAGCAAACTAGGATACAAGGTATGACAACATATCAAACGCGACTGAAATGCGTTCATCCACAACTTGTCCCATTAACAAACTGGTTTGTGAAATGTAGCTTCATTTGAGATGCGTTTTGCATCAATATGATGATGCTTACTTCTGTTTGAGACTGAAAAGTAAACGAGCATGAGTGAAAGAACAGGTGTAATGGAATAATATTAACTTACTTTGCTTTTGAATGTCTGAACATGGTCCTTTGTGGCTTAAATAACATGCAAAATTCTAATGTATTTTGTGTTGTAGTTTAACTATTGTTAGTGCGCGCTTTTGTGTTGATTCACAAGATTCTCACACGTTTATAAAGGATTTTAGGATATATGTTTATTATTTGCGCATGCATATAACCTATATGACTGCTGCAGAACTGTTATAGTCATCAATGTCTATTATATGGTCGGTTATGTCTTGCATATTTAGACTCATGTGGGCTCCCCTTTGGTGTCTGTGGCCACTTGTTCGTTTCTTTGTGTCAGTGTGAACGCTTCAAATGAGAGCAGGTCGCATAGGGGTCGACTTTCATCTTTTAGCTTCCGTAATCTGTCTTAAATCCATCACAAAGCAACGTATTTAGATGGCTGTAAATGTTTGGTTACATAAACTGAGCGCTCACTGTGTGACCTTCATATCATCGTTTCATTTGTTGAATCTGATATTATGAAACATTGTGTTGGATGGCGGGTTAAACGGTCTAAATGTCAGGGATGTGATAACGGGCACTTTATTGCTCGGGACCTGATGGGGATGCACCGTGCAGGCGGGGTTTCCTCGGTTTTTCTGCAGATGGAGGTTCCCTTTTCCTCCCCTCCCCTTTAAAACGAGCCTTCAGGGTTTGTTTAGAATGGAATAGTAGCGTACTGTTTTCTAAGAGCGCGATTCATTTTTAATACTACGCATAAAATGGCAGCATTACCTGACAGACATTCATTTATTCTGCGTTATAAGAAATCACACCTGTCTCTGACAGAACGGGACTCTGTACACAGCCGAGGGAGTTAGGGGAGCGGCCCGCGCTTTTCGTAGCTAATGAGAAACGCCCTCTGCCTGTTAATCATTTTGCGCGTTGGTTTTTGCTGACATCAGGTTGGCTGATGTGTTGAGAGGGCGTGTCAGCGAGGTCAGCAAAATGGCGGAAATTGCAGTACCATTAAAAATGTGATGTAAGGTGCGAGATGCAATGATAAAAAGTTTGAAACAGGCATGAAGTCACTATGTTGCGCTTTCTCTTGAGCGAGTGACATTCTTATATCACTTCGTAAATGTTTTTGGATTTTAAATACAGGGTTTGCACTTACGTCACGATTTGGTCTGTCACCCAGATGCGCCATATCGCCAATACTCGGATGTAAACAACAGCATGGATTGTACGGTAAATATACTACTGAATACATTCTTATGCTAATTTATGCTGTCTAAACCATGGAAAAAACGTGTGGAAGCTGCTAAATCATAGAGAAGGACTTAGTAACCAGGAAAGGGTGCAGAATTTTGACAAAATAAAGTTAGTAGGTGGTAAAAATACGTAAAAGCAGTATTAATTAAGGTATTAGCATAATATGTCACCTGTCTGACTAGAAATAGGAACAAACATGAATGTTGAAAAGAATCTTGAACTGAAAATCCTGGTTCAGTTTGGTCAACCACAAACACATTTTGTTCCTCAGTTTTTTGCACTCTTTTCCTTAATTTGTTATAACTTTTTTTTTAGTGCTTTTTAGTACTCCAAATGTTTTTCCCAGTCTGACTGATTAGCACAGTCTAAAACATGACAATAATTGACCATTTCAGCAGCAATAATCAGCAAAATATGCGAGTTCCATTCGGTTTAGTTGCATTGTTTATGTTCAGTGCCGCCAATTTGGCCAATTGATGATGTGTTGTGGAAACACTATAATGAGCCATAAAGGGTAAAATCACAGACTCAGCTGATATTAGGCATAGTTCTAGTTCATTAATCATAGGTTAATTCAGGATAATTGGGACATTTATTTCCCAGTCATCTTAATGGCAAAAATGCCCCAATTTACCTGAGGTCACCCCACTGTTTACCAAATGAATTAGTTTAGGAATTTGATGCATATTACAGTATTTAAGGCTCCCCACAATCATGGCATCTCTGATTTCCAAGCCTGGGAAATTTAATTGGAGATTTTAATATGAATGGTTATTTCTATAGCAGATATGCATTTTTCTATAGTTGTATTCAACTACAGTATTTTATCAGCTAGAAGTTATCCTCAGTTAAAAAAGGGGTGACAACCATGATACTTACATCATACTGCAAATGTGTATGGTATGATATTTCAAACATGGCCACAAATTCCTCTAATTAATCAACAGCTTGTCATGCATATGCCTGCTTGCCTCTTGATTTATAGATCAATATGACAGAGTTACGAGGCATTGAGAAAAATCTTGAGGCATCTCTAGAGTCATTGAATATGAAATTACTACAGTGTTTCAGAAAACATGCCATCCAAGCATGCAAAGACAATATGTTAGGAAAAGGTAGAGGGCAAGCCAAGAGCTTCTCCTGTATTCCCCTCATGTACATCAGTGTTTGAATCCTCTGAAGATGTGCATGTGATGCTCAGACATGGAAGCAGAGCATGTGTGTCTTGAGCTGATTTACATTCTAATCGTATTCTTATCGCCTCGTTTTGAGAATGGAACATCCTCTCCTCTCCTCTTCTCTCCTCCGATTTCTTCATACTCTTGTTTTCCTGCTTGACTGCACTATCGCAAATAAAATTGTCCCAGGACTGTAAGACAGGATGTGAGACTGCAATGGCTGACTGCTAGTTAATGCTCTGTGTGTGCGTTCAGCATTGAGACGTGAGTGAGAGTTTAAGTCAGTAACTGCTGCAGTGTTCACACAAACACACACACACACCGAGGAATTCCTCTTCTGCACGCTCTGAGTGTGTGTATGTGTGTGTAGACGACATACTCTACCCTAAAGCAATTCCTACTGAATGAAAGCAAAGCGAATACTTCAGTGTAAAATTTCAAGCTCCACTGCGTTGACGCTCCTCATGTTTATTTCCCAAATGAGTGTACAAATGATTGTTCTAATAATTTTACCATTATAAGAAAATATCTATCTATCTAGCTATCTATCTATAATTTTTCACTCGGAGATTTTTGGCAAATTTAACAAATAATTACAAAGAAAATATAGCAGGGGTTCAAGCACTTAAGGCATTTAAGCATATAGGGAAAAATACATGCATATTATTTAGCAAGACTGTACCCGCCTAAATTAATGATTAAAACAAACATATTTGCCAAATCCAGGTCATTTACTGTAAAAATACAGTGTTTTTGAGTCCTTTTTAACTGTTATAGCACCAGCTGTAGTCCGATCTCCTTAAAACATTGAATGCTTGCTTAATATCACCTGTCTCATGTGCTCACCAGGTTTCAATTATTGACCTAGAGACTCTAGAGAATTATACTACACTGTTGTTTTTCCAGACTGAGCAAAAAACCTAGGACTAGTTCACAAAAGTAGGTTTTTGACATCTTAATCATTTAACAATTGATTTGGTTCAGTGGTTCTAGAGGCAGAGTTGTCCGGAATGAGGAGTTGTATCTCATAATATTAATAATAATGCATGTGTGTGCGAAAAACCTCACAACGTACAATCGTTTATGCCCTTGGAAAATGTGATATCGACCCCCCCCCCAGTGGCCTATTTCTTTCAAATATCTCTCAGACCTTTGGGACTGTATGTCGCACAGGCCCACCAAGTTTTGTTCCGATTGGCATCTGTAAACCTTGTCTAACAGGTGCTCAAATGTCATTGGCCAAAGGCAGCCATGTTTTTTGAGATATGCAAATGTCCTTATAAATACTTGTGGCACTTTGAACCAAGACCGTGCACACCGATTTTCATGTTGAAATGACAAATGGTTGCACAGTTCTTATGTTTTTTTTCCTATAATAGTGCCACCAAGTGGCCAAGGAGTGCGATTTTTGTCCTTTGACCTCAGATTGAGTTCTTACATAAGTGTTCTGAGTTTGGCAAAAATATCTCAGTCCGTTCAGGAGTTATAGGCATTTTACTAAAAGTGGCCCTGCCCCCTTTGCGACAGTGAGTCGAAATTTCAACTTTTTTTGATTAATTATTGATATTCACTCTCCAGAGCATCTTTCTGCACTGGTTTTGTTCCGACTGAGTGAAAAACCTAGGACTAGTTTGCAAAAGTAGGTTTTTCAAAAAATGTGAAATACCTGAACATTTTGGCTTACAATCGAATCTCATGTGTTTTGTCCATCATGAGCCAATGATTCCAATAGCATAAGACACTTGAGTCTGCGACTGACGGTTTATGAGTTATGAACGAGTTCATACTTTTCTTCACTGTAGCACCCCCGTCAGGCCGATTGAGGTGAGCCTTGGTCACATTGTAGGTGGTGTGAGCACTAGCATCCCTCGAAGATTCAAGTCTCTACGACTTACGGTTTTCTCTGCACTATCAGTTTTATGTGGAGATCACTGATCTATGCCCATTCCAACAATTAGAATAGGGTTTCAGCGCTAAGCGCTTGAGATTACAGAATATAGAATTATGTTGAGCTAGAAATAAGCATAGAAATGCCTGTAAAATCTCTGCTCCTGTACTTCACCACAATATCCCGTCCCTTTACCTTATTACCTGGCATGTGCTTGGTAATTTTGTGCACCACCAGAATGGAGAACAGGAACAGACTCACGGACCTGCTGGGACGGCAGGCACTATACACACTCATACATATGCATGCGTACAGTGAGCCAGGACCCTGCTGCGCCCACCCACTCACTCTCATTGGCCACCAGCCCATCGCTGTTGGAGCAGGTGTCGTGCAGTTGGCAGATTCATCTGTCGTCATGACGGGGGCTCCTCTCTCTCTTCTTCTGAGATCATTGTGTCCCCCTTCCACTCCTCGCATCTCTCAACCAAACTCAACAGATTTGCTGGTTCAGGGAAGATGGAATCGTCCGGAAGGCTAATAATCCAGAGCAGTGACCTGCGAAATTAGGGGCCAGGAGAAGAAAGCTGAGCCATTCCAGATCGTGAACAAAACTTGCTGATAAACATGTTTAACTTTGACAGAACGGATGCTGCTTCAGGCCAGAGGATGCCAGCAAGGTTCTTTTTGAGATTAGTGATTCCGATTTGGGCTGGTCTCCCACAAGATGCAAGATTACTGCATCAACACCAGTTAGTTTTGATTCCAGTGAAGTGAAATTAGTATTGCATATAGTGAGTGGGCACAGTCCTGTGTTTGTGTATGGGTGAGGTTTTGCTGTTGTTGTTCTGCGTTGTGTTGAGGAGAGGTGTTCTGTTATAAGTGATAAAACTTAAGTGAGAGAAAGTCCAATAGATTACCAATAAATGGTAAGTAGGGCATATTTAAAGCTGGGCATGGACTCTTTTGAATTAATCCACTAAGAAACCATCAAGCAACTGCATAGCAAACTATATGAAATCAGGGTTGCCAGGTCTGCAAATCAAAACCAGCCCAATTGCTATTCAAAACTAGTCCAAAACTAGCCTAATTGGCTGCGGCAACATTGCAAATGCAGCCCAATTCTGTGAGAAAAACAGACTTGACAACACGATCACTATGTATCTCTCCATCTGTCTTTCAGTCTGTCCATCTGTGTGTCGCTTTATCATTCTATCTATCTATCTATCTATCTGTTTATCTATCTATCTATCCATATATCCATGTATTGTTCTGTTAATTATGTCTGTCATTCCATCCATCCATCCATCTATTTTTGAATCCATCTGTCGATCTCTCTGTTGCTCCACCCATCCTTTGTTTTATCTGTTTGTCTATCCATCCATCCCTCCATTTATCCATCCATCTATCATCCATCCTTTGTTCTATCTGTCATCCATCCATCCATCCATCCATCTGTCCATCCATCCATATGTCCATCTATCCTTTCATTCGTCCATCTATCATCCATCCTTGTTTTATGCATTTGTCATCCATTCATCAGTTAATTCCATCTATCCATACGTCCATCTATCTATCCATCCATTGTTCTGTCGTTATGTCTGTCATTCGGTCCATCCATCCATTAGTTCTCTCTATCATCCATCCTTTGTTTTATCTGTCTGTCCAGCCATCCATCCATCCATCGTTCTATGTATCATTCTGTCATTGTGTGTTGTTCCATCCAACCATCCATCCCTCCATCTGTCTCTCTATTTATCCATCCATCTATCATCCTTCCTTAGTTCTATCTATTTGTCCATCCATCCATCCATCCATCTGTCCATCCATCTGTCATCCGTCCATCGTCCATCCTTTGTTCTATCCATTTGTCATCCATCCATCCATCCATCCATGTATCATTCTATGTATTCTATGTCATTCTGTGTATCATTCTGTCATTATGTCTGTTGTTGCATCCATCTATCCGTCCATCCATCCATCCATCCTTTGTTCTATCTATTTGTCATCCATCTATCCATCTATCATTCTATGCATTCTGTCATTCTATGTATCATTCTGTCATTGTCTGTTGTTCCATCCATCCATTCTATTTGTCATCATCTATCCATCCATCTGTCCATCTGTCCATCCATCCATCATCCATCATCCATCTGTCCATCCATCCATCATCCATCTGTCCATCTGTCTGTCCATCCATCCATCATTTTATGTATCATTCTGTCATTGTCTGTCGTTCCATCCATTCATCCATCCATCATCCATCCTTTGTTCTATGTCATTCATCCATCCATCCATCATTTTATGTATCATTCTGTCATTCTGTCTGTTGTTCCATCCATCCATCCCCTGCAAAATATACAAATATGTTAAACTAGAGTGCTATTTATGCTATTATAAATATTAGTTAAATAGGTAACTGCATTGCATTATTCAGTGTATAGCTTCCAGTTGTCATATCAAGAATTAAATGGTTATTTTGCATTTTCATTTTTGTGCAAAATTATTACATTACATTCATCATCCATCATAATCAACACCCTGGCAACTGTATAACAAACCATATGGAGCACTTGAGCACTCATGATGGTGGGTTTTGCCTGAGCAAGGACTACTAGTACTACTTATAATTAAAAAAAAAAGTTTTATATAAAAGATAGCTTTAGTTTTAGGGTACTGCAAACATAATTGGTTAAAAAAAATCAATAGAAGTCAATGGGAAGTCCCATCATGATATAAAGCACGCACGGCGGGGGTCATCTCGAGGTTGGACAGAGTGATGATTTCTTCTCTCTCATTCTCACTCTCACATTGTTCATCATGCTGGTCAGAAAATAAAGCCTGTAGACTTTCATATGGTCACTATGACAGAGCAAGACCTGGACACGTGCTCAAACAGCATGCCGCACATGTTTTCCTCTCTTGTTTTGTTCTCTCCTTGCCGAGAGTAATGCGTGCGGCGCTTCTGTTGTGTTGTGAAGCTCTCTTCACGTTTAACTCTTTACAGACTGACGACAGTCAAAGAGCGTGACCTGTCTCTTCTCTGCCCTCTCGCTCTCTCTCCTCTCTGTTTTTGTGCGATGGAGTGCGGTAAATATAGAAAAGGAGGGGAGGAGAAAGCAAGAAAGTACACAGTTATGGATCCATTAGCCTTGATCTGTCCAGTCAGGCTGACTGCGATGGGGAAATGACGTGTTCGTTCACCTTGAGGATGTTTTGAGTGAACATCATGCTTGAACCTCATGCTGTTTCACTCTTTCTCGCTCTCTAATGGGTGGAAGAATTTGAGACGCTTTTTTTTTTCTTACTTTAAACTACTATTCTTGGAGTCAGTACCATATTTTTTAAATTTTTATTCAACAAGGATCCATTAATTCGATCAAAAGTGACATTAAAAACTATCATGATCATCAAATGATTGCATTTTCACAAAAATATTAAGCAGCACAAGAGTTTTCAACACTGATAATAATCAGAAATTTTTCTTAAGCAGAAAATCTGCATATTAGAATGATTTCTGAAAGATCATGTGACACTGAAGACTGGAGTAATAGTGCTGAAAATTCAGTTTTGAACACAGGAATAAATTACGTTTTATAGTATATTCAAAAAGAAAACTGTTATTTTAGATTGTAATAATATTTCACAATATTACTGATTTTACTGTATTTTTTTAATAAATAATTGCAGCCTTGGTGAGCAAAAAACGTTTTTTGCTATTTCAAAAAAGTAACAATGTTACTTTCATTAGCGTAATGCAACAATGTAACAAAATATTTTTAAAATTAACATTTTAAAAAGACACCATGTAGCCCTAGGGATAAATTAATTGCTATTTCGAAACACTGGCTGTGATTCATGCATCAGATCCCAAACTTTCACCTCCAGAGTTTGAGCACAACCACCTACAGAGTAGATAAAAACAGCATGTACCTGAAATGTCAGAATAACCGAACGACCCGGAACAGTGAGGTAGGAGAATTTGTGATTATGATTGTGATGGAGACGTGTCTCGCAATCGGGCAAAGTGTAAAGGCCGCACCTAGACAGAAAGAGTAGGCTGTTCGAATCACCGATCTTTCATTTACTTTCGCTCTGTAACGACAGACTCACTGAGGTGTGTTGACAGGTAAAGAGAGAGAGGAGGAGGAGAAGGACACCATGCAATCTAGCGTAAAAAAAAAATGGAGAATAAAAATGGGTTATTATAGCACTAAAGGCAATGTCAGACAGAGGAAGTGCAGGTGAGGGACACAGAGCAGAGAGAGGCTGCTTTCTCCAGGGACAAAGCTAAAGATACGGCCTGCTCTCTTTCTCTCTCTATCACTCTCTATCAAGGTTATGACCTCATTTTGCGGCTGAACTGTACAGTAAGTGTGTCATAGGGACAGACTGGAGTCACTGTAGTGTGTTTAGAAAGTGGAAAAGAGAATAGCTCTGTAACATTTGTGCGTTTGTCCAGTGTAAGATAATAAAATTTAATTAAATTTTTTATAAATGTATAAGTGAATGTTTGTTTGTTTGTTTTTGTGCACAAAACCTTATTAACATTATAAGTGAACCTCAAGGAACATATTCAAAAAATAATCCTTAAAATTACATTTTAAAAAAAATTCTATTTCCACTTTAATTTTTTTTTTTTTAAATTTTATCTATCTGTCCAGTGTGTAGTTTTATTATTTTTTAAAATATGTATATATAGTTTTATATGAAAGTCCATTTCTGCCACTGAATATAAAATTAAAAACGATTGACTTATCTCTCAATTTTAACTTTTCTTCTCAGAATTGTGATAAAATCAAGTTAATAAGTCAAAATTGCATGATATAAAAAAGTCAGAATTGCAAGGTCAAAGCTTTTTTTTTTCTCTCAATTGCGAGTTTGTTTTCGCAGTTCTGACTTTGTGAGATATAAACTCACGATTGCAAGAAATTAAGTCTTTCGAGATAAAAACAGTTCTGATTGTTTTCTCGCAAATGCAAGTTTGTATCTCACATTTCTTATTTTTTTTTAGAATTGAGAGATATACTCACAATTGCGAGTTATGAAGTCCTAATTTTGAGAGGAAAAAATACTGAGAAAATACTTCTCAGAATTGCGAGTTTATATCGCAGTTTATATCACAATTGCATGTTATAAAGTCAAAATTGCAAGATAGAAACGTGCAAATCAGAGAAAAAGTCACAATTGCGAGATATGAGATGAGATATAGACTTGCAATTCTGAGAGAAAAGTCAGAAGTGTTAGTTTATATCTTGAAATTCTGGCTTTATTTCTCAGAATTTTGAATTTATTTCTGAAGTTGGAGAGTTTGTCAGGCAATTCTGAGTTTATAACTCACAACTGTGAGTTTATATCACACAATTCTGAGAAAAAAATTCAGAATTGCAAGATTATATCTCAAGTCAATTCTGACTTTATAACTTGCAATTCCGAGTTTATATCACAGTTCTGAAAAAAAAAATTCAGTATTGCAAGATGTAAACTTGCAATTGCAAGAAAAAAAATCATAATTGTGACATAAAAAGTAAAAATTTTATTCAGTGGTGGAAACAGGCTTCAATAGTTTTCATTACTTTTTATACATTGTTTTTAGTCATTTTGGTACTCCAAGTTAAACTAATACTGAGATATATGTAACTAAAATAAGTGTTTTTTTTTAAAACATGATATAATTTTATATTTATTTCGTGACTTTGGAGCAAAATGCATGTTTTTCTGTGTGCACGATTTTCAGCTTTCTCTTTGTGCAAACTTCAGTAGCTTAGTCATGATTTGAGCTCACACACACACACACACACAGATCCCTGGTGAGGGCCGTCTGTGGTTTTCAGTCCGCTAGAGCAGAGGTTCAGAGGCGAGCTGATGTTCTCTGGGTCTGACAGCTCGTGACAGGGAAAGAAAAGACAGAATTTGAGCCGAATCGTCAAACATGGCCTTCAGCTGAGCTCCCCGTCACAAACCAGAGCTCAGGGGTCACACACACACACACATCAGAGTGATCCCTCAAAACCCAGACTTCTGCTTCTGCCCCAACCCAAAGTCCAACATGTCACTGTGTTTGCAGAGTACTTGTAAAGACAAAAAGTACAAGTCACATCGTGTTTTTCCAGGACAGGTCTCAGACACGTTTAGAGTAGAATAGGGGAAGCTCCAGTGATTTGGGTGAACCCATCACTGCTCTTGTGTGTTGTGTGTTTTTTTTTTTTTTCTGATCTGCTGGGATTCCCAGGTGTGACAATTTACAGAAGACACTCAAGAGAGCAATTACTTCAAACACTGTTTAACAATGGCATCAAGAAGATTATTGAAGCTAAACATCGTTTATTGACGCATTATTGATCATTCATTGATTTGCTGCTGAAAAAAAGCTGTTTTTCTGCATTATCCATTTTGTTTTCTTGGAAAAAAAACATCTATATAATCTTAATGAGAAACTTCTATGAAGTAAATGTTTTCCATGTATTGATTTTTTTTTTCTATATGCATATATCTTACAAAAAAATTAATTAGTAGATGCTTTTTTGAAGTGTTGATACGTTTGCTCAGAATATAATTTTGTATTTATCTTTTTTATTTTGGAGTGAAATGCATGTTTTTGTGTGTGTGCAATTAAGTAGTTTTCTTGTTTCATTTAACTTTTTGTTTTTCATTGTTTTAAGCACAAAACTTTTTTTTATTTTGAAAAAAAAAAACAAAAAAACAATAACACTTTTAATAACACTTTTTTTTTTTTAAATGTTGATCTGTTTACTCATTCATTTCACTTACTCATGATATATATGAGTCTTATATATAAATAAATTAAGGCTGTCAAATGATTAACTGAGATGAATCCAAAATAAAAGTTTGTTTACATATTATATGTGCGTGTACTTATTACATGCATATATACACATACATGTCAATGAAAAACATGAAAAATATTTTAGACTTATGTAAAATATTAATATTTATTTATAATCTAAATTATATACAGGTATAAATATAAATAAATAAAATATATATAATATTTTTTCAAATATATACATGTATGTTTGTGCATTTATATATACATAATAGATATACGGAGTAAACACACATATAGTAAACATAAACTTTTATTTTGGATGTGATTAATCGTTTGACAACCCTACAATAAATATGTACATGTATATAATGTTTAGATATTTATTTATATTCTTAATTGTGGAATTATGTTAATAACAATTACTTTATTAAATGTAACAGTTACTGTAATGCATTCATATAAATCAAATAAATGAAGGAAAAAAATCAGGGGCAATGCAAAGTAATAATATGAAACAAAAGTACAACGGGAATTAATTTAGAAACATAATACAAGTACACTAGAGCCTGTGTTTCTCTCTCCTGGGAGGCCTTTGATATTTTTCCCCCATCATCCATTGTTGTGGTAGCAGTGTTTGGAAATGCAATTTGTGTTTCTGTCTGATGCCTTGATATATTTTTTCATTTCTGTTTGTGCCCCATCTGTTATACAGTCTCACTGGATCTTTCATCTTTGGCTTTCTTGGATTTTTTTTTTTTGTGTATTTTTTTATTTTATTTTATTTTTATTTTTTTTCACAAACGGACTGTAGTTAGCTTGGTATCTTTTACAGTTTTACACATTTGCATTTAGTTTTATTTGTATTTGCGTTTGGTTTCATCAATTGTTCAGTTTCTCTTTCTCTGACTGCGTCCATTTGTTTTTATTTCGTCTGGTTGGAAAAGTGTCTTCTGTTTTTCTTTATCAGGGCTCTCTGTGGAAATAAATGGTAATGTCATTTCTTTATCTTCCTCATATTTCATTCTCTGTGTTCTCCCTCACCTCATCTGCCCTTTACATCATCCCTCCATCTTTCTTCACGTCACTCACTCCTCCATCAGTCTACAACGTCCCTGTCAGTCTCTTAAGAGATTTATGTACCGGATCGATGCGTTCTGTACAGTGTCAGAAATTTACTTTTTTATTAACGGCCAACATTTGCCCCCAAGAAATTGATTTCAGAGGCATTTTTTTCAAACATACAAAAACACATCATGCCGTTCATTTGTGTGAAATATGTCACAGTAAATTTGATCTGAACAATTTTAGCTGTTGGCTGTAAAATCAGCATATCATAACTGAATAAACTATATTGCTACAATAAATTTTACATAAATTAGGCTGGGTTTCATTTTAGATTATATAGCAATCAACTGTTTAACTTCAGATTTTGATGTATCTCGTTTTTCATTTGTTAGGAGAGTTTTTTTTTTTTTTCTCATACAGTATTTTCAGAGCTGATAAAAAAAAAAAAAACGCCTTTAAAACATTCTGACCAATCGTACTTTGTTTTCTCAGACAAGCTTTGCTCATTTTATAGACTATATAGATAATATTCAATCAAATTTAAACTCTTTATGAGCACACTTGATAGAAAATATAGGTATTATGGATATGGATATATAAAATTTAGATTATTTTAATTTACTGAAAAAAAATATATTTATAATACATGTATTTCAATATGGTAGTATAAAATAGTCAAAAAGTCATATGTTTCCCAATAATATGTTGAAAAAGCCATATCATTTTCATATCACATTCAACCCTGGTATTTAGCTGTATTTAGCTGCTTTTGTAAAGCTGCTCATTCTACTCTGCATTTAAGCATGAAAATGACCTCAAATATAAATAAATTTAAGTTTTTATTGTGATATAACTTGTTTTATTTGTGTCCGAAAAACTATGGTCACTTAAGTTACCCACTAGAACCCCCCCACCTTTCAAAAATGAATGGTTTGCCCCATTCTCGCATAATATGTACAGTATGCTGATATTTCCTCTAGAAGCACCCATGCTTCCATGTCAAGTATAGGCCCAAAACACAAAAAATGTCAGCTAAGTTACCTGTCAACTGTGTTACCCAGTAAAGGTAACATGGTGGACAGTAGCAAACATACATGGTATTTTCTGCACATATTCCTACAGATCACCTTTTTTATGCAGCACTTTATACAATATAGATTGTTTCAAAGCAGCTATGGAAGGTCATGTTTGGGTTTTTGGGAAAAAATTTTTTTTCACATTGTCAAATTCTAAATAAATAATTATAGAATGAGCCATATATATATAAAATGTGTAAAAAAAAAAAAAAAATATATATATATATATATATATATATATATATATATATATATATATATATATATATATATATATATTTTTATTTTTATATATATAATTTATTTATTTTTTTACATTTTTGAGGGGCCATTTTTTTTAATCAATTTTGTCCCTTACTGTATTTCATTCTGATCCCAGTGTTACGTCTGGACAGAAGGTCCATTTAAAATATGCATAAAGACATTAGGAAAGAAAAATGGACCAATTAATCAGTGAAATTGAATGAACTCTCTTTTCTGCAAGTCCAGCACTGAGATCTCAGACGAAGAGAATGGAGAGCGAGGGAGATCTGCTGACATCCGTCTACTTTTCCTGGCTCGGCTGCTTCGGGCAAGTCAGCACCACTATGAAATGTGGCGTCTTTCCTGAGCTCTGCGTCCTGATTGGCCGAGCATCGTTGCGCGTTCGCGAACCCTTCGTCAGTCTACGAACCCCCCGCCTGCGTTTCTTAATCCTGCTCTGCTGGTTCTCTCTCTCTAATCTCAGCCTGATCTATAACGACACACCTGGGAGCCGATCGGTCTCACAGCCATTAGGAAAAGGTTATGGAGATATAGCGTTTCCACCAGGTGGGAGTAATTAACGCTGTGTGTATTGCTTACAAGGGTTTTGGATCCTACTGATAACAGACAGACGGGGAAAGCAAATAATTACGGGACTCTTGACAATCTGTTGTCTCTGGAATTAATTACAAGCCTTGAATAGATCCATAATGAATCTTTAATACGTATTAAAGCAGTAAGTTCTCCCATACGCTGGAGTTTCTTGATATAATCTCAGGGTGATACTACAAACATGTGCGTGGGGATACTTTCATTACATCTACAAGATGAAACTTTAATTTCACACTGTTTGGCTTTTATCGTACAGGACAATGAAATTCTGACGTACTTGCAATGACTGAGGAAATGCACAGCAATAGTTTGCCCAAAAATTTTAATTTGCTGAAAATGTACTCCCCCTTAGGCCTTCCAAGATGTAGATGAGTTTGTTTCATCATCAGATTTGGAGAAATGCAGCATTATATTACTTGCTCACCAATGGATCCACTGTAGTGAATGGGTACCATCAGAATAAGAGTCCAAACAGATGATAAAAACCTCACAATAATCCACAAGTAATCTATAACACTCCAGTCTATCAATTAACATCTTGTGAAGCCAAAACCTACATGTATGTAAGGAATAAATCCATAATTAAGACATTTTTTGACTTCAGCCCATAATCCATAATATTGCGTTCTTCAGTGGAAAAAAAAAAATCTGAATCAGGAGAGAAATATGCACAGATCAAGCAACATTTATAAGCAAAAACAGTCCAAAACAGTTCTAAGCAAATATGTGGGTGGATTTTGATGTGAGAAGACAACAGGAGATGAACTTTTCCATGGTGTTTCATGCACATATTCCTACAGATCACCTTTTTGCATAAGATGGACTTTTCCACTGGAGGAAGTGTTATTATGGATTATAAACTCAATGGTTTAAAGTTAAAAACACTGTAATGATGGATTTGTTTCTTACAAACACACAGCTTTTCTCTTCTCAAGATGTTAACTGATGGACTGGAGTGGTGTGGATTATTTTGATATTTTTATCAGCTGTTTGGACTCTCATTCTGACGGCACCCATTCACTTCAGAGGATCAATTAGTGAGCAAATGATGGGATGCTATAGGCTATTTCTCCAAATCTGATAAAGAAACAAAATCATCTGCATCTCGAATGGCCTGAGGATGAATAAATGTTCACTTTTGAACTTATTTTTTTTTTTTAAGAAATGTATCCTGCAATACACTGTAACATGCTATAAAATCCATCAATCTTCAAAATCACTGGCTTTTTATGTCAACTGAGATTTTAAACAAGCATTAGAGTTAAAATCATACAGCTTTACTGGTGCAATAATTAAGATGAATGTTAAGTTTTCTTCCTTTATTAGGTAGGAAACGTGCATCAATCTATAATCTCACACTCTCAGTGTCAGCTGAGGAAAGAAGTCAATATATTTATTACCAATACAGATCTTCCATCCTGATTTTTAGGCTGAAGTTTATTGCATGGTTAGGTCGGTATTTAATCAGCTATGTGGTTTCAGCAGCATGTTAATTATGTGGTTTTGGTTAATCAGCAGATACGTATTTATCATTAAACAGATGCAGTTTTGTGTTTATTTTTGAAAAAGGTCTCTTTTGCTCACCAAGGCACAATAGAATCAATACAATAGAATCAGTAATATTGTGATATATTATTACCATTTAAAATAACTGTTTTCTATTTTAATATATTCTAAAATGCAATTTATTCCTGTGATCAAAGATGAATTTTCAGCATCGTTACTTCAATATTCTTCAGAAATCATTCTAATATGCTGATTTCCTGCTCAAGAAACATTTCTGATTATTATCAATGTTGAAAACATTGTGAAAACCATCATACATTTTAGTTTTCAGGAATCTTTGATGAATAAAAAGTTCAAAAGAACAGCATTTATTTGAAATAGAAATCTGTTGTAACATTATGAATGTCTTGCGTCACTATTGATCAATTTAATGTATGCTTGCTGAAAAAAAGTATTCATTTCTTTCAGAAAGTGAGGGTGAAAGTGTCTGCCAGATGATGATGCAGTAGGTCATTGAGGTTTCAGTAGGTCAGTAGTGTTCTGTCATGCAGACTCATGTAGTGAAGCTCAGTGGTCTGCTGCTCTGGAGGTCGAGGGTCTGTAAAGTTCCTCAGTGTTTGCCAAACCACAGTCAGACTGCAGATTGATAGTGTAATCAGTCCACACATTCGCCAACTGCTGAGTAAACCTGCTCTCAAACCAGAGTGAGTGTGCTGCTGCTAACACTGAGTCTCTCCAGCTGTTACATTTCTGGAATTACCTTCTTGGAAATGACATGAATAATGAATCAATTTCATGAATGCTGTGTATATTATTAAATGAATAAATAATGCAGGACTGAAGTTCAGAGAGAGTGTGCAGGTATTTAGGTGTGGTTTCAGTCTGCACTCATGAATGGCTGTCTGTGCTGAGATATGTAAGAGATATGTTATCTAACTGTCTATCTATCTATCTATTTATCATTCTATCTATCGTTTTAATTAGCGTTCTAATTATCGTTCTGTCATTCTGTCTACCATTTATCTATCATACTGTCGTTCTATCTGTCTGTCTATATGTCTGGCGTTCTATCTATCATTCTTGCGACCTATCTATCTATCTATCTATCTATCTATTGTTCTATCGTTCTCTCTAATTATCGTTCTGTCTGTCGTTCTATCTATCTGTCTATCTATCTATTGTTCTATCTATCGTTCTATCTAATTATCGTTGTCTATCGTTCTATCTGTCTATCTGTCTATCTATCTATCTATCTATCTGTCTATCTGTCTGTCTATCTATCTATTGTTCTATCTATCGTTCTAATTATCGTTCTGTCGTTCTGTCTGTCTATCTATCTATCTATCGTTCTATCAGTCGTTCTATCATCTATCGTTCTATCTATCTATCGTTCTATCATTCTATCTATCGTTCTATTCTGTCTGTCGTTCTATTGTTCTGTCGTTCTATCATTCAGTCACTATCATTTTATCATTCTATCTGTTGCTCTTATGTAATTGTTCTGTCTAGCATTCTATCATTTTATTGTTCTATCTATCTATCTATCATCTATTGTTCTATCTAATTGTTGTCATTCTATCTTTTGTCTATCCATCTTTCTGTCGTTTCTTCTATCGATCATTCTATTTAATTATCGTTCTGTCATTCTGTCTATCATTTTATCTATCGTTTTATCCATCATTCTATTATTCTGTCTGTCGTTCTGTTCTACCTATCGTTCTATCTATCGTTCAGTCACTATCATTTTATCATTCTATCTGTTGCTCTATTATGTTATTGTTCTGTCTATAATTTCGTGTCGTTTTATTGTTCTATCTATTGTTCTATCATTCTATGTATATAATAAAAACTATAATTTAATAAATAAGTTATTATATATCTTAAATATTTATTTCATTATTTTTTTAAAGAGTATTTAAAAAATAAAAACATAAAATTTATTTATTTAGAATATTTATTTATTAAAATGTTATTTATATATTATATTTAATAATTATATATATTTTTTTTTACTTTTTGTTATTGGTGTATATTAGTGATTCTTCTGGTGTAAATTATGTTGTTCTGTATTGTTTTTTGTTTTGGAAACTGTAAAAATGAAATTAATAAAAAACTGACTAGACTAGACTAGAATAGAACAGAATAGAATAATTGGACAGTAATAATTAAAACATGCCTTCAGTGTCCATTGTTGTTCATTATCGTTATTGTGTTCTCAAGCAGTAGTTCCTGATTAAGGGCACTGATTGATCTGAGAAGATTGATTAAATGCAACTTGATTTAGACGTTTGGATGTTACTGGATTTAAAGCAGGTCAATATTTCCCTTCTCTGGTGCATATGTGGGAAAACTAGATGGACTGAATCTACTAAAGCCAAATTAACTTGCCTTTCTTATATGCATTAACCAGATCTGCAGTGTTTTTTGCTGAATGTGCACGTTGTTAACATCAAACTCAGTTGCCACTGAAAGCTTGTATGCTATTTGTGTAGCTCACCTTTATAGTGTGTTTCAAATCACTAATGAAGATCTGTTGAGCTAAGATGCTGCTTTAGAGGGGTGTAGATAAGATCCTCTGCCTGCTTCTGTTATGGAAATGCATTAGCGTACGATCTGTACGAGTGCTTGGCCACCTCATGGTAGATGATGGATGAGATGCTGCCCTGTTCCTCTTGTCCTCCTCAACCTCGTCCATTTGCCAATCAACCCAGATTGAAAACGAATGCAGCGTCAGGCGTCTGCCCTTCTCTGAAATCATTTGGATCGAGAAGCTGATGATAGGAGACGTTTCTCTATTTCATTAAGAAGCTTAAGTAGGGCAAGGTGTCTCTTGGTTTGCTGTGGTGGAGCTTTGATTGCATTGATTCAGATGTAGTGAAGACATCATCCGGTCACAGATGAGGACTCTCTAAGGTACTATGAATCAGATTTCACATGCTGCCTTTTCCTTTTACGTTTAGCTCATCCTGACACATTTTAATAGACATTAGTGGGATTTTACGTTAGTAGATTGCTGTGGGCTAGGGCAAAAAACAGCAAAAATCTCTGTTTTGTATTATAGCAGTGTTGCAGTGATGCTGGTTAAACCTGTGCATTTTCAGTGCAGACAGATGGTTTTTGTCTTCAATTTGCTTTTCATGAATTTTTATATTTATATATTTAGATTTAGATTTTTTAAGAAGTTTAAGATAAACTGTTATTTTTAAAATATTAAAAAACGCAAAGTCCCGTTGAGTTTATTCTTATTTGTGATTAAATATTTTATATAATCGTCATTTAATGAACAGACGTTCTGAATAATATCCAAGATTTTTATGTGCAATATCTTTGCCATAGAAACGAAAATCATCAAAAATAAACTGTGATGCGTCAAGCCAGAGAAGCTTGTTTTGGAAATGACCTTCTGTTGAACAAGAGGAGGTGGATGACAGAAACTCATACATTGCAATCAACAAAGTCTAGTTAATTTCACAGTTTTCCAAGCTAAGCCGAGTTTTGCATTTAATTGCTTTTTGTTTCCAATTTTGAAGAACAAAATTCTCTGTGCACCTGTGAAATGTGTAAAAATGTCCTTGAATGTTATTAGATTATCACCAAACTGGCTTACGTATGTTATTATGTTAGTTTGTTTTGGCTAAATGTGACTATTATTTGGTGGGTAAATATTAGAATGGGTGAATCTCACAAAGACATATTTCATATCTCACTTCAAAATGAGAAGAAAAATAAGTTTTTTTAAAAAAAATGTTTTGCATAAAATACATTTACATCCTCAAGTGCTCATTACTATAATGCAGAATAATGCATTACTTTATGTTCAGTTATGCCTTTGATATATAATATAAGCTTTGCATTTGAATAATATGCTATGAATTGAGGAATGTACTTATTTTGTGTCACAAATAAAAAAAATGATGTTCTGTAAAATGGGCATAGTTTTGTTTATGCAAAATATATTTTATGTTCTTCACTTTGTCTTTAAAAATAAATTAAAATAAATGTCTATTTATGTTGGGTAAAATATGACTTAAAACAGTATTATTTAAATGTCATTGATATAGTATTAATTTTTGTTAGAAATTATATTTTTAAAGTTTTGATTATAGTTATATCAGTTTATTTTGAGTAATTTTATTTGTTTTGGGGGATTGTAAATGTCTGTAGGGTTTTGTTTTTTATTTAATAGATTTTTAGCTTGTGAATTCAGTAAAAATCAAACAAAAATAATGCTTTGGCAACTAGCTAAAATAAAATGTTTGATAATAATATAATATAATGTAATATAATATAATATAATATAATTTTATTTCAGTTAGCATTTATTTTTGCATTTTACTAATATGCTTACTTAATTTACTAATATTCCTTAATTTAGGCTTAGTTGTGTTTATGCAGATTATATTTTATTATGTTCTTCTTTTTGTTTCTTTATTAATAAAGGAAAATAACAAATAATTTAATTTATTTTGATGCTGGGTAAAATCTAAAAAAGTGTCATTGAGATTTTTTTTGTTAGTATTTTAAATTCAGTTGTATTTGTACTTTTGTGATTTTAGTTTTAGCAATTTTATTGTGAGTAATTTTGGTAGTTTTTTGTACATTTTTCTGAATTTTTTTGTAAATGTTTTTTTTTTTTTTTTTTATTAAGCTTGTTAGTTCAGTACTTCAAGTTAAACTAAACAAAAATGAGAA
The DNA here is from genome assembly GCA_012976165.1 of Labeo catla. NCBI lineage: Eukaryota > Metazoa > Chordata > Actinopteri > Cypriniformes > Cyprinidae > Labeo > Labeo catla. The sequence goes on along the minus strand of VONZ01000211.1, from coordinate 78,305 downwards.
ATATTGCTTTGGCAACTAGGTTTATATATATATATATATATATATATATACGTTTGTGACTTTCTAAATAACATTTCTTGACAGTTTTTATTGGATTCACATAGAAGTAATAGTGAAATTCTTGCACTTAAGTAAAGATTTTTCACAATTTTCAAATCTCAAGTAGATTTCAAATTTGATTCTTTTGCTTCAAGAACTGGTCAAACATCAGTGCACTATTTCAAGCATTACTAAAGTCATGTATCTCCGTGTCCCAGCGGGACGGAGCGATGAATGCAGGTAACGTGCTGAACGGGACTCTAGGGAGCCCAGACTTGGATTAGCCCTGCGGATCTCCAGGGAACTAAACAAGCCTGGTCTGGTCTGAATGAAATCCATTCTTCTGAAAGAGAGCTGATGTACAGATATGTCTCTGATTTGCTCTGTGGTTTCTTTCTAAAGATGAAGAAAATGGTTTGTGGTGTTTTTTGAAATCAATTGTCTGAATAGACGTGCCCCTGCGGGCTGCTTACGGATACGGGTCGCGGGTTTCTTCTGTTCCCCGGGAGATTTCTGGTTAAATGAAGTTACCGCTGGGTCACGACTGCAGGAGAGAAGGAGAAATCAATAGAGAGAGAAACACGACGTGAGAGAGTTTCATCAATGACCTCATTTCAGTGTCAGTGTCAGTCTCCAGTCCTATTTAGATGGTAATTGTTTTTCATCAGGACGTCGTTTACAGACGGTTTAATTTGGTTTCATTTAATTGGCCCAAAATTTGTGTTGAATCCTTTTTTGACCATAGCCGTAGGCTTTTTCACACTTTGTAGTAGTGAGAGTTTGTGGATTTGGCACAATGGAAGCTTCTTTCTCTGGACATTTTGAAGTGATGCTTTATGAAGAAAATGTATTCAGATTTACTGCTAAAATGGATCATTATAATAGCAGAAACAGGTAATGCATGAACTTTTGCTTACGTTTGCATCCTCAACGAGAGACAAGTGTCATTGCACATCTTATTATAAGTCCCTCATTCCCTGTGCATGAGTTTTACCTCAAGAAAAGCCATATAATGTCTTCAAGTTTTCCTTAAAGGGTCTTGCTTATGAGTTTAGATGCTGTTTTAAGTGATTTTGTTCACTATAAAATTTTTATTTCACTCTTTTTCACAAAGCATGGAGCATTCTAGCAAAGAGCAAAAAAAAAATGCTTCAGATGATTAATTGAAGCTTTTTCAGTGTATCTTCTGGCAAGATGTTGTTTGTGCATCAATATTACATAAAATGCATACTAATTAAATTCTTTAGTTATTAACTTGTACAATTACACTACCATTCAGAAGCTTAGGGTCATAAATACATACTTTTTATTCAGTGAATGGATGCTTTACATTGACCAAAAGTGATAGTAAAGATATTTATAATGTTACCAAAGACTGCATTTCAAGTAAATGCTGTTTTTTTGAACTTTCTGTTCATCAAAGATCATGTAAAACTGTCGCAGTAAATGTATTTCCACCAAAATATTCAACACAACTGTTTTCAACATTGATAATAATCAGAAATGTTTCTTGAGCAGCAATTCAGCATATTATTTTTTATATATTTTTGACTTCTCTTAAATACTTTGTTATATTAAAATATTATTTTATATATTTTTTTCCTTTTTTTAGTAATTAAATGTATGTATTAATAATAATAATAATAATAATAATGATTATTATTATTATTATTATTATTATAAAATAGGTATTTTAAATATAAGTAGTATTTCTATAATATTACTGATTTTACTGATTTTTTTTTTTTATTACACAAATGCAGCCTTGGTGAGCAGAAGAGACTTGTTTCAAAAACATTAAAAGTCTTAACAACCCCAACATTTTTGAACACACTCAAAGACTTTCCCACTTATAATTATTGTAAATAATAATTTATTGTCGATTGTCTGAATAGGGCTTTTGTTTGACATGAAAGATGAAAGACTTTGTAACATCAGTGACGTAAGATCAGCATTTAAATGACAGATGAAAGAACAAATAAAAAAGAGAGATTACAAACACACCCTTCTATGCACATATTATATTTATGCCTGTATTTTTATGGAGATGAGTAATGATGTAACTATAGATTAACTATTGTGGATTGATAATCTCAGATGAACACAGTGTCTGCTGGATGGGAACATTCAGTCAGTCTGAAAGCACAGAGGAGGATGAAAGTCATACAGAGATAAACACATCTTGCCGTCAGCATCTACTGAATGACCGGACGTGTCCTCATTCCTCACATTTCGTTCCTTCAGTATATCTAGAGAGGCTAGTTGAAAGGGAAAATCAGGAAATGAAAAAGTGAGAGAGATTAATCAAAGGGAATCCCTCATTCCACTCTCATCAATCAGAAATCAATACGCCGCCCTCCAAACCTCAAGAGGAAACGGCTTTCATCAGCTTGAGAAAATACACTCACACCTAATTAATAGAGGCTGTATTGATTTGCTAATGTACAAAAATATATTTAATTAGATATTAAAAAACTAATTTATTTTATTTATTTATTTATTTACAATTAAATACATTTTAATTTTAAAAAGTATTTCTATGTATTTTTATAGTTGGGGAGTCATAAACAAGTCCAGAGATTTGGTCAGTTTTCTCGTCAGGATTTTTCTGCTGTTTTTATACTCTGAATGCTTAATATTAAATGTTTAAACCAAGGTTATATTCTTGGTTGCTATTTTTCTAAAAGAGCGTCTATTTTATTAAATATCTAAATATTTAATCAATTGTTTATTTGATTTATAGATAGAATGTATTGATATAATTATATAAATGATTACATTAACAAGGGATTTTTGGGTAAAGCTTACGGTTTCGTAACTAGTTGCTTTTTAGCATGCATATTACTAGAATATTAGGCATTTATTAGTACTAATTAAGCACATATTAATGCCTTATTCTACATGCCTAATCCTACCCAATACCTAACTTAACAACTAACTATTAATAAGCAGCAATTTAGGATTTTACTGAGGGAAAATTCATAGTTAATAGTGAATAGCATCCATACTCACCTGTATATGTATGAATTAAGACACAGGGAACAGTAATTATGTACAAATTGTTCGTTGACTCTGTGAAGCGGTTGAAAGAGAGAGCGTTTAATCATCTGGAGTCCTTACAACCTCTCAACTCGTCAGACCCTGCAGGCATCTGCTAATGCTAGCGTTAATGAAGCAGCTCGCGGGTATGTCTCTGTGATGACCGGATGGCCTGCGATTCGCCCGAACGGCGAGAGAGAATTATGTGCTGTGTAATGGTATTAATAAACTCAGACTGGCAGTAAAATAGCACTGAAAAGGACAGGTCTGTGTCTCAAATGGACTTCATATGCTTCTGTGTTCATTATCAGTAAATGTCAGGTCTGTGTACATCACATAGCGCTGCTGTTTAGATACTGTCTTTTACATTAACCTCAGCCTGTTGACCACCCACTGACTGTTTACTGACTGCACTTTACCCGGTTTTAAGTGTTTCTGGAGAAGAACTAGTCACTAGTTACATAGTTTGGTAGGTTAATGGAATATTTGAGTGATACTTGAGTGATGGTCATTTTGTAATAGCAAGTAAACTAGTTTTCTGAGTACTGAGTTAGAGTACAGTTTAACTGGTTTGGCAGGTTAGTGGAGTACTTGAGTGATAGTCATGTAGTAGCAAGTGAACTAGTTTTCTGAGTTCTGAGTTAAACTGCTCTTTAACTAGTTTGGCAGGCTAGTGGAATACTTGAGTGATATTCATTTTGTAGTAGCAAGTGAACTAGTTTAGTTTCTGAGTACTGAGTTACACTACCATTTAACTAGTTTGGCAGGCTAGCGGAATACTTGAGTGATGGTCATTTTGTAGTAGCAAGTAAACTACTATTCTGAGTACTGAGTCACACTAACGTTTGACAAGTTTGACAGGTTAGTGGTATATTTGAGTGATATTCATTTTGTAGTAGCAAGTAAACTAGTTTAGTTTTCTGAGTACTGAGTTACACTACCGGTTAACTAGTTTGGCAGGTTAGTGGAATACATGAGTGATAGTCATTTTGTAGTAGCAAGTAAACAAGTTTAGCTTTCTGACTACTAAGTTACACTACTGTTTAACTAGTTTGGCAGGTTAGTGAAGTACTTGAGTGATAGTCATTTTGTAGTAGCAAGTAAACAAGTTTAGTTTTCTGACTACTGACTTACACTACCGTTTAACTAGTTTGGCAGGTTAGTGAAGTACTTGAGTGATAGTCATTTTGTAGTAGCAAGTAAACTTTTTTAGTTTAGTTTTCTGACTACTAAGTTACACTACTGTTTAACTAGTTTGGCAGGTTAGTGAAGTACTTGAGTGATAGTCATTTTGTAGTAGCAAGTAAACACGTTTAGTTTTCTGACTACTGACTTACACTACCGTTTAACTAGTTTGGCAGGTTAGTGAAATACTTGAGTGATAGTCATTTTGTAGTAGCAAGTAAACTAGTTTAGTTTTCTGACTACTGAGTTACACTAGGCCTAACTAGTTTGGCAGGTTAGTGAAGTAATTTGAGTGATAGTCATTTTGTAGTAGCAAGTAAACACGTTTAGTTTTCTTGACTACTGACTTTACACTACCGTTTAACTAGTTTGGCAGGTTAGTGAAATACTTGAGTGATAGTCATTTTGTAGTAGCAAGTAAACACGTTTAGTTTTCTGACTACTGAGTTACACTACGGTCTAACTAGTTTGGCAGGTTAGTGAAGTACTTGAGTGATAGTCATTTTGTAGTAGCAAGTAAACACGTTTAGTTTTCTGACTACTGACTTACACTACCGTTTAACTAGTTTGGCAGGTTAGTAGTATACTTCAGTGATAGTCATTTTGTAGTATCAAGTAAACAAGTTTAGTTTTCTGACTACTAAGTGACACTACTGTTTAACTAGTTTGGCAGGTTAGTGAAATACTTGAGTGATAGTCATTTTGTAGTAGCAAATAGACTAGTTTAATTTTCTGAGTTCTGAGTTACACTGCCATTTAACTAGTTTGGCAGTTTAGTGGAATACTTGAGTGGCAGTCATTTTGTAGTAACAGGTAAACTAGTTCTGTGTTACAACAAGTTCGGCAGATCTGTGCAGCAATTCTGTACTGTATTTACTTATTAGTTTTGACATAAAGCACATATGCTAGTAAAGACCATCAATAATCTTCATGAAAATGAATTAAACAGAATTTGGACATTTTATCACCAGTTAACCATTTAATTTATTTTTACAGGTTAATAGCTTGATTAATTCAATGCTGCTGCCTTTTGTTAACTATTTTATTTATTTGGCCCTTTTTTTAAATCACCCAGTGGATTTCACGAGCATGTGGATGCCTTCACGCACCAGCAGTGATCCGAGCACCGCTTGCATACAGGGACGCTGTCTGAATAAACAGTAAACACTGGGAATCTCTCTGATGGGATCAGATCCAGGGACAGAGCAGCGTGAAGCGACGCTTATGACCGTTTCAGTGCACATAAACACACACATCTACACACACACACTGTTTATCTAATTATTCGTTCTCGTCTGGTTTGCGAGCCTGATCGATACCGGCAGCTTGTTCTGGTTGCCTGGGCCCAGAGGCGGCCGTCAAACACACGCACACACATGCACTTAAATGTTTCATTTGCTATCTGAGAGCCTTGGTAGCAGCTGTTTCCCTGGTGTGATCATCACCAAACAGACCCTCCATCACTCTTTCTTTCTTTCTTTCTTTCCTTTCTTTCTTTCTTTTTCTTCCTCTCTTGATGCGGTTGTTTGTTTTGTAGACAGTAATGAGTTGATATGTTGTGTCCACGTCGGTCAGTTGCTCTGTAAGTGAGGAGGCAGAGCTGGATTCTGATTGGCTGTCTGGTTGGTGCAGGGTGAGATTCACTCATAAAGGAGATAATCGCCTGTGTTGTGACTGTCGTCTCTGGCAGTGACAGCGTTTTATGTGGCATTGGCAGTAGTGTTTGTGTGTGTGGGGGGGGAAAAGCCACACATACCAAAAAAAAAAAAATATATATATATATATATATTAGATTGTATTTGTTTTTTAAATATTGTTTTAAATATTTTTTTTATTAAAAAACAAGTATATTTTTACATTGTGGCTTTAAATCTCTCTAAATTTAATGAGCTTTATCATTATAACTATAAAATGAATTGTGCTCATACATGGCAGAAAAGTCATGCAAACTGATATTTAAGCATTTAATTTATCATTTAAGTCAGTGAGTAGTGTGAATGCAGATTAAGTATAAATGTGCTTGTTCAAAATTAACATAAAAACATTGTCAATATTATTATATATTTTTAATAAACCAGGCTTTTATATTTTAAACTAAAAACAAACATTAACCAAAATAAAATAAAATATTAAAAAATATAAAAAATATAAAATGTAAAAAAAATTAATTTAAAAATAAATTTTAAGTTATTTCCGCTATAGTTGTTAAAGTTTAAAGTACTAAAATGACTTCAATAATTATGATATTTGAGTTGGACATGTTATTTATTATTTTATATTATATTAAACCATATCATATTTCTTTTGATTGACTTGATATTTTATTTTTGAAAGACTTTTATTTTCATTTAAACTAGTCTAGTCACTCACCTGTGTGTTTTAGGGTGACGTTTAGGACTAGTGGGCAGGAAAATTTTAATTTGGGACAATAAATCTGTTCCATTAATTTATTATCAGCTGCTTTTTCCTGAGGATTATTTTGTGGATTTGGAGCGAGCATTGAAAAATCTCAGCCTTCTCACTGTGTGGGTGGGTATTTTTGGATTATTCTCGTTATATTTTTTAATCTTTCTTTCTCTTTTCTCCATTTCCTTCCCTTCTTCTCTCTTTCTGCGGTGATATGCGGCTGCACTCTGACTGTGTTTGTCACTCTTCACTTCCTAATAAGGGCTCACAAGAGTCGTGGAGGAAACACACACACACACACACACACACACACACTCAGTACGATCGTTTGTTTTTCCCTCTCTTCTCTGTCCTGTCATCTAACCTTTTTTCTGTCATGATCTCTCTTGTTCCCTTCAGCAGTCTCTCCCTTTTCTTTAAGTGAATACATTTGAGTCCATTTTAACCTTCCATTAATTAGGATTGTCATTTTTTCTTTCTTTCTGAAACCACAAACACATCAGTAAACCCTGTTTGAATGAAACTAGTTGTTTCTGAGGAGGTACATTTGCATTTGAAATTACACAGCACATTAAGCTACTTTTATTTAAATATTTTAAATATTTTAATATATTATTTTAATGATTTTTTTAAAATTGAAATAAAAAAAGAATACTTTTAAAGCCAAACCTTGAATATAAAGGAAAATAATCCTTAATTTAATTAAAATTGATTTCACTTTTAAACCTTAGAAAACAGTCAAGCAAACAGATATTTAATTATCATTAAGTCAGTGTGAATACAGATATATGTAAGTATAAATATGTGTTTAATGTTGTGAAACTAGTAAAATTACTAATAACTAATTTATATAAATAAACAAACATTGTTAAATGAATTGTTGAAAAAAAAAAGTTATTATAATATAACATAATATAATATAATCAATTAAAAAACAGTATATTTTTACATTTGGGGGGAAAGAAAGAAATTGAAAAGAAAGAATGACAGAGAAAGAAAGAAGGAAAGAAAGTAATAGAAAGAAAGAGAACAAAAAGTAATAGAAAGTAATAGAAAAGAAAGAAATAGAAAGTAATAGAAAAGAAAGAAATAGAAAGAAAGAAATATAAATTGATAGAAGAAATAGAAAAAATAGTAAGAAAGAAAGAAATTGAAAAGGAAGAAATAGAAAGAAAGAAATATAAAGTGATAGAAGAAATAGAAAAGAAAAGAAAAGAAAGAAATAGAAAGTAATAGAAAGCAAGAAAGAAAGAAATAGAAAGTGATAGAAGAAATAGAACAATAGAAAGTAATAGAAAAGAAAGAAAAAAAGAAAGAAAAAGAAAGAAAAAAGAAAGTAGAAAAAGAAAAAAATAGAACGTAATAGAAAAGAAAGAAATCGAAAGAAATAGAAAGCAAGAAAGAAATAAGTGATAGAAGAAATAGAAAGAAATAGAAAAAACAGAAAGAAACAGAAAGTAATAGAAAAGAAACAAAGAAATAGAAAAAGAAAGAAAGAAACAGAAAAAGAAACAAACAAAGAAGTAGAAAAAGAAATAGAAAGTAATAGAAAAGAAAGAAAGTAATAGGAAGGAAAGAAAGAAAATATTGTGCTTATAGACAGCAGAAAAGTCAAGCAAACGATATTTAATCATTGTCAATCATTTTACTTAAAATGTAAGTAAAAAAAATTGTTAAATTAATTGTTGGCTCAATAATTATAATATTTAAATTATGGATATAATATAATATAATATAATATTTGCTTGATCGCCTTAGGCTACTTATCATATTCTCAGTTAACTGAGGGCTTCCTCTGAGAAATTAAGTCCCGTCCAGACAGGATTGTGTGTGATTCTGCTATATTAGTGCTTGCGGTAACGAGGCCTCTCCTCCATTTATTCTGACCTTCGCTGCACACCGTAACTAGACCTAATTTTCTAGTTGTGCTGCCTGGTGAACAACACTCATTATGGATTTAAACTTTCTGCCAACCTTCAGGGTGAAATAACAGTTGGTGTTTCAAGTTCTGCTGGCTTCGCACTTGACGTGGAAAGAAAATTAAATCATTACGAAAAAGCTGAATCTGCTTAGAAACAGGCATATGTGCTATAAAACTATATGTTTAAAGATGACTGATAGGAGCATAGCTCTCTCCTCAACACAGATGATTATAACTGACCTACTAGCGAATAGTGCACAGAGTAACACAAACCTCTAATATTTATAATTCATCAGTCTGTCATTTAACATCCATCCAGTAACCTTGAGCATGAATTATTCCCGGCTTCTCCTGCAAAACACACACTCATCGCGAGCGGCTGAAGCGTAAAAGCATCAATCACCCGCTATCATGCTGTCACACACGACATTAGACATCAACCAGTGACTTTCCTGATCTCATTTCTCAACACACACAAGGGGAATTCACTGAGAAAGATTAGCACCCACTGCCACTGTTGATTATTCGTGATTCACTAAAGGTATTACAATATGCAAATCACGTAAAAGAGCAAACTGGACCCAAAATTTGTGATAAACACAATGTGCATTGTGCAGTTGTCCCTTTTTTAGGCCAATTCTGAGTGTTTTGAAAAATGCATGAACTGGCATATCAATTGGCTTTTTAACATGCTAAGACTATATTGACTTTATGCCAGTTTATGAAACACTTCTCTATTTTTTTTTTAAAGTACAGAAGATATTACTAAGGTTGTACCTTTTTAAAAACAAAACCTTTGTACCTTATTTGTCCCTAAACGTTCCATATTAGTGCTTTAAAACTATATACTATCAAATATGCTAAATGTATATGATGCATCAAATATGCTAAATAAAATTATTTCTTATGTCTTTCTTTACAGGGTTAAGAAACACATTGCAGTTCCACGGTTAAATAAACATATGCACATATGCATACATGCATTTTAGTATGTAAATACTGTTCATGGTGCTTCAGTTCCATTAAGATTACATGACACACCACACACATAAATACATTAAACTCATCCTCCGCTGCACACACACCGATGCACACATCTAATCCTTTCTCCAGCTCTTCACAGTTCATGAAATACGCTCAGGCGTGCTCGCCGTCACCCTCTGCTTTTCTTTCAGAAGCACATGCTGTTTTTAAACCTCACTAAACCCAACTTGCTGTGTTTACCTCATTCATTTTTGAGCAAATATTGAGCCGTTTGGGTTGAGAGGCCCGATGCAGCACAACAAAACTAGAACACCTCCTAGAGGCTTTCTGCAATGTGAGTGTGCAGCGCTCTAGTTTCGTTGTATCGAACTACTCGCTTGCACTGTACTGTACGAGTAGTGATGTGACAAGTGTCCAGCATCAAGTAGCCTATTTTTTCTGTCCTTGCTGAGGTAAAAATGATGCACAAAGCCAAAAAATCACATGCTCTACTGTTCAGAAGTTTAAAGTTTAGTTTTTAAAAAGTCATTTTTGCTCATCAAGGCTGCATTTATTTGATCAAAAATATAGAAAAAACTGTAAAAATGTGAAATATTGTTACAGTTTTAAATAAGTTTTTTCTATTTGAATATATGTTAAAACGTAATTTATTTCTGTGATCAAACCTGAATTTTCAGCATCATTACTTCAGTCTTCAGTGTCATGATCCTTCAGAAATCATTCTAATACGCTGATTTTCTGCTTAAGAAATATCTCTCATCGTTATCAATGTTGAAAACAGTTGTGCTGCTTCATGTTTTTGTGGAAACCATGGAACTTTTATTTTTTAGGGTTCTTTATTGAATTCTTATTCATTTTGTAACATTATGAATGCATTTACTATCAGTTTTGATCAATTTAATGCATCCTTGCATTAAAAATGAAGCAAAAATCACATATTTTAGTAATAATCATAAATTAATTTAAAAACCTAAATACTCAACATTCATCCTGTGAAAGCGGTTTTGAAATTGGACATTCTAGTAACATGGAAAATTTTGCAGGCCCCTCCCCCTAGTGGGCGGTTCCAAATGTCATATTACAAAAATTACCACAATATTTTATAATCAAAATGTCTTCTAACCAAGGCAAAACATATCATTGGAAATGTCAGAGTCTCAAGGTCAATATTTTACCTCAATTATTTTGTTATAGAAAATAGTAATATTATGACCATTTTTGTGATATCAACTTCAAATTTAGAATATGTGACCCTGGACCACAAAACCAGTCATAAGGGTCAATTTTTTGAACTTGAGATTTAAAAGTTTTCATTGATTTATAATTATGTTATGATAATTAAATAGTTATGTTAGGATATGACAATACTTGCTTGAGATAAAAGTATTTGAAAATGCAAGATGCAAGTGCAAAAAAATCTAAATATTGAGAAAATCACCTTTAAAGTTGTACAAATGAAGCTCTTAGCAGAGCATGTTACTAATCAAAAATTAAATTTTGACATATTTATGGTGGGAAATGTACAAAATATCTTTATGGAACATGATCTTTTCTTAATATCCTAATGATTTTTGGCATAAAAGAAAAATCGATCATTTTGACCCATACAATGTATTTTTGGCTATTGCTACAAATATACCCGTGCTACTTACGACTGATTTTGAGTTTTCCCCTTTTGTAGATGGTAATGAAAGTGAAAAACTTTAACACTTGTGAAGATGTTCAGCTACATGCAACTGCTTTGACTGTAGAAATGTTGCAAATTTCTGGCTTATACATTTTTGTACTGTGCTTGGTTTTGAACACAAGTTTAACTGTTTTGAAAGGCTCAGTAGGTAAACATGGGCAAATTGGCTTGTATAGTGCATCAAATTTTGGTGCTGTTTGTTTTGAAGTGATAAAAGCATTCATGTAATTTGACAGATGTCGTCAGAGAATGCATTTTGTGCCAAAGCAATGATAAATGATTCACAGTTTAGCCCACATATACTGATGTTGTGCTCGCTGTGTGAAGAGTTTTGAAAAAGTGATCTAAGTAGTGAGAAATGTGTACAAGCAATTGTGGGGAAAAAAAAAAAAAACTGTAACATCTCTTAAAATAGCAATGTTTAGTTGGAGGAGGGCTTACCGTTAGAAGAAGTTCACTTCCAGAACAACAATTCACAAAAAATTTACTCACCCCCTTGTCATCCATGTTCATGTCTTTATGTCTTCAGACGTAAAGAAATTATGGTTTTTGAGGAAAGCATTTCAGGATTTTTCTTCATATAATGGACTTGATTGGTGCCCCGATTTTGAACTTTGTAGTTTAAATGCGGCTTCAAAGGGCTCTAAATGATCCCAGCCGAGGAAGAAGGGCCTTATCTAGTGGAACAACAGTCTTTTGTTTCGAGAACATTTTTGTTATACTTTTTAAGCACAAAAGCCCGTGTAGCACAGGCTCTGGGATGCGCGTTCATGTACTATTGAATCATGTCGAAAGGTCACACCGAACGTAGCTGGAACTACAGACCCAGTGTTTACAAAGCAAACACGCAAAGACTAAGAAAGTGCAAGTAAGTCAAACGCTGTTTACAGACAAAAAGGTACAACGATCTGGGGCGATTCTGAAGTTGTAGGAGAATATAAGATGGAGTTTTTCACCATACTCTACCTTTTTGAGCCGGAGTACACAGACGATGAACTTAGACATGAATCATAGTAGTGATGGGAAGTTCGGATCATTTTACCGACTCGGACCTTTGAGTCTCGTTCAGCAAAATCAACAAATGTTTTTTCGAGTCATTTTGTTCATTTTAGCAAAATATAATTAAAATGTTACGTGTTACTTCCCTAACACATCTACTGCTTACACAAACATTGATCACACTACAAACAAGACAAAACTATAATGCTATAAGAAACAGAAAAGATTAATTCATTGTTTACCTGGGTCTTTAGTCTATGATTAGCTCACCTCACCTCTTATCTGACAAGTTTTCGGGTTTTGGGTTCATCACGTGACAGCCCCATAAGCTCAACCAATGCAGTGTGAGCTGGAGAAAGAATTGATTAGTTCATCTCTCGCGTTTTCGGGTTCAAGGCGTTCAATCATCATGTGACAGCCCCATAAGATGAACGAACGACTCAAAAACCCAAAGACTCGAAACAGGTGAACTAATTCCAGTACAGAACCTAAAAGACTGAACATGCTCGACTGAACGAATCACTCCCCGAGACGACTCGTTCTTCCCGAGTCACATTAAAGATTCGTTTAAAATGAACAAATCGTTCAAGAACGACCCATCACTAATTCGTAACATCGTGAATGCGCATCCCAGAGCCTGTGCTACATGAGCTTTTGTGCTTAAAATGTATACAAATTTGTATTATTCAAAAACAATGACCGATCGTTTCGCTAGATAAGACCCTTCTTCCTCGGCTGGGATCATTTAGAGCTCTTTGAAGCTGCATTTAAACTACATTTTGGAAGTTCAAAATCAGGGCACCAATCAAGTCCATTATAAAAAAAATCCTGAAATGTTTTCCTCAAAAACCATAATTTCTTTACGACTGAAGACTGAAAGACATGAACATCTTGGATGACAAGGGGGTGAGTAAATTATTTGTAATTGTTGTTCTGGAAGTGGACTTCTCCTTTAATTCAGGCACATTTGTTTGTATACCACATTTTATAATACATACTGTAGTACAAATAATGCATCAGTTCACATCACTTTTAATTTGCATAAAGTAGATTGAACTTTGCTGTTGCTGTAAGTATTGCTGTTCACCCACATTGCCTCGTCAGCTGTCATTAAGGTCGCCCGCGTTGAAAGTGAATCATTTCCGGTGGCTTTGCTGCCTTAGATTTGGATTTTTATCATGTACCTCAAACAAACGCTGTTTCATTGTCTTTCCGTCGCTCTCTTGGGTTTTATATGTCTTTGGCTGGTCTGAATGAAGCGTTGGACAGAGGAGTGAAGGCTGCGCTCTGATCCACAGGTTTAATGAGACACGAGGGTGGAAGAGACACACGAACCGCCAAGCGGGGGCGTATCCGGAACGGGTTTTAATTACAAAATGCCCTATCGGGAGGGAGAGATGGATGGAGGGAGACAGTGAAAGTGAGAACTTACATCGAGGGGCCTGAGATCATAGCAGTAGACTGGCAACCACTTGTGTCGTTGTGCACCACGTACGGTTTCTTCATAAAATGTTAAAATCTCATTACTACAGTTGTTTACTTGGGTTTGTTTTTGTTTACCTGTTAGATGGGGTTGTAGTCTTTGAAAATTGATGTTGTTTTTCATGTCACTGTAAAGATGAAGCTATAAATCTGCCAATGATACCAGAGAGACAAATAGCTGAAATCAGTATTCAGTGCAGGTTCATGAGGCTGCTGCAGTTCAAGAAACACTGGAAGGATAAAAGTGTGTGTGTATTGAACTGGCTCACCTCATGCATCTGGCTTCTAAAGGCTCAAACTCTCTTCCTGTCTGTGTAGTTTCTCATTCTGTCTAATTCACCTTTCACCAAACACACAAGGGTTTCAGTGATACAACATGAAAAGTCAACATGAAAATTGACCGTGTGTACTTTACTAATGGCATGTTTTTTCTTTGTAAACGATTCATCCATGCACCTTATTGTCAAGAAAATATAAAATATTTGTCTTCATAATTTTTCATCAATAAGTAATAACTGCTGTGCCTCTCTGTGCTTTCATTTATAGTTAACTTTACCAGTAGCTTCTCTTTTTTGTTATATAATATATAATATAATAATATATATTGCTTAATATTTTAGGTAATATTTTACAAATATTTTCTAATAATATTTTAAACACACACACAAATATATATCTTAGAATAATTTTTTATTTAAAATATTTTATTAAATATTTTTCTTTTTTAAAAAAAATGTACAATTTAAATTATACCCTTGTCAAATACCTTTTTTTTTTTCAACAATATTCCTGTATCTTGTATGTATTGTTGGAAAGCATCACATTATACATTAGGTTTAAGGAGAAGTCCACTTCCAGAACAAAAATTTACAGATAATGTATTCACCCCCTTGTCATCCAAGATGTTCATGTCTTTCTTTCTTCAGTCGTAAAGAAATTAAGTTTTTTGTGGAAAACATTTCAGCATTTTTCTCCATATAGTGCATTTTAAATGCGGCTTCAAACGATCCCAAATGTGGTTGTAAATGTTCCCAGCCGAGGAAGAAGGGTCTTATCTAGCGAAACGATCAGTTATTTTCATAAAAATACAATTTATATGTTTTTTATTGTCAAGCATTTGACATTTTACTTTGCCTGAACTCTGTTTTTTCCCGGTTCATGACAGTTAGGGTATGTCCAAAAACTCCCATCTCATGTTCTCCCTCAACTTCAAAATCGTCCTATATCGCTGTTTTACCTTTTTTGTTAAGGGTGTTTGATCTTCTTTGCATGTTCACTTTGCAAAGACTGTGTCGGTACTTCTACAGTGATGTAGGATGATTTTGAAATGATTTTTGAAGTTGAGGGAGAAAATACGATTGGAGTTTTTCGACATACCCTAACTGTCTTGAGCCAGAATACACAGAGTTTAGGCAGAGCAAGACAAGACGAGCATAATTTCTTTACAACTGAAGAAAGAAAGACATGAACATCTTGGATGACAAGGGGGTGTCATCCATCATTCATTAAGACACTCATTTGCATGTGTCTTTAAGTCTTAATTCCCCTTTTTCTAGCAAACATACAGTATGTATCTAGCACTACAACAAAAGGGTTTTATTTAATCATGTCTCATACATTTTAATGTGTCTCTGTGGTGACATTAGAGAAGCCCATGAGCCGTAAACACACTGAACCTGATCCAGCTTTATGTGTTATCCAGTAGAAAACCATATGATTGATGGCAAAATAAACACAGAATCACCAAAATCAATAAATACTTACAGAAATTCACATACACATAGCGAGAGTGAGCAGCACAATATATATTTATTGTTTATTCTTATTTTGTGCAGCTGTTGGTTTTATATATCAGTATGTGACCAATAAACTCTTAAAAACAACATTAAATTCAATGCATTTAATTCCTAACTATGCATCAGTATAGGTCATAAGTATAGGCAATAAGTAATGCAATAATCAAAATGCAATCTTTTAATTCATTTACTAATGGTCTCAGTCAAGTCTCACCTTAGATTATTTTCTGTGCTGTATATATATTTCCTGAATGATTTGGAAATAAGTCACATGATGGACGTCAAATGCATTTCATGCTGACTTTATGTTGTGAAATGCTGTCAAAACGAGTCAGGATTGTGAACAGCAAGTATCACTGTCAACACACATGTTCACACATTTACACACATAAACTTACACAGGTGTTTCTGTAAAGCGCATCCTGAATACCTCCATCAGGAGTGATCAGACTGTGTGCGTGTGATTTTTATGCTCACAATAAGGCTCATTATAGGGTGATTTCTATTGTAATGTGAGCATAACTATGACCTGCTCTAAAGGGTTCAGGGCATTACTGTCTTGTGTGCATATTTAGTACAATACAATATGTTACATCATGGAAACAAGAAACACATTGTCATTTTATTTTGATTCCAAATGTCTTAATGATGCAGCAGCAAAATACATGTTTATAGCTGATGAATTGTAGTGGGACATTTTTGCATCAAATATTGCCATTTTTATGCATTTATTATAGATTAGTTTTGAATTCAATACTATTTTATTTCTAGTGTAAAATTGGCCTCGTATTTTCTGATTTCTTATATTTCAATTTGAATTGCATCATGTTTGAATCTTAACGAAATGAAAGCATTTAAAAACAAAATATACAATGCGAATCGTTCATTTGTTATAAATAAATTGGATCAATATTTGAGTCAAATGAAGTAGAACAGTTAATAAAAATAAAAACTGGAATTTAAATTTAATAAAAACTGGAATTTGATCCAAAAACTATAAATGCATTTTTTTTTTTAGATATGCTATGTCATTAAGCTATTCAGATTAAAAAAAAGTGGCACTTAAATTGTCATTCATAATATATATATATATATATATTTTTGAAATCTGAATATCTTGTAGCAGTAAAATTCATATTTATATATTTTGCATCAAACTGCATTTTTATGTATTTAATTTAGATTAGCTTTAAGTTCCATACTGTTTCTTTGTGTGCCGTTTTGTAAAAAATATAAACATAAACATAAAAATATAAACCTAATAATATAAACACAAGGAATATTTGAAATATATTTACTGTACAATATATACTGATATACTGTTAATAAAAAGTGCAAAAAGTGCAATTTGATGCAAAAACTATAAATGCAAGTTTTTAATTATGTATATATATATATATATATATATATATATATATATATATATATATATATATATATATATATATATATATATATATATATATATATATATATATATATGAAGATGTGTATATATAACTCAAATCATGTTTATTTTTATGATGTTATGCTTTTTTATGTTTTGTGTTATCTGTATTTTGTGTTTTGTGTTAGCTGTATTACTTCATATCAAAATAACCCAACTCCAGTTTGATTGTAGATTAACTGGAATGCGCAATGAAAAATATATAACATTTTGAATTATTTAATTGTTTCATTAAATTGAAATATTTTGTTTATTGCATTATATTTTAATATTTTATAATATTAAAATATTTGTCTCTTTATTTTGAGTCTAAGTATCTTAATGATGTAGCAACAAATCAAATTGCACTTTTTATAACTTTTATGACTTTAATGACTAGTTATTTGTATTTGGTAAAAACAGACCTGAAACTATAAACACACAAGGAATACACTGATAGGTCTTAAGTGTGTGAGAGAACGTCTTAAATGACCTTAGATGTTAAAATGATTTGTAAGACTCACCACCCAGTGAATAAACAGCTCAGTGTCCTCCTCCAAGCACTGTTTGAACCTTTCACTATCTTTGTGATAGGAATTAAGTTCTTTAATTTCCCACTGTGCTCTTCAAGGGTGCAAAAATGTCATTTGTAAATCGCACGTAGTGCGTCTCACCCGCAGCTGTGCTCCAATCATCTGATAACTGACCGCCAGACTCAGCAGGTCACACAAACCAGATAAAGGCTCCTTCATTTATTCAGCTCTTTTAATTTGTCAGTGTGATTCTGCCTGAAGATGGTGGGCGCCGTTATCTCCTCACACACACACAGGACCCTCAGGACCAAAGAGAAAATCATTATAAAGGTTGTATTTATTTTCTCCTTGAAATCAACATACAGTTGTGTGTACATACAGTATGTGTGTGTGTATACTATATATATATATATATATATATATATAGATCAAAAGTAACAGTAAAGCCTTTTTCATTTGTATTTTATCACAGTTTCCTCAAAAATATGAAGCAGCACAACTGTCTTCAGCATTAATAATAATAAGAAATGTTTACTGAGCAACAAATCAGCATATTACAATGATTTCTGAAGGATCATGTGACACTGGAGTGATGATGCTGAAAATTCAGCTTTGCATCACAGGAATAAATGACATTTTACAATATAATGCAGTAGAAAACAGATCTTTCAGATTGTAATAATATTTCACAATATTAGTGATTTTACTGTGTTTTTAATCAAACAAATGTAGCCTTGGTAAACAAAAATGAACAAAAACAACAGTTAATATGCAAGACTCACTGTTACATTTTCACCAGCCTCATCTTTTGTCGTGTGTGTGTGTGTGTGTGTTGTCATATTTTCTGTCAGACCAGTTGCTGTGTTAAGCGTTCAGTGGTCATGGACTTTCAGGGTTGTGGATGTGCCGCTTTTTTCTCTTCCTCAGTTGTACAGCTGCCGTACGAGCTGACATTGCTGTCAGGTTTTGATGTGAGTTTGGCATGGTAACGCAGCAGATGGTTTCCGATGGTGTCCAGGAGTTCAGTGAACTGTCAACTCTCTCAGTGTTTCATCTTCATTTCAAAGCAATTATCCTCTCATCTCAAGTCTCAGCGTCAGCAGAAGAGCATCAGTTCTGCTCAAGAGGAGAGAGGACAGAAATGTTTATGTGGCTTCCAGGTTACACTGCTGTCATTATTTAAGTCCCTACAGCTTATAAACCTTCAAACGTTTTGAACTTTTTCCGTTTGAACTGTTTTTCTAGTTTACAATTGTCATTGTACAACGTTCTTTGAGTTTTAGTACATTTTTGTTGCACTTCCTTATATTTAAATGAAAAAGTGTCTACACTAAGATACACTATAAATAATAATTTAATTTTAAATGTTTTATATTTTCAAATATATATATATAATTGATAATATTGTAATAGTTTTTGTATATGTATATTTTACAAGTATGAACTAATATACATATATATAACATATATATAAAACAAATATATCAAATTAATAAATAAAATGTAAAAATATATTTAAAAATGATATAATAATTTACTTTAAAATGTTTAAAATGGTTTATGTATATATTCTAAAATATGTATTTATATATATAACAATGTCATTGATAAGAATTTTACTTTTATATATTATATATATTACAAATATATACTAAAATACAAAAAAGTGTGTGTGTGTGTGTGTGTGTGTGTACATATATATATTATTTCATATTATTTTACATATATATATATATTATAAGTAAAATACACAGATTTAAATATATTATATATTAGAAATATATACTAAAATACAGAACAATTTGTGTGTGTGTGTATAAATAAATATATATATATATATATATATATATATATATATTATAAGTAAAATACACAGATTTAAATATATTATATATTAGAAATATATACTAAAATACAAAACAGTTTGTGTGTGTGTGTGTGTGTATATATATATATATATATTATAAGTAAAATAAATAAATAAAATGTCAAAATATATTTAAAAATGATAAATAATAATTTAATTTAAAATGTTTTATATTTTAGAAAAAAATTATATATATTACAAATATATACTAAAATACAAAAGTGTGTGTGTGTATATATATATATATATTATAAGTAAAATAAATATATTTAAATAAATATAATTAAACATGATAATAATTTTAATAAAAATTTTTTATATTTTATAACAAAATATATATATATATATATATATATATATATATATATAATTACAAATATATACTAAAATACAAAAAAGTGTGTATATATGTATTTATTTTACAATACAAAACATTTTAAATTAAATTGTCTTTTTTTTAATTTAATAGATATATTTATTATAAGATATTTGTATGTTAGAAATATATTCTAAAATACACAAACATCTTAAAATAAATTGTCATAGATATACTGAAAAGAAATTTTGAAATTAATAAAATAGTATTTAAAATAGTATTTTCTTGTAAAACTTACTCCAAGATATTTGTTTTATTTACAACTAACATATTATATTTATGTACATGTAGACTTCATGTCATTTATACTTTTTATAAATATAATTAATATATTAATTAAAAATGACGATGGGCGTCTGTGTGCTGCCTAAACCATTTTAATCACATTTCCAGCAAAAAAAAAAAACTTAATTGTGATGTACACAATGTATTTACACATGAAATATTATATTTACATCAGTTAGACAGACATTCAATTGTGGTGTGTTTTGAAGAAGACTTCTAATACTCTTCAGAGCTAATTATATTACACTCGTTTGTGTTCCTGAGAGAGTTTAGTCTGACAGCTGGAACGAAGGCACGGTAATTACAGCTGATTTGTGGTCAGTATTAAAGTGGTCTATGTACTCACTCCACTGAAACTTCACATGTTTTATTCCATTTAACCGGTGTTTTGGGTATTTTAGTTCTGTTTGCACAGGTTCTTATTAGCTCATTGAGGGAGTCTCAAGATCCCAGTGAAGTCAAAAAAAAAAAACATTTCAGAGCTGCAAGGGTAAATAAATGATGTGGCAGGACTAACAGCGCACCGTCCCGGGCCGCTATTGTTTATGACACCCGTGTGGAGAGGAATGACACTCTCTCTCTTTCTCTAATCCTCTCTAGTAGCTGATAAACTCCAGCGGCTGCAGCTGTAAGCAGAAATGTGTTTCAGCTTCCTAATGTCCCTCACTTCTCCATCCGTCTTTCTTTCCTCCGCTTGCCGGACTACTCATTATTTTATTCCTTCTTATTCCATTTCTGCTCTCCGTTCCTCATTTGTACTTGCTGAAATGAAACAAATGATTGGCCTCGGAGGAGGAGATATTCTGCTTTATCCTTTCCTAATGGCACTTGCTGTCAGAGAAGCTTGTTTACTCCAGCTTTGCTTTAATAAGCTGCTGTTAGGGCCTGTTTTAACCTTTAAGGCTGTTTATAAGTATGTAAATGCAGGCTCAAATACTGTGATTGCACCGTCCCTTTGTAACTACTTAACTTTTATTTGTACATTAACAAAATTCAGTACTCAAGGTGGTGATTGAGTTTTTCTTGTCACTGAACATATTATTCATCTAGCTAGCTACAATATATATAAATATAAACATATTTAATTACCTTTAATTGTCTTTTAATTACCTTGTCAACCTAATTAGATAAATTAGAATTTTTTTCTTCTTACTTTTTTGTCTGAGCAAAAGTTGTTTTCACAATGATACAGTGTTGTTGATGGTTTCCAGAATGTTGCTATGTGGTTGTTAAGGTGCTCTGAGTTTAGTCTGTTGCTGTGCAGTTGCTAGGTAACCACTACTTACTAGCTGAAGTCAGAATCTCAAATCTTAATGATATTCTGTAATTAAATAGTATGTAAAGTCATTTATGAACTGTAAGTAAATTATCAAAAATCAATATAAATTAAAGGGATTTTTAACCGGTTTAATTTTTAAAATTCTAAAGGTATTTACTAATTAATTTATTTATTTATTTTTGTTATTAAAATTGAATCGATTGAATCTTTTAATCTGATAATAACAATAACAATAGTAATAATAATAATAGGTTATTAATATTAATATTATGAATATTATTATTGTTATTGTTGTTGTTGTTGTTGTTATTATTAGTACTACTATTATTATTATTACTGTTATTATTATACTGATTATGTTGACCATGTATTAATTTATTAATAATAATTATAGTAGTAGTAAATATTTAAACTTATTAATTTTGAGTAATTACTATTGCTATTATTATAATTAATAATAATAATAATAATAATTATTATTATTATTATTATTATTATTATTATCATAATACTGATGATGATGAATATTATGCCTGTAGCATAATAATAATAATAATAATAATAATAATAATAACAACAATAATAATTCATTATTAAAAATTATAGTAGTAGCAGTAGTAGTATTAAATATATAAACATATTACTTTTGTATAATTACTATTGCTATTATATCATTAATAATAATAATAATAATAGTAATAATAATAATAGTAGCAGTAGTAATTAATTAATTAATAATAATTATAATAGTAGAAGTAGTAGTATTAAAATATTTAAATGTATTAATTTTTGTATTTTTACTATTGCTATTATTAGTTCATTATTAATAATAATAGTAGTTCATTTATTAATACTAATTATAATAGTAGTACTAGTAGTAAAATATTTAAACATTCTTTTTTATATTATTACTATTGCTATTATTATATCATTAATAATAAGAAGAAGAAGAACAGTAATAGCAATTAATTCATTAATACTAATTATAACAGTAGTAGTAGTAGTAGTAGTAATAAAATATTTAAATGTATAAATTTTGTATTACTACTATCGCTATTATTACATCATTAATAATAATAATAATAATAATAACAATAATAAACAATAATGGCTTTAAAAAAAACAATAACATTTTTAATGTAAAAATATACAGGAATTATAATTATTCTCAACAAACCACAAAGTTTGAGGCATCATTCATGTCCGTAACACAAAAATGAATGAGCATGCCGAAGTGTAATATGTAGTCCTCAGTATAAGCCATAGTTACTTATGACTCACAGTAACTGTAGATTGTAAATAGTGATTATTATAAAAGAAATATAAAATGTAGTTTAGCTTCTACTATCTTCATCCTAGACCTTTTATAGCTATTTAGTGTTAGCAAAGCCTCCCTTGATTTATTGCTGATGAAAATCATGTTGCTTTATCAGGCTCTGCATGACGGTGTGGGTTGTTAAACAGGATCTGATTGGCTCAAAGACTCTGCATCCCAATATAACCATATAGAGAATAACTGGTTTATTTTTGCCATTCGTTACCTTGTTTATTATTATCCACTCCATTGGAGTGCACTTCAGTTAAAGGAATCCAAATCATCCTCGCTCTCAAAACACCCTATGACTGTCTTACCGAGAATCTGGAGAGGAAATATGTAGTTGTCTAGGGGTCTTAAGAAATAATAACAAATTAGCAGCACAGATTGGACTGTTCCCAGACTGCTTAGCACTTCCTTCTGAGAATTATGGGCTGTCGAATGCATCGTCGTGGTGATATGCTGTTACCCGGGGTGACGGAACACTACATAGCTGAAGGTGTTTGTTAGTCACCTTCCTGTCAGATGCACCCGTCAATCATCTGTCATAATGACTGATGTGTGATGACACACAAAGATGCGTATAGCACACAAACTGTACTGTATGTGTACTGTACACACAAACACAGTGTGTATCAGTAGAGATCAAATGAAGTTTGCGTTGCATTGTAAAATATGTTACCTTAAAGGAATAGTGCACCCAAAAATTAACATCTGCAGGAAGTTTACTCACTCTCAGATGTAGTATTACATCACTTGCTCACCAATGGATCTGCAGTGAATGGGTGCCGTCAGAATGAAGCAAAGTACTGTGTGTTTCTAAGAAACAAATCCATAATTAAGACATTTTTAACTTCAAACCATTGTTTCTGACTAAAATATGAGCCCATAATCCATAATATATTGCTTTCTCCAGTGAAAAAGTTGTCTTGTCTGAATCAGGTGAGAAATCTGCACAGTCCAAAACAGGTCTAAACAAATATGTGGGTGCATTTTGATGTGAGAGGACAATAGGAGATGGACTTTTTCCACTGGAGTAAGGGTTATTATTGATTATGGACTCATATTTTAGCTAGAAGCAATGGTTTGAGATTCAAAATGTCTTAATTATGGATTTGTTTCTTACAAACATGCTACTTTTGGCTTCTCAAGATGTTAACTGATGGACTGGAGTGGTGTGGATTATTTGTGCATTATTGTGATGTATTTATCAGCTGTTTGGACTCACATTCTGACGGCACCCATTCACTTGCCATTGGTGAGCAAGTGATGCAATGCTACATTTCTTCAAATCTGATGAAGTAACAAATGAATCTACATGTTGGATGGCCTGAGGATGTGTGCATTTTCATGAAATTATTTACTATTATTTTACGTGAACTATTCCTTTAATATTATTGGTTTATATTGTTTTACTCATCTGTGCAGCCTTGTCAACATCAGAAAAGAAGTCATTTTAGATGTGGAAACATTAAAACATACTGATGAAATATTATGAAGACGTTTATTTTATTTCACATAACCTGCACTGATAAATTAAGCAGACCAGACACATTTATAAAGAAAGTGAATGGGGTGTCATTTTATTTCATCTTGTTTTGTCGCAAGTTTATTTGTCACATTCTCATTCAGAATGGCATGAAGCGTCTTTTATTTTTCCACAAGCATCCATTAGGTTTGCAATAAAACTAAGGCAAAGATAATAAATATTGTGCTGCTCACTCTCTCTATGTATATGTGAATGTCTGTGTATTTATTGATTTTGGTAGTTCTGTGTTTATTTTGCTCTCAATCATATGGTTTTCTACTGGATAACACATAAAGCTGGATCAGGTTCAGTGTGTTTATGGCTCACAGACTTCTCTAATGTCACCACAGAGACACGTTAAAATGCATGTGACAATTTGTTTTGGTTCTACCAGAATCAAAGATACATGCAAATTATGAGAAACAAAGAGTCACTGTTACCTATTAGCTTCTCTTCCAATGTTCTCATCATTTGAACCAATGCTTTTATGTTTTACTGCAGGTGTCAGGGCATAGAGCATAGTTTTGGGGACTAACTAACTAACTAACTAATATATTATGTGTATAGGTAATTATTATGTCATATAGACTATTTGAAGGCTTTAAAAAAAAAATTATGTATATCTAAAATTTATTTTTAAAACTATGCTCTGTTATAATGTATATGTATGTATGTATTGATCATATTTATTATTATTTATATTTATTCAGTTTTTATCATTTATACACAGTCAGAATTTTTTAAATAGTAAGATTTTTTATGTTTTTTAAAGAAGTCTCTTCTGCTCACCAAGCCTGTATTTATTTGATCCAAAATACAGCAGTAATATTGTGAAATATTTTTACTATTTAAAATCACTGCTTTTTATTTGAATATATTTTAAAATGTAATTTATTACTGTGATCAAAGCTGAATTTTCAGCATCATTACTCCAGTCTTCAGTGTCACATGATCTTTCAGAAATCATTCTAATATGCTCATTTGCTGTTCAAGAAACATTTATTATTCTTGTTATTATTATTATCATCACTATTTAAAACAGTTAAAACTTTTTTCTTTTTTTTTAGGATTCTTTGATGAATATAAAGATCCAAAGATCAGCATTTATCTGAAATAAAAAGTTTTTGTAACATTATACACTATGCCATTTAAAAGCTTGGAGTCAGTATAATTTTATTTATATAATTTAAATTAATACTTTTATTTAGCTATAGTTTGGATCAAATAAATGCAGGCCTGGTGAACAGAAGAGACTTCTTAAAAAACATTATAAATCAAAATCTTTTGACTGGTAGTATATAACAATAACAATGTATGCAATTAATGATATTCATAATTTACACACACACATATATATATATATATACACCACCACAATCAAGAATCTATTATACACACAGGTCAGAGGTAAGTTTTTTTGTTTTTGTTTTTTTTTGTTTTTTTTTTTTTAAATTATACTCATACTCATTGAAAGCAAAAAATCTGCAGTTTCATAGTTGCTAACTTGCATATATTGAATGGCTCATGAATCTACTTTTGGCCTCAAGGCCCCTGTGAGAATCCTAATGTCAGTTAGCCACTAATGGATTCATTTGCCTCAATGAGAATTTGGTGGAAAATATGTTTCAGCCATTTACATTTTTAGCCTAATGTCCCATAATAATACCCAGTTGTGTTCGTTTTCCACATTGTAGCTCTACATGCAGAGATGTTAGTGTGAGAAAGTCGCCTGTGTGAATAATTTAGACACTCTTTCGGCTTCTCTGTGAGAGAGAGTTGATATATAGTCTAGCCTCTGGAAACCATCGCTCTGAGGCCAAACGGACGCTGTGATTGGTTATCAATCAGTGAGGCGGAACCCAAGAGGCCTGGGGAGGTTTATTATTGGATAGTCATCAGGACTGACCTTCACCAGCGCCTGACAGCCCGGGCCCAGAAAAACTGATTTACATGTAAATAGCGTTATTTAAACATGCTGCCTTCTGGAAGAGAGTTTTTTTTGTTAAGAACATAGTAAACAACACAGAGGTCAGATTGATTGGTCAGGTTGATTTTGAGGTTGTCTTCTTGCTCGTTATAACTGATACTTTCTTTCACATTCTGTGTTATTTTTAAATTATGTAAAATAAATATATTATTCAATACATATATTATTCAAAATAACAGTCACTCCAAAATGTCTGTGCAATTTGGCAATCAGAAAACAAGGACATGAATAATAAGGACCTCAATATTACTATAAAAGGAGCATTAATTTCCAATGTACATGAACTTAGAGAGTATAGAGTTAATTAAATTTTAGAAAAGATCTGCTTTACTATTTGAAATTACTTTCTTATTTGTCTCATATCCTTGTTATAATGCAAATATAGTCTTACGGGAATTATTTTCTATTTTGTAACAGGCCGGTTGGCTGCACATTAAAATTAATAATCCCAGCAGGAATAGCTTTGACCACTACAAAAATTCTTTTTGTTTAATTGGAAATCATAAGCGTACATTTTTAATGAATAATAGATCAAGGGGAAAATAAATAAATAAGATCAAGCGAGTCAATTAAAGGAATAGTTCATCCAAAAATGAAGATGTCCTCACCTTCAGGCCATCTAAGATGCAGATGAGTTTGTTTCTTAATCAGATTTGGATAAATGTAGCGTTACATCACTTGTTTATCAATGAACAGAGCTGGGTAGTAACTGATTACATGTAACTTGGATTATGTAATCAGATTTAAAAAATGAAGTACTTATAATTACATTAAATTACATTGTAAAATACTCGTAATGAGACTACAGTTACTTTTTATGGATTACATGATTACATATTATGTACACAAAAGCAATAAATTATTCATAATTTATTGATTCTCCCTATTTGTTGAGTCAACTTAAAATAATTTGTTACCCGGCTGCCATAAAATTTTAAATTCAGTCAACTCAAAAAAAGTTTAGTCAACTTGAAATGTTAAGATGTACTTAGTGACAACTTAGATATTTGAGTTGATTCAACTTAAAAATATAAGGCAGCTGGGTAACTGGGTAGGTTTTAAGTTTAACAAACCAAATTTTTTGTTAAGTCAACTCAAATATCAAATATCACTTAGTACAACTTAACATTTCAAGTTGACTAAACTTATTTGAGTTCACTAAACTTAAACTTTTAAGGCAGCAGGGTAACAAACTATTTTAAGTTCACTCAACTAATTGTGCTTTTTTTTGTTGTTGTTTTTTACAGTGTAATTCCTCTTTTTCATAAAATAGCTTACTGGTTATAAATATTCAGAGAGTCTTTTGACAGTCACACAAAGACATTCATTAGTCAGATGGCGACACAGCATTTGACCACTGATTTACAAAAATCATTTTAGGTTTAAGAACAACATTAACTACTGATGAACACATTGATTTTTATTTGAATTATTTATTAATTGTCCATTAATAACTCAGTGGGTTATTTAACCACATATTTTTGGAAGGATTTTGTCTTTTAAACACATTAAAATGCAAAAATTCACAATATTTTTGTCATCTAAAATAAGTAATCTAAAAGACGTCTGATTATATTACCTAAATGTGTAATGCAATGGACCATGTTACTAAGCGCAATTTTTGTCATGTAATTTGGAATCAGTAACGGATTACAATTACAAGTAATCTACCCATCAATGTACCCATCCTCTGCAGTGAATGGGTGCCGTCAGAGTATCACAGTAATCCACACGTAATCCAGACCATTCCAGTCCATCACTTAACATCTTGTGAAACAAAAAGTTGCATGTTTGTGAGAACATTTTATCTTTCAAGTGTCACTTCTGGCCAAAATACAAATCCATAATCCATAATAACACCTCCTCCAGTGAAAAAGTCCTTTTTATGTTGTCTCTCACATCGAAATCCACCAACATATTTGTCTAGAGCTGTTTTGTCTTGTAAACAGTGCTTGATTTGTGCAGATTTCTCTCTTGATTCAGACCAGACAGCTTTTTCTCTTGAGACAATATTATGGAAGCTAAAAGAGTCTTAATGATGGGTTTATTTCTTACAAACACACAGCTTTTGACTTTACAAGATGTTAATTGATGGATCGGAGTGGTGTGGATTACTTGTGTATGTTTGTATCAGCTGTTTGGACTCTCATTCTGGCGGCACCCATTCACAGCAAATGCTACATTTCTTCAAAACTGTTCTTATGAACCCACAATACAACCGCCTTGGAGTATGCACAAGTATTACATGATAAAATTCTCCCTCTGACCTGATTTCCTATTTATCAGCTCAAACATATGCTGATTTTCCAGGCACACGTGTTTACAGTATGATGATCTTGCTGGCGGTATCATCTGTCCTCATGTGAGTCATTTAGAGCTCTGGTTGTTCCAGGCTTTAGTTTTCGAGGTGTTTCGCTTGTACTTCTGCTGGGCTGCAAAACCCCACAAGCTCCGGGGAGTAAATTTGAAAGCTACAGTCACGACGAGATTTTAAGAAGCCCTGCGAGGAGTCGTTCGATTGAGAAGCATTATGAGCGAATTCTGCAGCATGGACTGACCTTCTTTATTAGCACTCTTACCAAGCAGAGAGAATGAATGATGTATAATGATAGCTCAGGCTTCTGTACGAGAAGTGAAATATAATATTATTTTATTGATCTTGGAACATTATTACGAACAAAAGAAATATCTTGGCTTATCATTACAGCACAGCAGCTGTGGCTCAGGGTTGTGAAAAGAGATTGTGTGATCAGTGTGTGAATGGAAAAAATGACTTTTAAACCTTAATTAAGGCAGTCAGGCTGTCATAACTCCAATAGAACATTATATCAATTTTGTAGTATTTCACATGGCACATTCATGTTTTGAGCTGGTTGCTTGACACTTCAGTTACCTATAATTCAGTTGCATTTGGTGTGTATATAGATAAATACATGTAAGGCCTCATTTGCTCACTAAGGCTGCATTTATTTGGTCAAAAATACAGTAAAAACAGTAATATTATGAAATATTATTTCAATTTAAAATAACTCTATTCTATCTGAATACCTTTAAAAATGCAATTTATTTTTTTGATCAAAGCTGAATTTTCAGTATCTCTATTCCAATCCCTAGTGCTCCCTACCTAGGTAACATTATGGTGTAATATATGCATGCTACATTTATGACGGCTGTTTGAAAAGGTATTTAGAAATCTCAAAATCCCAGTTTAGAGGGATTTTATTTTATTTTATTTTTAAAATGTATTAAAATATTTTATACATAAAGATATATACATATGTGACCCTGGATCACAAAATTAGTCGTAAGGGTCAATTTTTCAAAATTGAGATTTATACATCATCTGAAAGCTGAATAAATAAGCTTTCCAATGATGTATGGTTTGTTAGGATAGGGTAATATATGTTCGAGATACAACTGTTTGAATATCTGGAATCTGAGGGTGCAAAAAATCAAAATATTGAGAAAATTGCCTTTAAAGTTGTCCAAATACAGTTCTTAATAATGTATATTACTAATCAAAAATATATATTTACAGTAGGAATTTTACAAAATGCCTTCATGGTACATGATCTTTACTTAATTTCCTAATGATTTTTGCCATAAAAGAAAAATCAATAATTTTGACCCATACAATGTATTTTTGGCTATTGCTACAAATATACACCAGCGACTTAAGACTGGTTTTGTGGTCCAGGGTCACATATAAAGCATCATTTGCTCATAAAAATACAATAAAAACAATAATTTTGTGAAATATTATTTTAATTTAAAATAACTGTATACTATTTAAATATCTTTTAAAATGCAATTTATTCCTGTCATGAAGGCTGAATTTTTAGAATCATTGCTCCACATGATCCTTCAGAAATAATTCTAATATGCTGATTAGCTAATTATAATAATTATAGTAGCTAATTATAATATAATATAGTATAATATAATATAATAAACCCTAACTCTATACCTAAAATAATTTGCAAATTATTAATTGTTATATATTTTTTCACAATTATAATTACAATTAATTGAAAATAATAAAAATAAAATGAATTTAATAAAATTAAGTAAATTAAGTAAAAAAATAAATGACAGTTCAAGTAAAAAATAAAATTAAATAAAATTACATATCCAAAGAAGGGAACTGCTGTAAAGAATATCTTCTATCTCAGTAAACGCAAACACTTAACACACATAATGTTTCCCCTGCTATACACATATATATTGTGACTTTTCATATTGTTCTCATATTGATATATTGGGTGGCATTTCACATGACATTTTAAGTTGTCGCCTGTTTCTATACAGTATAAACCCAGTATTTCACGCATTAATGTGTTTTCAGTAGAAACAATGACAAGAGTAATGGCAGAACACTGACAAATAAAAATGTTGATTAAGTAATTAGTTCATTACACCATGCAAAATGTTCCTGTCGCTGTGAAAAAAATATATAGTTGTGTGAATCTGTATAAGTGTGAGATGTGGTGTGAAAATGATGTTCCTGTAAAGACGAGAAGCTGTGCTCTGGGTGAGACTATGAGAGCCAATCATTTCTCTCTCCTCGGGGGTTCGACCAATTAAAACATGTCGTTTCTGATTGTGTGCATCTGGCAGTTCGGTGCTCTGCTTCATGACACACCTGTGTAATAAAGGGACGGCTGACGTTTGACACATCACTGTAATGATTATTAGGATGGGCGACAGAAGATCTATTTTTCATTAAGGTGGTTCCCTGACTGTCGTTCCAGCGGTGGAAGCAGCAGTAGAGGTTTTCAGACAGGAGAAGACAGCAGACGACACTAAGCACTCCATCAGCACTTCATCTCTATTCCAATCCCTAGTGAGCTCCCTATCTGGATGACATTGTAGGGTAATATATGCATGCTACATATATGACGGCTTTTTCAAAAGGTACTGAAGATGCCTAATTTTGGACCAATTGTGAGCGAACATTTTATGTATTATTTTCAGTGAAGACAATCCCAGAATGCACTGCAAAAAGACAACCAGAACTAACCATCATCTGTTTATTTTATTTTATTTCAAATTTATATTTTTTTATTTAATATATTTTTAATAAATTACATTTACCTGTGTTAATTTAATTTAATTTTAAATTATTAAAAATCATTTTTATGAATTGAAATAAAGCTGAAATGAAAAAAAAAAATAACTTAAAAGTACTAAAATTGCTCAAATTGAACTGAAATAAAATAAATAGAAATAAAAAACAGATTAAAATCAAACAAAAACTGAAAATATAAAAGTTAATTCACTCCATTGCCATTCCATGACATTATAGAGTAATATATGCATGCTACATATGTGACAGCTTTTTCAAAAGGTACATAGAAAACTGAAGATGCTTAATTTTGGACCAATTTTGAGGGAACATTGTGTATTATTTTCAGTGAAGACGATCCCAGAATGCACTGCAGCAAGACAACCAGCACTAACTGTCATCTGTTTTTATTTTATTTAATATATTTTAATAAATTAAATGTACCTGTGTTAATTTAATTTTATGGTTTTCAATTATTTAAAAAATCATTTTCATGAATTAAAATAAAGCTGAAATGAAAATATTTAACTTAAAATAAATTTATTTCAAGATAAAGTACTAAAATTGCTAAAATAACTAAAATAAATAGAAATAAAAAACATTAAACTTTAACAAAAACTGAAAAAATGAAAGTTAATTCAAAATATTATTACATAATATAATAGTATTAAAATATTGAATTAACTTCTTTGCAGTTAGTTGCCGAGTTTTAATTTTAATTACTACTTTAAAATGCAAAACAGAAACAAAAAAAATGACAAAAGCACAGAACAAATGGACTAAAATTTACTTAAACTAAAATTAAAATGAGAATTGAATGGAATGTGTATATATACGTAACTTTTCATTAAATACACATTAAATATTTCATTAAATATCCCAAAATTAGATTTTTGAAAAAGGGGATTTCACCCAGTATTTGTTTGTGCTATGCGTATTTTTTGTTATTATTTTATTTAATTTTATTAATAATGTATGAGGGTGCCACTTGCTCCAGGGCTGTTAAAAACCTCAAATTAGGTTCAAGCCAGGATAGTATGTCTGCTTATAATGCAACTACTAATGTAGACAGTAGTCAGCTCTCTAGGTTTGTAACAGAGCTATCCTGTGGTCCTTTATTTATTCATCCCAGCGGTCGTTCCGCCTTGAGAAAAGATGGAAGGAGAGAGAGAGAGAGAGAGTTGTTACCGGGGAGATTTCAGAGTCATGTTTAGACAGATCTAACGTGCGAAAGCGCTCTGTACTTAAAGTGGGACAACAGAAACAATCTCACGTTTCTCACCAGGGCAGATGAGAGAGAGAGAGAATGGAAGTGATGTCGTTTTGAAGCGGGTAGAGAAGGAAAATTGAAAACGCTGGCAGAATCTCTAAAGCCAAAGGCTCTCATCTGAATTTATTACGCAATAAAGGCTCTTGGCACAGTTATGGATTACTAAAATCGCAGCTTCTGTGCGGCACATCGAAGGGGTGTCCATAATTTCAGCCCCATCCGCCTACATGCTAAAAAATTCACTTCTGCCCAATTGTTTCACAACTGTCACATAGTAAAACCTCAATAACTGCTGAAGCCGGCTCTGTTTGCATCGGTGGCTCTCAAAGGGTTTCGCTTCAAGACACACATTTTACATTTGAGTATCAAGTGGAGAGTCAACACAAGACCGGAATTGTTTATCATGCAAAAATTGAACATTACAATTTGTATTTGTTCTCAGGAACTGCTTAGCCGAGCAATATGCTTGACACGTGATCATTTCATACACTTGGCAGCCATAATTCAATCCGTAATACTCAAACAATCAATGTTCATTACAAGTTTTCAATGTTGGCAGTGGCATTTTCTTTAACCTTGTGTAGTTTTGTTGATGTTTTGTGAGGATGAGCGCCTTAAAAGATGAACACTTAGGCCTGCTGGACTGACGCAACTTAGGGTTACTTGATTATCCAGACATCCTTTTTTTAGAAAATCATGTTTAAAATTGAGTTGGCTATCAAAATCATCTGGCTTTTAAAGATGTTTTCTTTGGATTGTTTGAGTACTCAAAAGAGAATATTGACTTTACAATTTAATTGTTTCCTGCTAGCCAAATTTCACATACATGATCAAAAATCTGGCTCTAAATCTTTTTTTTTTTCTTTATTTAAACCTGATCAAGTACATGGAAACTATCCGACGCTCTGTTAATCCTAAAGCAGTCAGAACTCCACCTCTATATTCATCCTATGTGTCCTTTTAAGGTGAAAAAAACGTTTACATATTTTCTATAGTTAAGCCATGGTAGCCACAAAATAACCATGATTTTGCTACATTAACCATAGTTTAACCATGGTATTTATAGTAAAACTGTGGTTATACAAAAAAAAATCATACATGGGTACAACACTTTTACTAATAAAACTAAGGTTAATTTTCTTAAAGGATTTGTATTTATGTATTCTTTCTTTCTTTTTTCCTCTTTGTTTTGTTTTTATAACTGTACTGTCTTAATGGTTTGATGTTTTGTAATTATACATTTAAGAACTGAATAATATTAATTAACTACATTTAGTTACTACACTGACCAAAATTATAAATTCAACTATTTTTTTTTGCCCCCATTTTTCATGAGCTGAACTCATGTTTTCAGCTTCCAGGAATTGTGTACAGATCCTTGCAACATGGGGCCGTGCATTATCATGCTGCAACAATGAATGGCACAAAAATGGGCCTCAGGATCTAGTCACGGTATCTCTGTGCATTCAAAATGCCATCAATAAAATGCACCTGTGTTCATTGTTCATAACATACACCTGCCCATACCATAACCCCACTGCCACCATGGGCCACTCGATTCACAACGTTGACATCTGCAAACCGCTCACCCACACGACACCATACACGCTGTCTCATATGATTTGCGATCCTACTCCCAATCTTAGTCAAATGAGTTGCGATACGCAAAGTTCCAATCTAAATCAAATGATTTACTATACATGCTTTGAAGTCTATTCTGAATCAAATGATTTGCAAAGTGTGATCCGATTGGAGCGATTTGAAACAGTTAATAATTTTGGGACGCAGTGGTTTAACTGATTTGGAGTTTCGAAAAGCTCCATTTCACCCATCACTGTGTGTGTTTTTTAAAATCATAACAAGCGATGTTGAAATTCAATAATAAATAGCTCTTTCGAACTGGTTTATGTTAGTGAATCACTTGAACTGAATGATCGAAGTTTAAATAAATCAAAGCGGTTCCAGTGTAAATGACTTAGTCAATTGAATCGGTTTGTCAGTTCCTGTTGTATCTGATTGTATTAGTATAGAGTGATAGTGTAAAAAGAGCAAATGGGAGAAACAGATGAACACAAAACAGCATAACATAAATCTAAAAAAGGGTAAACTTTATAGTTCAACTGAACTGTGCATGTATGCTTTAAACACTTTGGTTACCTTATGTTCTTACTCCATACATGTATTAAATGTACGTCATTGAAAGCGTGCAGTTTTCTAGCATATTTACTTTAACTTCTCAGGTAATATTAATGGTATGTCCTATTTCAGATGTGGTCACAACAACAGTGGTTACATATATATTTACTTGTTTGATTTAAAATTTAGGACAATTTAGAAGTTGCACAGGGACCCTAGCGTCCCTACTAAATTCTATGCCTTTGTGATCATCATACTGAGCATACAGATTGACAACCGATATTTATATCATTGTATGTAAGTATCTGCCATACTTTTAATGATCTCATTGATTTACATTACAAGCATCATATTTCTACTTAATTTTTGTCCATATAAATATCAGCATTTGCTCCAGATTGCATATTTTTGCTCAGTCTCTGATTAAAATAGGTGTTTTTTCCTCCATATTCTCACTATATCATACTATATAAGCCATATAAGCCTGATAGATCAACTATGATAGATCAAAAATATCTAAAGGTTCAATGAATTTCCTGACTATGTCAGGCTTTGGGTGAAGTGATGGATGAATTGGGCTGAAATATCATCCAACGAATAGGTCATTAACAAAACATATGGTGTTTTTGCCAACATTTTATGATTAGTTGCGTATTATTGTTTGCGTTTAGCATTGTTTTTTCCCTTTCGTTGTTCACAACCCTTTTCAAACAGACGGTACATTTCTAGAGATGATACAAAGCGTTGAAACCTGTTTTGAATGCGAATGTCATTTGTGTTCTAACTTATAAAAATGAAGCTGCAGTCAGCGGTAGTTAGTGATGACATTTAGATATGTGTCTGTCTGTCTATCTATCATTCTGTCTGTCTATCCATCTTTCACTTAATCATTGCAGTGTGTTTAGTCCTTTGAGTCTCTCAGCTACCGCACACTTCGTACATCAGCATTTGCCATTTCACATGTAATGCCCTGGATGTCTTGCTTCAGGAATCTGCTGATGTTGAGCTCCTCCTGTAGAGCATCTATGCTTTCTGCTCTCTCAGAAAGGCCGCGGTTTCACCCGCTCAATACTGATTACGTTTAGTGCCGTGCTTCAATGATACGGCTGTCTGAACCCTGATTTACTGCATTCCATACCTGAAAGGAATCATAATTCTTGAGTAAATCTAATGATGGATCGAGGCTACAGAAGTTAATGTGAGGTTGCTGGGGGACTGTTAAAGTGTTTAAGTTGGAGTTGGTTAGTCACTTAGATGGAGTGTGTAATTTTTTGATGTTAAAATATTTACTCCTTTCCTAGTTCAAAGAGCAGTGATAATGTTATGTAAGCCATGAAGCATCTTTTGGCTTTGAAGGCCATTAAAAATTATCTGTGTTTATTTTGAATAAATGCGTTTGCATGCAATATGCTAATAGTGAATATTTAATCATAATACGGTAAACACCTCTACAATGCCTGATTCTTTTAAAAGCATGAAATTGACTACTTAAATTTTTATTGTCTGGTTGTTACCGTTTTAATAGGAAATTTTTATATTTAATTTATATTATATTATTTATTATTAATTTATTTATTATAAAAAATAATACATTTATAAAAAATAATTAAAATAAAATATTAATTTTATTTATATTATCAATTTATGAATTAATTTAATATTTTATTTATTTAATATTTTAGTTTATTTATTTGAATAAATAATTGTAGCAGCACCGAAATGACATGCTTTATTATTATTTTTTTTTTTTAAAAGGCAGGTATAAATGGCTTATATGACAGTTTTCCAATTTATAATGTATGTTTTATTTTATTTAATTTTATTATTATTATGATAAGGGAACAGCTCTATTTGTTTAGTTTGTCTCTTTGGCGGTGTAAAAACGTGGTTTTATGCACTACAAACTACAAAAGCAAAGATCAGAGAACAGGACATGAATTATTTAGCAGTTGGTTAATCCACAAGAGTAATGGATCCCTTATTCACAGGATTAATTATGATTGGTTATTCGCATAAATGCAGTGGAAAGCTGCTTAACGGCACAGCGTAATGTAATGCGAGGAGTTTCGAATGAAAGATTTACTGTAGGCAGCTGAAATCAGCCAAATGCATTTACTCTGAATGCTAGCTCACTAATTTAGTATTATCGAGGTCCAGGGCAAATTATTAAAAGTCTGTTAAATTATACAAGGAGTTCAAGAAGCACAAATGTGCTTTTTTTTTTAACCTGTTTACTGCATTGCCGTTTTAATTTACTTTGGAAATGTAGTTGCCTTTGAATCACTGTTTTGTGACAGTATGTAGCTCAGGCCCGACTTGAGGTCTTTGAAGATGTAAGATATTGCTTATGAGTTGTTTTTAAATCTGGATACCCATCGCATCCCTGTGGCGTGTCCTAAAACTGGGGTCAGAGTAAAAGGAACGGCTTTGGAGAAGAAGAGAATATTGTAGTTTTTCTACAAACAAAGAGCTCCTTCAACAGAGGAAGATATATATATATATATATAGAAATCTCACATTTACCATTTATTTAATGCACGAAAATAACAAAAGCTGTTTTAATGACTATATATACATACACTGTCGCTAAAGTTTGGGATCAGTAAGACCTGTAATGTTTTTTAAAGAAGTCTCTTATGCTCATCAAGGCTGCATTTATTTGAACAAAAATACCGGAAAAAACAGTAATATTACAAAATGTTACTACAATATAAAATAATGGTTCTTACTTTAATATGCTTTAAAATATAATTTGTTCCTGTGATGCAAAGCTGAATTTTCATCAGCTGTTGTCTTAAGTGTCACATAATTCTTCATATTTTTTTGGAACCTGTGATTTTTTTTTTATCCAGGATTCTTTGAATAACAAGTTATACAGAGCAGCATTTATTCAAAATATAAATCTTTTCTAACAATGTAAATCTATGCTATCATTTTTTATTAGTTTAACACATCCTTGGTGAATAAAAGTATTCATTATTTCTTTCAAAAAAAAAAAAAACTGACTCCAAACTTTTAAACAGTAGATTATATTGTTAGAAAATCTTTCTATTTTAAATAAATGCTGTTCTTTTTAACCTTTTATTGATCAAAGAATCCTAAAAAAAAGTATCACAGGTTCAATATATATATATATATATATATATTAAGCAGCACAACTGTTTTCAGCACTGATAATAAATCAACATTTTTGAAGGATCATGTGACACTGAAGACTGGAGTAATGATTCTGAAAATTCAACTTTAATTACAGATATAAATTAAATTTTAATGTATATTAATATAGAAAAACATTGTTTTACATCATAATAATATTTCACATTATTACATTTTTTTCTGGATTTTTGATCAAATCAACATAGCCTTGATGAGCATAAGAAACATCTTTAACAGCAATTAAAAATCTTACTGATCTCAAAATCAAATATCAAATATCAAAGACTATATATATGTATCACTTAAATTGCGATCTGTAAAAGAGTGAAACAATGTTTCAAATACTGCATTTAATGTCAAAACATGTTAGCTAAGAAGAGATTTAAATAAATAAGCTTTTGTGAACATCTGACTTATGTTTGCATTTTCTTCAGTCATAATCCTAACCTTGAAATCAGGATTAGTCATAAAATAATGTCTTCAGAATCATTCATATGTGAAAATGGGCCAAGAATTAATATCTTTAGAAAAAACTGTGACATACACTGTGACAACAGCCACTATTATTGGAATCAGCGCCTTTAGATTAAGAAGTAATAAGAATTCAATATATGATGCACGGTAGTGTGATCTAAAATAACAGAGAATCAAGATGAGTTGAAGGACGGAAGGTCACATGACTGTGTAGATCTGACCATAGGGGTTTCCTGTTGCTCTTTTCTCTGAATGTAGCCATTCCATCTGCTCTGGACTCATGGGTCGGCGCTCTGTTTGCTGGAGATGCGGAGCTCGATACATCAATAGTCATTACCTGAGCAGAGAGGGATATATCGATCTCTCCTGATCCCCGAGTAAGAGTAGAGACGCCTACCTGCACTTTATTTTTGTTTGTCTGTTAATGGAAGCTGTCAGGATGTGCTTTTCCTTATCAAGGCTTTCGCTCACCGATCACAGAATTGGGATGATTGGGCTTCAAATGAGGCTCCTGAATCAAAACACTCAGAAAATGGAGAAATATCGGCTCAGAATTAACACTGAGAAATCGAATTGGCCAATTTACGGGGGCAGAAATAGCTGGAGCTGTGACTGATCCAGCACTCAGATGCCTGAATCGCTGGAGTGGATTAACAGACGAAAAGAATCTCTCACTTCCTCTCCTCTCTGTCTCACACACACGTCTTTGTCTATCTGCTTACAAAAGAACTTGACAGCAAGTTGCCCGAGTACTTATTCCAGCTGTAATTTGTACATCTCTCCCTTTCTTTCTAATGATGTTAAGTATACAAAGTAGCGATGCTTCATTAATCAAGTTTAAAGGTGTCGTACCTGTCCAGAAGATTTTTTATTGCTTAGAGCTTGACCTTTCATATCTAAGGAGGCTTAATGGAATTTTCAGGGTGGTTCATCCAATAAAAAATTAGAATGTCTGTCATTTACATGCCCTCATTTTATTAAAAATGACTATTCCTTCAACAGAACATAAAAAGACCAATTTCTGAGATTTTCTTCTGGTTGCTCTTTTTCATGCAATTACAATAAATCAGGACCAGAGCTTTCAAGCTTCACAAAGTCACTATAAACGTATCATAAAAGTAGTCTGTATGATGTGCTACTGTATATTACTATCTCTTGAAGTCATATAACATATTCAGATACCTTTTTGGTAAGTCATTATTCTTAAAAAAAAACACTGGTTCAATGAGTTCATGCAAGAATCATTCTGACGAGGGCTGCGTTTCCCAAAAGCATTGTAAGCCCAAGTAAATCATAGATCTTTTGCCACCAGTGGTCTCTACAATCTACTTCTCTCATTTCAATGCTTTTGTGAAACATTGC
The DNA here is from genome assembly GCA_012976165.1 of Labeo catla. NCBI lineage: Eukaryota > Metazoa > Chordata > Actinopteri > Cypriniformes > Cyprinidae > Labeo > Labeo catla. The sequence continues at coordinate 38,708 of VONZ01000211.1, read as the reverse complement.
ACGTTTTGTGAACTAGATCTCCTGAATCATTTAAAAGATTTGATTCTGAATCATTTAAGACTGAATCATTTAAAAGATTCTGATTCATTCAAACATTGCTATTTCTTTCATGAACTCTCATTAACATGGCAAGAGTGTAGACCACTTTAATTATGCTTTTATGGTGTTTTTACATCCCAAAATCCTATTTATTGTAATTTCATGTAAAAGAATAATGAAAAATTGTCTACAACTACTTCTGTGCACGTTTTGTGCAAGTAAAATGTATGTATTGTATGGGTTTGCAATGACATGAGGTTGAGTTTTAAGGATGAACTATTTCTTTAAATGTAAATTTTGTCATACTGTAAATGGGACAATAGTTGTCATATAATAAAAGTATGACACTTAAATTAATGTGGATTGCATCTTAAAGCTTTTAAGCTTTTGATATTGGGGGAACTTGATGAGAAATGTTTGAGATCATATTGAGGTCTTAAACTTTTGAAGCAGACTTTGGGAGCACAGTTTGACATCTCTTCTGAAACTCTGCCAGCAACACTTTTGAGACCACTGTGGATTTTTGTTCAGGAGAAAGTTCAGGAAAAGCAGGAGACTTCAGCAACAGTCTCTATTTCATCTACATTTAATTGAATTTCTGTCTTGGTGAAACAAGAAAGATCTCATTTGTGATTTTTCATTCCTGCAGGCAGTCTGAGCACAACTTGAATTATGAACAAACTTGTTTGTTCTTATGCACATGTGAAATAACCCACATGTATTTGCAGAATAAGAGGAAAAGAAAGTGTGGAGAGGAAATACATGTGTGTCCATGGACCATTTGGTGTGCATATACTGTTGTTGGCGTTGTAATGAGTCTGACTTTGAGCTGACTTTGTCTGACTGGTGGTAAACAGTAGTTCAGGCTGATCTCCTCACAGTCCAGTCTGATGTTATTTCTAGATGGTGTTGAGCTCATTATTTGAAGGATTGCTTGAAGGTGTGTGAGTGTGTCACCTCTGTAGCGGCCCACAGTCTGCAGCGAGGCCAAGGGCTTGTACTGCTGCATGGCATGCTGAGAGATTTCAGGGCCGCCTCATTAACAGGATCTCTAGGCTGCACACCCGAGCACTGATGAATGGACACCCTTTAAGTCATTAGGCTGCTGGTGTATTTGTGTCAGCGTGTGTTTGTCCACTAACAGACTGTTTCGCACAGCTAACAGACTACTAACAGTTGCTAACAAAAGAGAGACAGCTGGAAGAAAATCCGTCACAGTCACAGTTACTTACCTGTTCATTTGACTTTGAAGGAGCTCTCATCGCCTCTCATCTGATTTAGTTTTGTCTCATTTAATCTCTTTCTCTTCTTTCATCCTTTCATCTCATGTCTTTATCTAATCAAGTCTCATTTCTTTCATTCTCATTTCATTTCTTCATCTTTTATCCTCTTATTTTGTTTCCTCTTTTCTTGTCTTTGTTTTGTTCCTGTCTTTCATATTCTCTTATAGTGTCACCCTCTCTTCTACTCTCTCCTCTTGTGTCCTCACCTCCTGTCCATCTCACCTCCTTTAATCTCATCTCTGTTCTTCACACTTTCTTTTCTTCATTTTTTATTTTGTCCCATCCTTAGCTCCTTCTTTCTTGTCTTGTTGCGTTTCATCTCCTCTAATCTTTAATATCGTCCCATCTCATCTTGTCAAATCTTGTACTGACTTGTCTAATTGCCTCTCCTTACATCCACATCTCCTCTCCTTTTGTCTCTTTTTTTTTTTCTTATTCTCTTGACTCTCTAGTTTCATCTTATCTTACTCCCTTCTCTGTTCTCTTCTCCTCCCATTTCCTCTTGTCTCATTTCATCTTCTGTCCTCTCATATCCTCATGAATCATTTGATCTCTTCTCCTTTCATCTCATGTCTCATTTCATCTCGTCTCCTCTCATCTCTTGTCTCATTTCATCTCTTCTTTCGTCTTCTCATGTCTCATTTCATCTCTTCTTCTTTCATTTCGTGTATCTTTTCATCTTGTCTCCTCTCATCTCTTGTCTCATTTCATCTCGTCTCCTCTCATCTCCTCTTGTCTCATTTCATCTCTTCTCCTTTCATTTCATGTCTCATTTCATCTTGTCTCCTCTCATCTCCTTGTCTCATTTTGTCTCTTCTCCTCTCATCTCCTCTTGTCTAATTTGATCTCTTGTCCTCTTATCTCCTCTTGTCTCATTTCATCACTTCTCTCATCCCTCATGCCTCATTTCATCTCTTCTCCTTTCATTTCATGTCTCATTTCATCTTGTCTCCTCTCATCTCCTCTTGTCTAAGTTTATCTCTTCTCCTCTCATCTCCTTATGTCTCATTTCACCTCTTCTCCTCTCATCTCTTGTTGTCTAATTTAATCTCTTGTCCTCTCATCTCCTCATGTCTCATTTCATCTCTTCTTCTCTCATCTCCTCATGCCTCATTTCATCTTTTCTCCTTTCATTTCATGTCTCATTTCATCTCGTCTCCTCTCATCTCCTCGTCTCATTTTATCTCTTCTCCTCTCATCTCCTCTTGTCTAATTTAATCTCTTGTCCTCCCATCTCCTTATGTCTCATTTCATCTCTTCTCCTCTCATCTCTTCTTGTCTCATTTCATCTTGTGTACTCTCATCTCCTCTTGTCTCAATTCATCTCACGTATTCTCCTCTCTTCATGTCTCACTACATCTCTCATCTCTTCTCTTGTCTCAATTCATCCTCATCTCAATTTATCTCATCTCATCTTTCTTGTTTCTTCTCTCCTCATCTTGAATTCTCATTTCATCTCCTCTTGCCTCATCTTGTCTCCCCCATTTCATTTTCATATTCTATCCTTTCGTTTCTACTTATCTCCTCTTGTCTTATTTCATCTCATGTCACATTCCCTTGTCTCCTCTCATCTCTTCTTATCTTATCATATTTTCATTTCCTCTGCTCTCATCTCTGTCTCGTTTCATCTCTTCTCCTCTCATCTAATTTTGTCTCTTTTCATCTCCTTGTCTCATCTCCTCTCCCCTTTCTCTCATTTCATTTCATATAATCTCCTCTTGTCTCCTCTCATTTCTTTGTCTCTTATTTCATCCTATTTCCTCTACTCTCACTTCTGTCTCATTTCATCTCTGTTTGTCTCATCTTGTCTACTCTTTTCTTGTTTCGTCTCCTCTTGTCTCATCCCAGTTCTTCTCCTAAACTTATCTCGTCTCCTCTCCTCTGCTCTCACATCTGTCTCATTTCATATCTTATCCTCTCCCTTCATTTTGTCTCATCTTATCTCATTTAATCTCATTTCATTTCCTCTTATCTCCTCTCCTCTCATTTCATCTCATGTCTTATCTTGTCTCCTCATCTCTTGTTCTCTTATTTCATCTCATCTTGTCTCCTGCCACAGCTTTCATCTCCTTATGTCTTGTTTCATCTGCTGTACCTCATCTCATTTAATCTTTTCTCATCTCTTCTCCTCTCCTCTTCTCGTTTTATCTCATCTCTTCTTCTCTTGTCTCATTTCTAGTCTCTTGCCTCCCCATCTATACACACACGTATTCACAGTGAATGTCAAACAAAAAGAGGGGAAAAAAGACGAGAAATAGCTGAGAGGGAGGACGAGATGTGCTGAGGGGAAGAGAATGAATGAGTGGGTGGATGGGCGAGATGGAGGAGGAGTGGGCGAGGGGGAAAGGAAATAAACAGACTGAGAAAAGAGGGAGAAATGGTGAGAGAACAAACGAGAGCAGAGAGACCTGGAAAGGAAGAGAAGAGCCGTACTTGACTGTGACAGATGCATCTGTGCTCGACTGTCGCTCCAACACATATCACAATCTTGCTGACACTGCTGAGCTTCTGCATACAGCTGGAGAAACTTCACCTCGCTTCACCTTCATTACAGGATTCACACACTAAAATAAGACTACTGCTACAAACAGACTGAATATCCAGCCATTCTCTCTCCAGGAAAACAACTCTGATTTGTCTTGTTTAGGGACTCCTTCAGGCACAGAGCAAAACAGTTGGTTTCCGGAAGTAAAAATCTCAGTAATTTTCTCCACAGAGAAATAGATTCTTGCATTGAAGCATGAACCCTTCAGAACAGATTTACTATGAGCTCTGGGACAATATGCTGCCCAAGTCACAAAATCAGTAAGATTTGCATGCAACTTACTACATTACCCACAATCCTAATGCTACATCTGCTTTGCAGTGATTCCCATGATGCATTGTAAATCAAGTCCTTACACTCTCAAATAACGGATGTGTACATTTTTTAATATTTTGCAATAAATGTCGACTATATGGTATTTTATACTACTAAACAGTTTTAAATTGTGCAATTAACTTATTTTTTCACTACAGTGCTTTTTTCAAATCCAATTTTGGTGGTTAGTTTCATTCATTGACTTTTTAATGGCTATTTTTGTTGAAATTCTATGAAAGGAAAAACACATTTGGGAGCCGAAGCGCCCACGTTTACGCTCTTTTGCTTAATTTCAGATAAGAATTCTAATCTTGTCATAACTGTGCATTTATAAATGATGTTTCATTTATCACCGTATCCTTTTCACAGAGATTCATTAATGAACCCCTGATATTGCGAAACCCTCTGGTAATAGCTTTTCACGCATGCTTCTCCAGGATAATTTCATCTGATTATGGCATTTTATGATCTAATGCGCCCTGTTGACCAACATGGCTGTTTTTGTCATTGTGTATTATTGTGAAATTGGTGCATGATGTAAATGAATCAGCCAGCCAAATGTTACAGGCCTGATCCATGCGCAGCATTGTAATTTGATTCTGTTTATCATCATTGGCCTCACGGCTTGAAGGGGATTGTGTTTGTCTTGCCAAAGCTCAACTAGAGCCGGTTGTAAGGACCCATCTGTAATTTCCTGATTCGAATCAGATCATTACAGTCAGATTTGATTTGGACTGACACATAATACTTTTTGGGTGATGAGCAGTCTTTTTTTCTTAATTTTTCTGTCCAACAGCACTTTGGCTAAATTTAGAATAGAACATACTTCTATTATACTGTGGATATTATACATTATGCACATTATGCATTGAATACCTTAATACAATCAGAGCATAAGGCATGAAATACTGTATCACACAATGCAGTGTATTGTACTTGACCTTTCTTTCCAATCAACTGCAATTTTTAATCTCATTCATTACTTAATTGGACTGTCTAAAGGTACAAGGTAAAACATAGTTAAACATAATTGGATTATAGTGAAAATAAATAACCGACTACTAAGCTGAATTAAACTTGCACATAAACTCATGTAAAAATAATACTGCAAATGCATTCTACTCAAAACGTAAAAGCACAAAAATGTCATTTACACAACATTCATGGAATGTTTTTACTAAAATGTTATAGTTCATATAACACTTTTAAATGTAACTACTTTAGAGAACATTCAAATGTTACATTTGCATAATGTTTGAACAATGATAAAATGGAATGTTCCCTTAGTGTTTGTGTAACCAAGAAAACATTTAAAAACTGGATGTTTTGAACGTTCAGAACATCAGACATAACATTTTATAACGTAATTAGCATTCTTAGAACTTTGTCAGCTGGGATACAGAATAGCACTGTGCAGTATGCAATAATCCAGACTTTTTACCGTACATTTGACCATGTGACCACGTGCATGTTTACACAATATAAGATGATTGCTTGGACTCCTGTGGTGCTATTTCAAGGAAAAACATGAAATACTTGGCCTCGCATGATAATGAAATGCCATTAAACTCCAGGAGCTCCACAAGACACCGGTAGCTTAGAACTGTTTGTTCATTTCAGGTGTAAATGAGACATGTTGAGCGCCCTTTATACTTATAAAACCTGAGATTTTTCAGGTCTTTTTTTTTTTTTTCAGCCTGCTGTGTGTGTGTTTGATCTGAGGTTCAGAGTGAAGCCGGTGGGTGGTATTGCACATTTGTGAGCTTTGGCCAGCTTGACTGTGCTTGGCTGCAGATGTAGGTGGTAATGACATTCAAAACATTACAAATTAAACAAATCAGTCTGACAGAAAGCATTTTGAAGTACTGTACATTTCCATGGAAATGTTGTGGGCATATTAAAATAATCATGTTAATGCATTTTGTAGTATAATGTAATACATTGCTTTACCATTTCATAGATAAAGGTCAAGTGTGTAAGATGGACTAAAAACAAGATATGTTGCAAGAATGCTCTGGCAAGGTTAATGGCTAACGTGAATAGAACGTTTGTTCAGCATTCTCTGGTCTTTAATAATGTTTTCAAAATGTTTTCAGAAATAATGTTTTCATAACTCAATGAAACATTACTAAAATGATCTTAGAGCAGTTATCTGGTCTTTAATAATGTTATCAAAATGTTAGCACAAAATTAGGGGTCGACTGATATGTGTTTTTCAGGGCCAATACCAATTATTACAAATCAAGTAGACCGATAACCAATATTTTGAACCGATATACATGTCTGGTGTAAAAATGAAAATAATGTCAAAATTAAGAATAACAAGGGCTCTGACAAAAACTTTCTTTAAAATCGTATAAATTATTTTATCGCCAATTCGGTTTTGAAAATGACCAATACCGATAACCATAATAACTCTAAATTTCGGCACCGATAATCGGTCGACCCCTAAAAACAATTTAGTTGGACATTTTAAATGTTTTTAAATGTTAAATGTTTCAGAATGTTCAGAAAACATTCAAAGTAACATTCACGTAATATTTGCAAAATTCTAAAATGGAATGTTCACTTGTTTGCATAACCAAAAGAAACATTTTTAAAGCATTTAAAAAATTCTATGTTTTAAATATTAAATATTATTGTCACGAATCTGGTCGATGTTCCGCGGTCCGCTCACCACCAGAGGTCACTCTCACCTTATCTCACACTGACTGTTGCTTTACACCCCGGACTACATCTCCCAGTATTCTTCACGCTGATTGCATCATCGCATGTGACCAATCAGCGTCACTATAAAAGCCCCGGTCTTTCCCCTTGCAAGTCACGGATTGTTATTGTTGTATTTCCATTGTTAGCGTTTTCTAGTTTCCTTGTTCCTTGTTCCTTGTTCCTAGTTCCTAGTTCCTAGTTCCTTGTGTTTTTTGATTCCCTCGCCTGGCTCCCCCGTTTTTCGACTGTTCGCCGCCTGCCTTTTCGGACTATCTATTGTTATTGGATTATTCTCTACGACTGCCTGTGATTTACCTGTTTGCTCCTGTCTCGACCCTGCCTGTACGACTATGTCTTTGTCTCGTCCTATTAATAAAAGCTCGCGTATGGATCCGCTCGCCTCTCGCCTCTCACACCATGTTACAATTATAGAGCATTCAGAAGTAACATTTTTATAACTCAGTGGCTTACAGTAGAACATATTTCTGTCAGCTGGGAAGTCATTGTCACTGTAACTTTCTGAATGAAAATATATTTATATAATTATAACTATTTCTGATGTTCTGAATAGGAAAGCTTATGTTAAAATGATGATAGCTACAGAAGGGAAGTCGTTCCTCAACATCTACTCATCTCAGTCAGGCTGTCAAGGTCTATTAAGCAGCTTTAATGATTGCAGGTTCACTGTAGAGCATAAAACTACTAAATCAGCATTTGCAAAATTCATGAAGCGTCATTCAGTGGGTCCGCAAGTGAAGTCGAACTTCTCGCTACCATCTGCTCCAGCAGCCACATGTCGAGTCTGGAGCTCGTTTTAAACGTGGTAAATCAAGATGATGCAAAAAAAATTCAATTCTCACCTCTGCCTCGCAGTGTGTCTGCCATCATATTGTGTCGAGTGCAAAATTGAGTTTTTCCCAGGAGTTAAATGAATCCTGTGAGTTTGTTAGACTAGCAGTGACATTAACTCTAAATCTGTTCGTTCCTTCTTCCCGTCCTGAATTTCACAATCACAATGCAGGTTTTATTGCATAGAAAATGATAAATTACATTCACACATGATCTCTGTGTGCTCCCAGCTAGAGAAATTTAAGCATGCATGAGTGTGTGAGTGTGTTTCAGTATCTGCTATGATGGTAAGGATGAAACTTGAAAATGCCCACAGAAGAATATGAGAAATGTCGCCACAAGGAACCTATTCATAAAAGCAAAATTTGACTTATATTTCATGGCTAGGGTTGTGGGTGGAATTCATGTTAAGAACAAATCCTAGAATATACCCAACACAATACTGTATGGGAGACTGGGGCTAGTTGTCACAAGGATTTTTCTTAGTAACTAGGCTATATTAGACTATATTTTTAATGCACAAATGCTGTGTTTTTTAAGTAGTTGCCAAACACCTAGTTCAAAATAAAATCTTAAAACAGGATAGTATGTCCAAAAAAGTTAATAACAATATATGATATAATACTAGTTGTTTTTTTCCTTTTTTAATTTTTTAATTTTTGTTTGTAATTTTTAACTTTACATTTATTTTTAATATTTAATAAAATGTAAAAGAAAAATCAAGAATTAATTATAAAAATGGTCATTATTTTATGTTTAATTTTTATATATAATTTATATTTAATTTGCAATTTTTATACAGTTGAATGTTTTAAAGTAACATGGTATGATTTTTATGATATACAGTATATCTTAATTTCTATGTATTTTTTTATTTTTTCCATCTTCCATTTTTTCTGAAAATATATATCTTTCATTTCTTCTCATGTTTCTGGCAGCTTCCTCATACAGAATCCCATTCATTCACATTTAGCATCAAATATTAAAAGCTCTATTAATATGAGATGAAATCGAGGACCTGTGTTCTCTTTAATCAGTTCAATGACACAATAATTACTCATCTGTTTCATCTGTGGGGTGGCTGTGAAGATTTAGTGTTGAATCGTACAGTGTAATGACTTCAACCTTTGCATTAATCCTGTTAATGAGCATTAATTAAGCCTCCTAAATATAGCAGGATCCTGACACTTGTAGTTGTGATAGAAGGGCACATGAAGATCGTCGCTGTGAGTTCTAGGGCGGCTCGACTGTTTGAAGTGCTTGTACAGTGTCTGTGTTTTAGGTTCACAGTGTCCTCTCTCTCTTTTACTAATAATAATCTGTGTTTAGCATATGCAAATGTTATTCTATTTTCCTGGTGATGAGAGCTCAGCATGTTAATGTGAAGCCTTCGGCTTTTCTTACTGCTGTCGTGTGACGTTTCCGGTCTCAGCTGGTGAAATTATATTTGAGCATGAAGCAAATAAAAAAAATTGCTACATAATCTTGCTTTGATCCTGCCGTTTAAGAAAATCAGCTTAATTAGGTGATGTCGAAAGTGGAACTCAACATGAATTAATCAAAATATTGTTGCCTGAAACACTCGCACTCTGTCATCAGAAGCTTGTGTCATCAAGCATTTTTCAAACATCAGTCGCTCTTGTGCCACCAGGAGGTCTTCTTTCATCAGATGATCTCATGATCAGACATTTTTCTGTCATCAGACGTTCTTCTCTCATCAGTTGCTCTTTTGTCATCAGACCCTCTTCCAGCATCAGATGCTCTTGCGTCATCAGATTCATCAGTTCTTCTTTCATGAGACACTCTTCTAGCATCAGACGATCTCCCAGAATCAAATGTTCATCAATAATCAGATACGCTTTTACTATCAGATGCTCATCTACAATAAAACATTCTTACAGCTTCAGATGATCTTGCATCCTCAAACATTCTTCTGTCATGAGATACTCTTCCAGAATCAGATGCTCTTCCAAAATCTGATGTTCTTCTAGCATCAGACACTCTTGTGACAGCAGAAGCTCCTCCAGCAACAGATGTTCTTGCATCATCAGACATTCTAATGTCATTAGACACTCTTCTACAATCAGACATTCTTCCAGCATCAGACGATCTTGTATCATCAGATGTCATTCCCTAATCACATGCTCTTCTAGCATCAGACATTTTTTCAGGTATCTGATACTCTTCCAGACTCTTTACAAGCATCAGATGTTCTTCCATCAGCATACACTTATGTGTTATCAGACGTTTCTTCAAGAATCTGATGCTCTCCAGTCATCAGACGTTTTAAGCATCTGACGGTCCTCCATTATCAGTCGCTCTTTCATCATCAGATGTTCGTCTCTCATCAGACATTTTTTCAGGCATCTGACGCACTTTCAGCATCAGACCCTTGTGGAGCATCAGATATTATTTCATCATCAGACTCTCTTCTGCTATCAGACATTTCTTAAAGAATCTGACGCTCTTCCATTATCAGATGCCCTTTTGTCATCACACGTTCTCAAAGCATTTAATGCTGATCTGTTATTGGACATTCTTACATCAGACGTAGTCATCTAGCATCAGACCCTTTTCAAGCATCAGATGTTCTTCTGTCATCAGACACTTATGTTATCAGATGTTTCTTCAAGGATCTAATGCTCTCCAATCATCAGACATTTTTAAGCATCAGATATTCTTCTGTTATAAGTCGTTTCTTCAAGAATCTGATGCTCTCCAATCATCAGATGTTTTTAAGCATCAGATATTCTTCTGTTATAAGGCGTTTCTTCAAGAATCTGATGCTCTCCAATCATCAGACGTTTTTAAGCATCAGATATTCTTCTGTTATCAGGCGTTTCCTCAAGAATCTGATACACTTCCAGTATCAGACCCTTTTCAAGCATCAGACACTCATCAAGCATCAGTTGTTCTTCTGTCATTAGACGTTCTTCTGTTATCAGATGTTTCTTCAAGAATCTGATGCTCTCCAATAATGAGATGTTTTTAAGCATGTTTTCAGGCATTTTTTTGAAAAATCTCATGCTCTTCCATTATCAGACATTTTCAAACATTAAACACTCTTCCATCATCAGATATACTTGCATTAGACACTCTTGTGACATTAGGTGTTTTTTCAACCATCTGACACTCTTCAGTTATCAGACGCTTATCTGTTATTAAATGATTCTTTAAATGTTTCTTGACGCTCCATCAGAACATTTTCATGCATCAAACAGTCTTCTGTTATCAGGCGTTTCTTTACAAATCTGTTGCTCTTCAATTATCAGGTGTTCTTTAAGCATTAGATGCTCTGCTGTCATCAAACGTTTTCCAAGCATTAGATGCTCTTCTGTCATTAGGTGTTTTTCAAGCATTAGATGCTCTTCTGTCATCAGACACTTTAAGCATCAGACGCTCTTCCATCATCAGACAATCTTTAAGTGTCAGACACTCTTCATAATGAAATACTTTTTTTTTTAGCATCAGACACTTTTCCAGCATCATGTTCGTGAAGCCATCATCAGATACTGCTCTAATCAAATAGAGTGTTTCAGCTTTATGGGTGGGAGAAATTAAGCAACTGTTCACTTTCTGAGATGGAATCTACTGCCTTCTCAAATCACATCACCATCTGTGTCCGTCTGTGTGTGTGTGTGTGTGTGTGTGCACAGGAAGACTGTTCATTGCATTTTAAATTACATTTTCAATGGGCATGTAAAAAAATAAAGTGCATAACAGAGTTTGAGTGTGTGTTTCATATAATATCAAGCGAGGCTGGCTGTAACAAACAGCAGGCAAGGTAATGCTCTGTGTGCATGCAGCCAGCTTGTAAGAATTAATGAAGGAACATCAGGATTTTCCCAGTAGCCTCTGAAAAAACAGAGGAAACCGCTTCTCATTTCAATGACCTGAAATAAAGCCAGGACACGATCGCTTGAGACATTAGCTGCATGTTCTCAGTGTTTTGTAAACACTTCAGTCCCTGCAAAATAAAATGATTGAATACACAAACAGTTCACTGAAACAAATAACTGTGTCATGTCTGGATGTGCGCCAGCTCAAGAGTTGGTACACAGATTTTAAGCATGCAAAATTATTTCAGACCCTGCAATACGGGTAGCAGGATATAATGTCACACTCCAGGGCTTCTATTTTAAATAAATAATAAAATAGAATAAATTAACAATGTTAAACTATCTAATTCTCTCCAGTTGTCAGTGGCTGTGCTAACCATGCAGCTCATTTTGTTTTATTAATGTATTATTTAATTTAAAAGTTTATGCAAAAATATTGTGTGCGTATGCTTGTGCATATTGAAAAAAAAACACTATTCAGCTGGAGATGAGCGATTAATGCATATGCACTAGGCTCTGTAAGCAAAAAAAAAAATAAGATCTAGCTTGCATCAGGTTTTAATCCCATTTCTTTCTCCCTATAATTTCCTGTTGTCTCTATGCTGTCCTTATCAACAAAAAGATGTAAAACAGTCCAAATTCAAGCATTATACACAGCTTTCATGCACATAAATTTGGCTCAGAAGTAAACAAAAACTAGGTTCCTTCTGTCCCTTGTCACAGGCTCCTTCAGCGATAATATGCTGTTAGAGTATTGTCTTCTTGTGCTCGAAAGGTCAAATTAGGTTACGAGTTCCAATTTACCAACATAAAATGTCACAGAGGAGTTTTAAAGCACACAGCAAATGTGTACCGACATGCTCAGTGATGCACGCGGGCCTGTAGCTTTCATTTGGACAACAGCCCTGATGTCTGAGTGTAGGAATGAGATTTCATCTGGATGAATTCCATCTCTTTCAAATGATTTAAGGAAATTTCCTGGTTGAATGCTTATTATGTCAACATGTGTAATGTGTATTATTGACTATGCTTTAAAACATTGCATGTTTTAAATCCTTGGTTATGCATGCATTTTTATTGTTTATTTTTTGTGGAAATGGACAGTCTGTAGACAAATCTTAAGTTTTATTTTTAACATGGATTATTCATTTGTGACTTCAATTATGAATGGAAAATCCTGTCTGTTTAACATAACATACAGCAACATTTAATGTGTCCATAACAGTGTTATTTTGGAATCATTGATGTATGAGTTTTTATTAATATTTAGAATTTTAAAAAATCCTTTTTTATTTTAATGTTAGTTAATGTTTCCATAATTTTGTTGTGTGTTTTTATTGAGTATTTTTAAATATATGTATATATTTTTATAGATTTTTTTTTTCATCAAGTTAAATTAAATGAGAATTTTTATTTCAGTTAATGTTTATTTTATTTTATTTTTACTTCTTAATTTAATTTTACTTTCAGTTGTAGTTTTAGTTAACTAGAATATTTCTGGTGGGTGATGCATTGTTTTTCTGCTTTCTTAATAATGCAATTATCAGTAATAAGTTATAACAAGAGTGCCTCCTCAAGGCATAGAGTGAAAAATAAACAGAAGACTAACAAGAAAATACATCAGTGCATAAACAAGATCCAGTAATGTACAAAATAAAAATGCACTGATAATGAGAGCTAGTTAAGTAAAAGCTCTTCTGATGAAAAATATTTTCAGACTGGATTGAATAGCAGATGAGTCTATAATGACTGTATGTGTAGTCTGTAATGACTCTGGCTAGTGAGTCTCGGGGCATAATAGAGTTTCTCATTTCTACACAAGCAGGCACATATTTATCAGATGGCTCAAGGTCAGCTGCAGCAGTGTTTCCGGAAAGTGTTTTTGTAAAATAAAGAATTGCGTTTTGCCTCACCATGGCTTAAGTGCTCTATCAGTGCTAGTTTGAATAGTTGCACGTAACTTGCTTACATAAGAATGAACTTCTCAGTCTGTTTGAGAATAGCCTGAAAAGAAATGCTGCATCAGTGTGTGTGTGTAATACTGTATGTGTGCTGTGGTCAGTGCTCACTGGCTTTGGCATGTGAGTGCACTTGCTGAAACAGCTAAATGGATGAATCACTGCGCACGTGGGAATGTTTGTATGTGTGACTAGGGAAAGAAAGAAAGAGAGAGAGAGTGTATTATGATGAATCTTATGAAAACATGTCCAAGTCTTAATTTTCAAATAAAATTTAAATAGTTTGGAGCCTGTTTTAAAGGAATAGTTGACCCTAGTCGCTAAAAATGTACTTGGTAAAAATGTAGATGAGTTTGTTTCTTCATCAGATTTGGAGAAATATAGCATTCCATCACTTGCTCGCCAATGGATCCTCTGCAGTGAATGGGTGCCGTCAGAATGAAAGTCCAAACAGCTGATAAAAACATCACAAGTAATCCACACCACTCCAGTACATCAATTAACATTTTGTGAAGCCAAAAGCTCTGGGCTCTATCCATAATACTGCTTTCTCCAGTAAAAAAAAGTTGTCTTGTCTGAATCAGGAGAGAAATATGCACAGATCAAGCACTGTTTATAAGCAAAAACAGTTCTGAATAAACATGCCAGTGGATTTTGATGTAAGAGGACAACAGGAGATGGATGTTATTATGGATTATGGACTTGATAACTCTGTTTTTAAAAATGTTTTAAAAAACTGCAGTTGGGTTATTTTGATTAGGTAACAAATACACCTGACTAACACAATAAAACACTTTAAAAACATGATAACATGAAAAACATGATTTTTGAAATTTTTAAAAAATGGAGTTATCTGTTTTTGCAAATAAACTCTTCATATTTTGGCCAGAAACAACGTTTTGAGGGTAAAAACATCTTAAAAATGGATTTGTTTCTCACAAGCATGCAGCTTTTGGCTTCTCAAGATGTTAATTGGTGGACTGAAGTGGTGTGGAATTACTTGTAGGTTATTGTGATGTTTTTATCAGCTGTTTGGACTCTCATTCTGACGGCACCCATTCACATCCATTGGTGAGCAAGTGATGGAATGCTGCGTTTCTCCAAATCTGATGAAGAAACTCATCTACATCTTGGATGGGTGAATAAATGTTCAGCAAATTCTAATTTTTGGGATTATTCCTATAAGTCTTTTTAAAATTAATTAATTAAACGTAAAAAAGTGTTTATTTTCTGTAATTAAACTCAAAAAACTAGTGTTTTATTGTTCACTAAAACAATAACTGAGGGTGAGTAACTGTTCAGCAAATTCTCATTTTTGGGACTATTCCTATAAGGGTTTTTTTAAATTAATTAATTAATTAATTAATTAATTAATTATAATTATTATAATTATTAATAAGAAGTGAATGGGAGCCGTCAGAATGAGAGTCCAAAAAGTTGATAACATCACAATAATCCGCAAGTAATTCCATACCACTTTATTTATTTATTTATTTATTTATTCATTCAATCATTTTTGCTAAACAATAATTGACCAAATAAGAAGGGGTGCAATTAATTTGTATTAATGTAGTAATTTACAGATGGTCTTTTAATAATTTGCAAAGGGGACAATCCATTAAAAATAAAAAAAATCTGTCATGAAAAATACTAAATAATATATATTTGAAAAGGAGCTAAAATTATTCTTAGTTTTCTTTAAACAAAATATAATTTCTCATTTTTTTCCTGCATTTTTCCTTGTTTTCATCCAATATTTTACTATTTTATGTTTTCTTTTTGTTTACTGACTTCGACTGTCTTGCTCCATTTCTCTGTGATGGATCACCTTTACCAAACCTTTGCGTGGTCGCTATGGAAACGTCCCGGTTGTGGGGGGAATACCTATGAGCCGGACGCCAAAATTGATGCCCAACTCCTTTTAATGTGCTTTATTAGCATGCTAAACATTGCAAAAACACCTAAATTATGTACAAACCTATACAGCTGCATTGTTTTTCAGCTTCTCATATTCTCATAAGCAGCTCACTCATCTGGGATCTCCAAAGCATCTGTTTCGCACCTCCCTTAATGTGCCGTTTTAAAAGAAACATGAGTTTAGCGCAGGTTCCGTCCCCGAGCCGGTTTTTGCAGCTGAAACAAACACAGCCTCTGCATCCTGGTTATTTTAACTCATATTATGACTCATTCTTTGCCAGCCTGCTATATTGGGGGGATTCGTCTCCGCAATTGACAGGTCTGTGGTCTTACAACTGGCGTTACGTCAGGAGAGAGAGATGCTCTGGTAATGAGGGGAAATGATGGAGTAACCCACTAACCTCCGTGCAACCCGTCACTGCGTGAAACCCGAGCACAAAGCCGCTCTGTGTGTCTGTTTAGTATTCTGAGCGAGAGCGGAGAGAGCAGCTCAAACTTTGTTTTAGACACAGAGCTGCTCTGTGATGGAATAAGGCCATTTAGAAAGAGACAATGGGAGGAAAAAGGAGTATGGATAGCGTGCTCTGAATTTAGAAACATCTAAGTGTCTGTAAAATTATATTTAAAGAGAGGGAGCGAGCAGGCGCCCACTCGCGCTCGCTGTCGTGACATAGATCAGCATTAGATTGAGAGTGTGCCTGCTGGAAAGAAAAGTCACAAATGAAATGTGGAAAAACAGCTCTATAATCTCATAGTCTACTCTTTAGAGTTTTGCAAGAGGCTCAAATGGTGCTCAGATGTGTTGACACACCAAAGTCTGCTGTCAGATTCGCTCTTTCATACCTCAGGAGACTTAGTGTTTTCTAACTTTGTCTGAAATGTTTCTTCTGAGATTACACAATGTTTTATTGTTCACTAAAGCTATGACTATTAAAATCATTTTTGGTAATTGATGATATTGATGAAGATGATAAACTAAATAAAACATTATAAATAAACATTAGATTAAAAAGCATAAACATAAAAACTAGAAATAGTTTATCATTCACTAAAAAAAGTGTTTATTTTCTGTAATTGAAATACATATAACATATATTAGATATATATTAGATAAATAAAAAAAATTAACTTTTAAAAAATTAATTATTAAACTAAAAACAACTATTAAAAATCTAATTTAAATAAAAATAAAGCTGTTTTAAAAATAAATATTAGTTAAAAACAATAGCTATTAAAAGTAGTTTTTGGTAATTGAAATAAAAATGATAATCTAAATAAAATATTAAAAATTTAAAATATAAACATTAGATTAAAAACGTAAACAAAAACTAAAAATATTTTATCGTTCACTAAAAAAGTGTTGATTTTCTGTAATTGAAATAAAGCTAATAAAATATAAATATTAGATAAATAAAATTAAACACAAAAAAGTGTTTTATTGTTCACTAAAACAATAAATATTCAAAATCATGTTCAGTAAATGAAATAAAGCTGTTATATAAATATTAGCTAAAAAACTTGAAATGTTTTATTGTTCACTAAAACAATAGTTATTAAAAGCAATATTTGGTAATCGAAATAAAGCTGATAAAATAAAATATACATATTAGATTAAAAACTTAAACATAAAAAAAATAAGTATTTTATTGTTCTCTAAAACTTTAACTATTCAAAGTCATTTCCAGCAATTGAAGATAAGTTGATAAAACAGATTAAAAAAAAAAGATTAAAATGCAAACCTAAAAAACTATAAATGTTTTATCGTTCACTAAAGTTATTTGTTTTTTTGTAATTGAAATAAAGCTCATAAAATATAAATATTAGATTAAAAAAATTAATGTAAAAACTATATATGTTTTATTGTTCTCTAAAACTTTAACTATTCAAAGTCATTTCCAGTAACTGAAAATAAATTGATAAAAAATATATAAATATTAGATTAAAAATGTAAACATAAAAAAAATAGAAATGTTTTATTGTTCACTATTTTTTATTTTTATTTTTTTAGTAAGTAAAGCTCATAAAATAAAACATAAATATTAGATTAAAAAAACAAATGTAAAAACTATAGCTAAAACTATAACTATTAAGAATAATTTTCAGTACTTGAAATAAAGCTGATAACATAAAATATATTAGATGAAAAACAGCAAAAATGACAAAATCCTAAAAGAAATGATAATATAAAATATTTAAATATTAATAAATTCAATTCTATAGCTATACAATACTAATACTACTATATAAACAATACTAAAATACACTATAAATATACTATAAATGGAGAATTTGACAATAAATGCTTGAATTCATATTGAAATTACTCATACGAAGGAAAAAGTCTCAAATCTCATTAAATATCAAGTTTCCCCCTAGACAACAAGATTGAATTAAGAGAAAATTTACATATTTTCTTCTAGAAAATGTGCTTATTTGCCAAGATACCAAAGTCTGCAACAAGATCTCAATATGAATTCAAACGTTTTGTCATCAGTTGTTTCTTAAAACTCCAATCTCTTCATGTTCACCCACAGTTGTTTCATTTGCTTTTTTCTCTCCTTGCATAGAAAAATCCGAGACAAACTTGATGTTTGCAATGAAATATGCCCGAGTACATCATTTCTAGTCTCTAAAGCTCTGAAAGAGCAACATCTGAGCATTAAAGTTTCCTCTGGTTTGTGTGACTGCATGTAAGTACAGAAAGATTTTTGAGTATTTGAGCTAATAAAAGCCTCGCGCACACAGATGTCCCTCTCTGAGACCTGCCGCGGACATAATCTTCCATCCTGGCAGCATTTCTACACTTATTTCATTGTTATTTGACTCAAAGGCTCGATGTCCTGTTGCTAAGCTCTTCAAACAAAAAGAAAACACCACTGCGTCAGTCATCATCAGCAATAGGTTGTTGTCCTTGTAACCATGTTTCACCTCAAGAAAGCAATCATTTGCATTGCCTACGCAGTGTTTTATTCTACCAAGGTTTCTGCATCTCACATATTTTTTTATAATCACCTACTTGATTTACTCCACTATAAAAGCGAGCTGTACAAAAGCTGCAGCCTGGAGATATTTATGTTGGATCGTGAGCGCTGTGTGAGATTTGTTATTCTGATGATGACATTCACAGATGCATTTTCATAGTTTTTTCTCTTTTCTTCACTCTTTTCTCTCCAGGTCCCCTGGTGGGCTGGTTCCTCTCTGTCTTGCATCAACTCCTCTATTTCTTCTCCTCCTCTGAACTCCTGAAGCCCTTTGAGGAGCGAGGCCATGGCACCGTTTTCCTCTCCCATCCTCCTCCTGTCTCTCATCCTCGTCCTTTCCCTACCTCCATCCTGTTCTCCTGAATCCCAGCGGGAAGAACCGTCTCTCCAGCCCTCCGAAGCTCCAGAAGCTCCGTCAGAGCTCTACAGTAACCTGACGGATGAGGGCGACGGCGCCACTCTGAAAAAAACCTGCACCGACCTGGTCGAATGCAAACCTGGAATCATCCTGCCCGTGTGGAAGCCCATCAATCCCAGTCTAGGAGAACAGATCATCCGGGCTATTGTGTATTTTGTCTCTCTCATGTACATGTTTCTGGGAGTGTCCATCATCGCTGATCGATTCATGGCATCTATAGAGGTCATCACATCACAGGTGAGACTTATCTTGCAATATTCAGTCAAAGAATCAGACAAAAAGTTCACTTTATATCATATTTACTTCTAAAAGGAGCTTATTAGTACTAGTACTAGTGGAATTATTAAAGCGGTCAAAGTTGATATGATTCTTTAGGGTCTTAATGAAAAGTTTATAATGTACTTTGGTTAAAAATTCTCAATGGTTGTGTAAAATAACCCCCTTTTTACCTTGTCAAAATGAGCTCTGCAAAAATCATCTCATTCTGAGGGATTGTTCCTTTAAATGCAAATGAGCTCTGCTCGCCCCGCCCCTCTCTTCTCTCTGTGGAGTGACGAGCCTGTTTACTTTAGCCGCATTTAGCGCGTTTAGCCACGAAACTTGCTAACTAGCACATTATTAGTAAAGGTGATTGCAGAGATTCATTAAAAAAACCCTTATACTCACTTCTGCTGTAAGTGAAGCTGGATCAATAACACATTTATGTAGATCGGGAGCCGCATTCCCTTCACAAACAAACATAATCCACTGCATCTTCAGCGGCTCAGATGTCGGGAGTAAATGACGACCACTATGTTCATTATTACATCCAGCAACACAACACCTCAATCGCTCAATCGGAGATATTCTTGTCTAACTTACCTCCCTGCTCCGGCATCGAAACAATGGAGGTCGTACAGTTACAGCTGATCTGAGGTAAAACGATGATTTAGTAATGATTTAAATCTATATAAGTTAGTCTTGCTGTTTACTGTGGTTTTGTTGTTAAAACCATCAGCTTCACCATTTTAACAAAGGTATTTACTATCAAATACACACTGAAACTCAAAGGTCTTCACTACAAACCGCCAAAATAAAAGTTTGGTTTAACTTAAAGAAATTATAACAGAGAGTTATTACTATTGTATACTAAAATGTGACCCTGGACCACAAAACCAGTCATAAGTAGCACGGGTATATTTGTAGTAAAAGCCAAAAATACAAAATATTTTTCTTTTATGCCAAAAAACATTATGATATTAAGTAAATATTATGTTCCATGAAGAGATTTTTTTTATTTCCTACCTTAAATATATCAAAATTGATATATCAAAATTGATTTTGACAACAAGGCAATTTTCTCAGTATTTAGATTTTTTTTTGCACCCTCAGATTCCAGATTTTCAAATAGTTGTATCTCGGCCAAATATTGTCCTATTATAGGACAATATTGTCCTAAAATATTGTCCTATTATAATATTGTCCTGTCATAACAAACGGAATGGAAAGTTTATTTATTGTTTATAAATCAATTTTTAAAAATTGACCCTTATGACTGGTTTTGTGGTCCAGGGTCACCAATGTACTTCTCAAAATAGTAATAATATTTTTAATAATAATAAGAATAATAATAATAATCAATGTTTTAATTTATACCGTTCTGTTGTGCAGCATTGTATTTGACAAAAAAAGCAATGTCATGTTTGTAAATAAATGTTTAAGATTAATTACATTTATTTTTGGTTGATTAAATTTGTTGTTTTAATAATTTCATTAGACACAATTTTTTATGACAAATTTGTATTAAATCATAAAACACAGAATCCCAAATAAATATAATGAAAACACAGAATTTAGAGCAAAATAAAATCTAATTTACTCCATGGGGTTTAAACAAACAAGTTCATTCTTAAGCGCTATGACATTTCGAAAGCATTTCTTTCCTCATTAATGGTACATGAAAATTCCCTAAAAGATATGCGTTAGTACCTAAAGTGTACATTTTAGTACCTTGTAAAAGGATACCACCCCGTCGTAACAGCTTTTACACCTTTTTTCTGAGAGTGGAGTTCTCGTCTACAAGCGTGGTGGGTTTATGAGGCAGAAAATTAAGATTTATGGTTCATTTTCCAAGGTAAACAGGTTCTTATGTCCCACTTTAGGAGTTGCATGTAGTGTTTCTGTTAACTGACCAGCAGTAAATCATTTGACATAATCTTGGACGTTTTATTGTCAGGTTCATTAACTAAACAATGTTGTTGAACATTTTATGCATAACTGTTTAATTTCTCATTTGTTAAAGAAATAGTTCATGTTTTTTTGTATTATTTACTCATTCTCATGTCATTACAAACCCAGATGCTGTTGTTTTTTCACAAAATGAGCTTTTTTATAGCAATTTGATGCAAAACGAAGAATATTAACCAGCTGAAAATGACCATATCTGTCAAGAAAGGACAAAAACATTGTAAAAGTATCATGAAAATAGTCTGCTTTTAAGTAGCATGGTGGTAGCTCATGGGTTTGAATCTTTGGAAATGCATGATCTGATAAAATGCACACATCGAATGTTGTGTACAGTTGATTTGGATAGAAGTGTCTGCCAAATACAGAAAGGTAAATGTTCAAACTGGTGCATTTGTTCATAATGTTTGTGAAAACTATACAATTATGCTGAATAATATCCTCATGCAAAGCAATTATATGACTTCAGAAGACTTTGGGAATATTTTGGGAGCTTGAAAATCCCTCTGGACTGTTTTTGCATGACAAAAAGCTGAATGAAGATTTGTAAGTTTTGCACACACAAGAGTGAGTAAACAATGACAGGATTTTCAGTTTTGGCTGAACTCTTTCTGGAAAAGCGTAACCTTCACCAGAGCTCAGTTTAGCTAGTTATTGCTGTTATTAAAATGAAAACAATCGTGACTATTTCTACAGCCTCTGAATGTTTAATGGGATGCAAATGCTCACGGTGTGCTTGATGTTTTTTCTTTCTGCTAAAACGACTGACTCGTCAACACTTGTCAAGGGTAGATCGCCTACTCTTATCACCTCCGCTGACTCATGCGCCATAAACCTGTCAAAAGAGGGAAATTAGCCAAAACGCTTTTAGAAAGGAGCCTAGTTTTCTTTTACTTTTTTTGTTTTGTCAGTAAGTTTCAGTTTCTCAGCCCGAAAGTAAATCACAAAATCAAAAACTCTTTAGTTAGCTTTATATTACACAGCTGCTGAATTTGAAATGTGTTCAGATGTAGGAAACGCATTGATTTTCACATCTACAAAATACTTAAAATAAACAAATCTGGAATATAGTAAAACAAAATGAGAAATGCTGCACCATAACAGTACAGTCACAAACATTTGTTATGAAGCTATACAGATTTTTTTTTTATTAAATTATAATGAAAATGCTTAAACCAGAATAGATTTGTGCTTCATCACAGTCAGTCTGTGCTTTAGTCATTTTTTATCTCATGATAGATTCTATTACACTTGGTTTTTATGCGCATCTGAATGAATATATGTCATTTTAACATTTATTTGTTCATCTTTAGTAGATGATAAACCCTAGTAATGAGATGAACCCCAGTTTAGCCATGTTTCCTATATTATTATGAAGGAAACTAAACTGCATACTTTTTTTGTTTTAGTTTTAATTTACTATTTTTTTAATGTATTAAAACATAGTAAATTAAAACTAAAACCATTAAAAAAACATTTTGCTTATTTTCAAGGCAGCATTTCCCATTTTTTTCATTTCATTTCATCCAATAAGGAAAATGTTTTATGGTTTTAGTTTTAATTTACAATTTTTTTAATGCATGCATATTATTTCAAAATGAATGCATTTTTTAAAAAGTGCATGTATTATAACATAGTAAATTAAAACTAAAACCATAAAAAAAAAACATTTTTCTTATTTGAAATTTAAAAAAAAACATTAACTGAAATAAAATAAAATTAAATTAAACGTCTTTTGCTAATTTTCAAGGCAGCATTTCCCATTTTTTCATTTCATTTAATCCAATAAGGTAAATGTTATGGTTTTAGTTTTTAATGCGTGCATTTTAAAAAAATGCATGCAATAAAAACATAGTAAATTAAAACTAAAATCATAAAAAAAATCATTTTCCTTACTTAAAATCAAGGAAATAAAAAAACATTCACTGAAATAAAATAAAATGCGAATAAAAAAAACTTTAAACTTCTTTTGCTTATTTTCAAGGCAGCATTTCTCATTTTTTCATTTTATTTAATTTCACTTTATCCAATAAGGAAAATGTTTTTCATGGTTTTAGTTTTAATTTACTATTTTTTTAAATGCATGTGTATTATTTTAAAAAATGCATGCATTAAAACATAGAAAGGCCTCACTGATCTAAGCTTATGCACTTCAAATTTTGAGTGAACAAATTATCCAAAACTATTTTTTTCATTCAAAAACTGAGGTGCATGAGCTCAGATCAATGGTGCCTATGACCAATCGCTTCCAAAATAAAATACAAAACCTGTGCTAAATGAAAGATATCAAGTTGACAAGAAAATTGAACCCAAGATATGGTAATAAAAGCATAATGAGAGATACAAGCGGGAACACCAAATGAAGTAAAGGATTTTCAGCACAGCAGGGTTGACTTACATAGATCTTTTGTGAGGAGCCAGTGGCTCTCTTTCTCTCTGCGGTGAGTAAATCAGCCTTTTGCAAAATCAAAGCCAACAGCTTTGAGTCTACCTCATTAATCAAAGCGTCCCCTAGAAACAAGCCCCATACACCCTTGTCAAAACATGAGGACGCGTCTGCAGTGTCGTGGCAAACGCGAATGTGAAAATGGCACCAGAGACGACCAAAAATAGTCGGCAGATGTTAGCGAAGGAAGGACACAAAGAAGTGTTTTGGAGGGTGTGTATGGCCTGTCAACGGCTGCGTTCGCACCGCGAGGCCTCAAGTACGCAGCTAATATTTGGAAACATCTTTGAAGCTGTTTATTGTGTTTAGATATGCACATTTTAAGTATGCCAAAACGTACAGTCACAAGTGTTTTTGCTGTCTGTATGCATGAAACTAGAACAGAATTGGTGCATATTAGTATTGACGATGCACACTGTACAATTCTGAGTCATAAAGAAGATAAAAGAATCCAGCATCAGTCCTTTCTTGCCTTGAGCCGTCTCATCCATCCGTGCACAGAGCGCTTCACATGCATCATTGTGAGCAGAAGTCATTGTTTCTAATATGAGAGTTGCAAATTATTAAAGGAAAGCATTTCCAGCTTTGGATCGAAAGCTGCGCCACACACACTTTAGAGCCTCCAGGCTGAAAAAAACTAGACTTGAACTCTTTCGTCTCAAAAGAAACAGCTGAACCATGACACTTTGTCTGAATCAAGGTGCAATGAAAGTCTTAATAGTAAAAACACAATGCCAGAATTACGAGCCCTGACAGCAAACCGACGCTTCAGGTGCGTTATTGAGTTGTGGAGAGTGAGTGTGCTGGTTGTCTGTGCCTCAGGGTTTTGATACAGTTTGGCATTTCTTTACTAGACTGGAAAACAAAAAGGACTTTGCCATAGTGCAATAGAAAAAAATTGCAGCTGTCAGCCATAAAATGACTGCTTTTCAATTAGTCAGAAGTCTGAAGTAGCCATTAGCAGTCAATCAAATGAACAAATGCGTCATTCCACGTCAAATCAACCAAATTTCAGAAACTTCCCGAGCTAGAATTTTTAGTGAAGAAAGACAAACATAATTTGAAGCCAAATTATAGAGTGAAAAATGACTTGAGAAAGATTGCAGTATCATTATTTTATTTTGACACAGAGATTGGTTGGCCCGTAAAATATGTTGACTTTAGCCATCTTTGTTGCTTTATATGCCAATGGTGACAGTTTAAAAATGGGGAAAATTGCTTTTTTTATGACTGTAACTCAGGAGGTATTAATGATACCTCAATATCTGTTTAGATTCTTATTGTTAACAAACATCTCTTTTGGTATCTTCTTGTAAAGACTCTATATGGTTCAGTTACAGAGATACTGGGATCTCAGTGCAGCTTCAGGTGTAAATTGTAGACATTTTCAGTGGTCAAAAACCAAATGTGGGTCGCTTTTGCAGTTGATACTTTTTTTTTAAGAGGAATGTCTGAAGAGTAAATAATTTTAAAACTAGAAATGTATCTTTTTTCCCTCTGTCAGAACAATTGCATAGAACCCTAAGTCTGAGTTCCAAAAATATTCTTTTTTCAAAGTTTGCAAGCCTGTAATTTAAGAAATATTAAAGATATCTTAATATGATTTTACGTTCTGGTTTTTAACAAGCTTTTCTATTGAAATCTACATTTTTAAGGCCCTAAATGGTTCATTCCCAGAGTTTTTGGGATCTCAATATGGCTCTATGAGTACGATGTCAAATTGTGCACATTTTCAGTGGTCAAAAACCAAATATGGATCACTTTGCATGCAGCTGATTTATTTATTATTTATTTTTTCTAAAAAGTAATAAATAATGAAACTCAATGTATCCTGTTTCCCTCTATCAAAACAAAAAGGTGCCAAAATGCTATTTTTCCAAAGTTTACGTGCCTGTAACTCAAAAAGTATTAAAATATCTCAGTATCCTTTTAGATTCTAATTATTAACAAAGTTTTCTTTTAGTGTGTTTAGTTTTAAGGCCCTATGTTGTTCGATTCCGGAGATATGGAGATCTAAATGCCGTTCTATTTGCAGATATTTGAATTTTATGCATTTTCAGTGGTAAAAAAAAACAATTGTGGGTCTCTTTGCTTAGAGCTGATACTTACAGTATTTAAAGAAGACTGTCTGAAGAAATGTGAAACTAGAAATGTGTCTCCTTTTCCACTCTCACAAGAAGTTTGCAAGCCTGTAACTCAACAAATATTAAAAATATCTGAATATGGTTTTATGTTCTGGCTCTTAACAAAACTTTTCTATTGGAATCTAAATTTTTAAGGCCCTAAATTTTCCCAGAGTTATTGGGATCTCAATGTGGCTCCATGGGTGAAATGTAAAATTGTGCACATTTTCAGTGGTCAAAAACATATGGATCACTTTGCAGGCAGCTGATTTATTTATTATTTATTTATTCTAAAACATAATGTCAAATAATGTTGAAACTAAATGTATCCTGTTTGTGCCAAAAATGCTCTTTTTCTAAAGTTTACGTGCCCGTAACTCAAGAAGTATTAAAAATATCTCTGTATCCTTTTAGATTCTAATTATTAACAAACTTTTCTTTTGGTGTGTTTAATTTTAAGGCCCTATGTTGTTGAGTTGGTCACTTTGCATAGAGCTGATACTTACAGTATTTAAACAAGACTGTCTAAATAACAAATAATGGAAAAAAAAAAACATTTTTAAGAGGAATGTCTGAAAAGTAAATCATTTTAAAACTAGAAATGCGTCTTCTTTCCCTCTGTCAAAACAATTGCATAGAACCCTGTATGAGTTCCAAAAATAATAATATTTGGATCTTAATAAGATTTTACATTCTGGTTCTTAACAAACTTTTCTTTTGGAAGCTACCTTTTTAAGGCCCTAAATGGTTCATTCCCACAGTTTTTGGGATCTCAATGTGGCTGAAATGTAAAATTGTGCACATTTTCAGTGGTTGAAAACCAAATATGGATCACTTTGCATGGAGCTGATTTATTTATTATTTATTTATTCTAAAAAGTAATGTCAAATAATGTTGAATCTAAATGTATCTTGTTTCCGTCCTTCAAATGATTTTAGATTCTAATTATTAACAAACTTTTCTTTTAATGTGTTTTGTTTTAAAGCCCTATGTTGTTAAATTCCAGAGATATGGAGATCTAAATGCCACTCTATGTGCAAATTGTTGAACTGTATGCATTTTCACTGGTCAGAGAACGAAATTGTAGCTGTTTGCCCTTAAATGACTGTTTTACAATTAGTCAGAAGTCTGAAATAGCCATTAACTATTAATGTCATGAGCATTCTGTCAAATCAACCAAATTTCAGAAAGTTCCCCAACTAAAATTTTTGATTTTGTTAATATTTTATTGAAGTATGACAAACATAATTAGTGACGAAAACCAAAATATTAAATGTCACAGATATATAATTACTGAGTAATCCAGTATTTTGTAGAAGGATGTCAGAATGATAATTTTCACCCATTTGAAGCCAAATTATAAGGGGAAAAATGACTTGAGAAAGATTGCAGCATGGTTATTTTATTTTTACACAGAGACTGGTTGGTCAGTTAGTAAAATATATTGACTTTAGCCATATTTGTTGCTTTATGTGCCAGTGGTGACAGTTTAAAAATGGGGGAAAAAAGCTTTTTTTTTTTTTATCTATAACTGAGGAAGTATTAATGATATCTCTGTTTAGATGTTAACAAACATTTCTTTCATTCTAAAGACTCTATATGGTTCAGTTC
The DNA here is from genome assembly GCA_012976165.1 of Labeo catla. Lineage (NCBI taxonomy): Eukaryota > Metazoa > Chordata > Actinopteri > Cypriniformes > Cyprinidae > Labeo > Labeo catla. Next base: position 11,452 of record VONZ01000211.1, on the reverse strand, counting down.
CAGAGATACAGGGATCTCAGGTGTAAATTGTACACATTTTTAGTGGTCAAAAACTAAATGTAGTTTGCTTTGCGTACATATGATGCTTTTTTCTTTTTAAAGAATGTTCAAACATGTTGAGAAAATGTTCTTTCCCACTCTCAAAACATTTGCATAGAACTCAGAGTTCCCAAAATATTATTTTTGCAAAGTTTGCAAGCCTGTAACTCGAGAAATATTAAAGATATCTTAATATATTTTTATGTTCTGCTTCTTAACAAACTTTTCTATTGGAGTCTTTAGGCCCTAAATAGTTCATTCCCAGAGTTACTGGGATGATGTCAAATAATGTTGAAACTAAATATATCTTGTTTCACTCTATGAAAACTAGGTGCCAAAGATGCTCTTTTTCCAAAGTTTGTGTGCATATAACTCAAGATGTATGCAAACTTTTCTTATGGTATGTTGATTTTTAAGGCCCTTAAAAATAAACAATGTTCAATTCAGAGATATAGAGATCTAAATGTGGCTCTGTGTGCAAATTGTTGAATTTTATGCAGTCAAAAAACCAAATGTGACTTTGCATAGAGCTGTTGCTTATTGCATTTACAGAAGACTGTCTGAAGAAAAAAATATGCTGAAACTAGAAATGTCCTTTTATATATTCACATGAAAGCAGTATATGTCTGTACATATTTAAAATTCATGAATGATTCCATTTTCTGCTTCCAAACATTCAAATACGGCAATTCTGCATCCTGCTTGTTACATTAATTCAAATTCAAATCAGTTTTGAACGGTGCACGACCCTGCTGCTAAAACCTGTCAGGCTTTTACCTAGCAATAGTGACTAGCAGACTGTATCCTTAACATGTTCCCCTCTGATCCCTCAGGAGAAAGAAGTGACCATCACTATGCCAAACGGAGAAACATCAGTGGCCACTGTGAGAATCTGGAACGAAACCGTGTCCAATTTGACCCTGATGGCGCTGGGATCTTCCGCCCCTGAAATCCTCCTGTCTGTCATTGAGGTGGGTGAGACTTTAAAATGACAAAATCTGCTAGCCGGGAAATCTTTTGTAACAATTAACCACATAACCACTAATTACATTCACAGCAGATGGATAAACCCTCATTAGCGTAGCCTGAGGTTTTACTATTTCATTAGCAGCATTACCACTCATAATTTAAATGGTGCTTTGTCTGATCATTCCGTTTGTATTGAAGCATAATCCATACATAATTCATATACTCATGTAATTAAAATATACATTTTGTGGCTTTTAGCTTTGCCTTTTAGCTATGAGAATGTTTTGCATTTTAAAATGTAGTCTTTCTGTTTTTTTGTGATTCATCTTGCTCGCAGGTACACATTTTGTTTTTCTAATGCAAGAAACTTTTTAAAAATGAGAAAGTCCTAATGCCGTCTGCTTCTGACTTCTTAAATCCATAAAAAACATTAAACATTAACTGAAATGTAATGTTTAAATTTAAATTAACTGAAATAAAAAACACAAAAAATCACTCAAACATTATAATTAAAATAATAATTATATATATAATATATATATATATATATATTTAATATAAAAAATATATAAAAATTCAATCTATTTCAATATATTCACAAAATATACACAGTATTAACTGTAATGCACAGTAAAAAATATTTTTCAGTGTAATAAACAAAATGACTAGTTTTAGTAAAGCTAAAAGCATTAAAAAAAGTGTTACTTAAAAAGAAAATACAAATTAACTGAAAAAAATAAACTAAAATATTTCAAAAACATTAACATTAACATAAAACTTTAAAATTAAAAAAAATATATAGAATATAAAAAATAAAATCTATTTCAATATACTCACAAAATACTGTAATACACAGTAATATACACAGTATTAACAGTAATACACAGTAAAAAAAAAAAATAGATTTTTCAATGTAGTAAACAAAACGATTATTGGAGTGTTTTACATGAAAAGACTATTTCAGTTTTTCTATTTTTAAAAGTTTAATGCTGTGTGTTACTTGCTGTTGTAGGGTTATAGTTAATAGTTACAGTTAAGTAAAACTAAAAACATGAAAAGATTTGTTACTTCAAATAAAAAAAACAATTTGAAAAATATTATAAAATATGAGAAACTTGTTTTATTTCAAATAGTTTCCGAAGCATTTTACTTGATAACTTAACGTATATAGACACATTTTAAAAAAAAAACTGAAATGAAATGAATAAAAATGACAAAAATATAAATTGAAAATATAAAAATAAAAACTAATTCAAAATATTAAAAAGAAATGTATAAATAGTTTCTTTGTAATTGTAAAATGTACTAATTTCTGAGTGAAAACCAGACCAGTTAATCTGGTTTGCCCATCTGAACCCTGACCTGGTTTTCTGCTTCTAGTGGGGTTTTCACAATTTTTTACCAGGGCATTTAATGTTATCGTATAAACAGGACAACAAATTGTATTTGTCAAACCATTTTGATGGGTTAAACATCATCGTGGCCCTTCAAGATGGAGATAGTTAGCAAGATCCATGCTGTGTAAGCTGTGGCCTACAGACCGCAGCTCCCGCTAATAAGGGTCCAGATCATGTTTATTAATGAGACAGAACTCACCCGGTTCGTCCCTCGCCGTCCACCGCATGAAACCAACATGTCAGCCCTCTCAGATCTGTGGGAGTCTGCCTGCGGGAGACGCGCACCGCTGTGTCGGCCATCATTTAGCACGTCTAGCTCAGCTTTATTGCCTCACATTTGTCTCTCCGCGTCGTTTGTCACTCTGCATTACAAGATCTAATGTGTTAGGACATCTGTCAGGCCACCGCGCTTCACTCAAAGGTTTCACGCACACAGCGGGTTTTATTGTTGTAAGGCTATCGCATCTAAACAACGTGATCACAATGCATTGTTCATCTGGAGATATTGCAGTCGTCAGTGAAGGAGTCACAGTCAGACAAAATATTCAGTGGATTTTTGCCGTCAGAAGTGCGAAATCCCATCGCAGGCTCAGCTGGAAGGCAGGCGCGGGGTGAATTATCTGTTTGTCACAGACCGATCCCAAAGGCTCGCCGCTCTGGGCTGGTGTTGATATAGAGAATGATAGATCAGTGATAAAGCCACATGTGTTGATAGCCAACACCTGCATGCTTTTTATTTCATTCTTACCCAAGGACATTCACTTCGTTTTCAAGGATGATCAATGAATGTGACATATCTTGCATTCAATGCATTGAATGCTATTGAATGTGAACAACACTCACTGATCTGATGTTGAATGGAAAGTGACACAATCCGTCTGTTGTTTAATTGTTCTGACTTTTATTTCATTCAGTTCCAGCTTTTAAACACTGATGTGTTTGCATAGACTGAATACTGTGCTCTATTCAACTTGGAAAGCATGAATTTACAATGAAATTAGACTTCCAGCATTCAAAACTCAAGTTTTGCTGAGATTTAGGTGTATGATGTGACACTAACATGATGGCACAAAATTAACCTTAACTTTTAGGGAAATAAAATGCTGTCATCCTACACTATTAGATACTAGTAGGAATAATAACGTAATAAATGAATAATAAATTGCAACATAAAACAATGAATTATCTTGACTGTTTATAATTGTACACATAATTGTACACCTTTACAAAATTGCATAGTATTGTTTTTCCTTCACAATTTGGTTGTTTTATTTACTTATTCATCTTCATTGTTGATATTTTTAACTAAACCTATTAAAAATTGTTTTCAAAATCTGAAAAGCTGAAAGAAAATACAAATATTAGATGAAAAAAAAAAACTTTAGTTTAGAAATTTACTTAGTTTAGTTTAGAAAATTAGAAATTGTGCATTTACAACTGAATTTAACCTGAAGTACTAAAATTACTTAAATGCTAAGATTTGAATTTAAAAATGTTGTAACATTTTTCAATAACAAAAAATATTATAAACTAACTTACTAGGTGAAAAACTAAAACTGAATGTTGCAAAGAAATGTTGCATTTACAACTAAGTTGAACTTAAAGTAGGCCTACTAAAATTACTTAAACTTGAATTCAAAAAATGTATTACTCAAACTTAAATTTGAAAAACTTGATTAAAACTTAATGAAAATAAGAAATTGTGCATTTGCAACTGAATTTTACCAAATTTCTCAAACTTTAAATAAAAAATACTTAGATTTGAATTTAAAAATGTTATAAAAAAATTGTATTAAAAAATATATTAAAAACTAACTTATTACACTGTTAAAAAAAAAAACAATTTTAGTCAACTTAAAACAATTTGTTACCCAGCTGCCTTAACATTTTAAGTTCAGTAAACTCAATAAAGTTTAATCAACCTGAAATGTTAAGTTGTACTAGGTGACACCTTAGATATTTGAGTTGATTCAACTTAAAATTTTAAGGCAGTTTGGTAGCAAGCCCAGCTTTTAAGTTTAACAAACCAAATTTTTTGTTTAGTCAACTAAAATATCTAGTTGTCACTTAGTACAACTTAACATTTCAAGTTGACTAAACTTATTTGAGTTGACTGAACTTAAAAATTTAAGGCAACAGGGTAACAAATTATTTTAAGTTCACTCAACAAATCATTTTTTTGTTTGTTTGTTTGTTTGTTTGTTTTTTACAGTGTAGGTGAAAGACTGAATATTGCAAAGAAATATTGCATTTACAACTAAGTTGAACTTAAAGTAGGCCTACTAAAATTACTCAAACTTGAATTTAAAAATTGTATTACTCAAACTTACTCAAAAGAAATGTAAAAATGTATTTAAAATTATTTCATTTTTCTTAAAAACTTAATGAGAATTACAAATTTTGCATTTGCCACGAAGTAAAATAAGTATAACTTGAAGTACTAAAATTACTTGAATCTTGAATTTAAAAAATTAAAGCTATAAATATAATATGAAAAAAAAAGATAATTTGAAATATTCATAAATAATATCATAGAATATATAATACTAAAATAACACCAGTTTCAATAATTTGAAAGCTTTTATGTTTGGAGTTCAAGTAATAAATGCTTTCTTTTTTATGTTAATTTAATTTCATTTTAAACAATTGCTACATATTAAACACTTCACAGCAATTGTGACCCTGGACCACAAAACCAGTCATAAGGGTACATTTTTTTAAATTAAGATTTATACATCATCTGGAAGCTGATGTATATGCTTTCCATTGATGTATGGTTTGTTAGGATAGGACAGTATTTTTTTGATTTACGGTAGGAAAATATCTTCATGGAACATGATCTTTACTTAATATCCTAATGATTTTTGGCATTAAAGAAAAATTGATCATTTTGATCTATACAATGTATTTCTGGCTATTGCTATTGCACCTGTGCTACTTAAGACTGGTTTTGTGGTCTAGTGTCACAATTTTGCCAGTTGCTTAGTTTTCTGTTTTGTTATGTCATGCTGAGTAGCCCCACCCACAGTGAAATCTCAGTGGCCCAAATTCCATATTAAGCATCAGATATGTTGTGATTGGCTGATTTTGCCATGTGTGTTTATTTCAGGTGTGTGGTCATGGGTTTGAGTCCGGTGAGCTCGGTCCGGGCACCATCGTGGGTAGCGCTGCCTTTAATATGTTTGTGATCATTGGAATCTGCGTGTGGGTGATTCCTGACGGCGAGGTGAGGAAGATCAAACATCTGAGAGTCTTCTTCATCACCGCCTTCTGGAGTATCTTCGCTTACATCTGGCTCTACCTGATCCTGTCAGTCATCTCACCTGGAGTCGTCGAGGTGCGTGTGTGTGTGTGCGCGCCAATGTATTTCTGTATGTAAGTGAATCTCACAAAAACCTGTTAAGATTAGGTCTGGGACATATATCAAGTTTTTATTCAGTTTTTATGATGTACACATCAGTTTAGTCATATGCAAAGTAACATACAGTACATGCATAATTATGCATATAATAATAATAAGTTGTGTATACATATACATTTTAATAAGTATACATGAAGAGTTTATTTGCAAAAACGGGAAAAAAAAAAATATATATATATATATATATATATGTATGTATATATACATGTGTGTGTGTGTGTGTGTGTGTGTGTAAAAGAAAATGAAACCCTTTTTTTGTATTGTGACAATATCTTCATGCCAGTTAAGATAATCCCAAGTCTCATTAGTGAATGGCTAAAAATCTTTTTCTCATTACTGAAATGTGAAAAATAATGATATACAGTAATGAGAATCTAATGAGGATCACTATTGAGAATATTAAGAATTGCCAAAAAAATGTTTGGGCATGTTATGTTTATGAGAGTTTGGCAGAGAAATGTGCATAAATGAAAAATAGTGGCAAAAATATATGAACCCGCCTAAAAACATGTTTGTTTGTTTTTCCCAAATGGAAAATATATACTATTTATAAACTTGTAATGTGATCTAAGCATGTTGTTGGGAAATTTGCTCATATTTACAAGTACAATATGTGTGTGACAAACAATTTGTATTTTACCAAGCCACATAAAACGATTATAAATGTTGTTATCTACTGGTACTTTAGAAAACAAGACCATATTGAGTCATTTGTAATGGTGAAGTGAGCTGGTACCAAGCAGTTTGTCTCTATCTGTTAAAGTTTAATGTAGCAAGTGTTTTTTGCTTGGGTTGTGTGTGGTTTTTTTTGGTTTTTTTTTTGGCCTGCTGTGGTCTTTTCTTTCCAAAGCACTAATCTGTTTACTTTGTGTTTGCTGTATTGCTGTGTATGTGTGTGTCTTGTAGGTATGGGAAGCTCTGGTCACTCTCTGCTATTTCCCCGTTTGTGTGATTCTGGCCTGGATCGCTGACCGTCGCCTCCTTTTCTACAAGTACATGGCCAAGCGCTACCGGGCCGACAAAAGGACAGGAGTTGTTGTGGAGACCGAGGGGGACATGACCCCCAAAGGTATGGAGATGATGATGGATGGCAAGTTTCCACTGAGAGCCGAAGAGATCGGCACACAGGAACATTACCAGGATGGAACTGGCACAACAGGCACCATGGCAACTCTACCCAACTCCAACAGCACGACCGTTTACATGGAAGGTGCCAAGGACTTAGACGAGAGCCGTAAGGAGGTGAGAAAAGACAAACACAGTCATTTAAACAGTAACATTTATATGTCAGTACTCACACACAGTCATAAATAAAAGGAAGTTCACCTTGGTCCACATGTTTCTCCTCCTGACAAACCGAGACACTATACTAAAAAGTATAGTGGCATGCTTGGCGCTGATATACAGCGCAACTGCACTCACAGCGACCCGAGTTCGAATCCCGTCTCGTGGTACGTTCCTGTCTACTCTATACTGTCCTGTCCAAATTAAGGAAAAATTACATTTCAGTGCTTACACATTCACTTGCATAAGTTTTGTTTTCTTTCGCAAAATTGTTTCTTTCTGAGAAATGCAGTTTCGAACGCTATAGGAACGCTATACTTTTGGGAGACAATGTGAAAAGTTTTCAGATCATATGCAAATTTCTCTGAGTAATGCAATACTTTTGCCATAGAATGCAATACTTTTGTGAAAGAACGCAAAAGCATTGAAATAGCCATAAAAAAATATCCATAAAAGATGTCCTTACAGCTAAAGTGCTATATTCCAAGTCTTCTTGAGTAAAATGATGGCTTAATGTGAGGAACAGGCCAAAATTTAAGTTGTTTAGGCAAAAATATTTCCTCTTACTGTAGCTCTCAAATCTAATTTGCAATTGTTGATGAATCATGATGTGTGAGAACCAATGCCGTTTGGTGTCACTGACATCAATTCTGGCATATTGGGTCTTACAGAATAAAGTTTGAATATCCGCAAGCTTTCAAATTTGAAAGCTACTTCGATTTTCTGGTTTGGCACAACACGAGGGTGAGTAAATGCTGACAGAACTTTCAATGCACAGCACTTTCCTTGACCTTTGAATGTTTCTTGGCAGGTGATCCGTATCCTGAAGGACCTGAAGCAGAAATATCCGGATAAAGAGTTGGATCAGCTGGTAGAGTTGGCCAACTACTACGCCCTCCTCCATCAGCAAAAGAGCCGTGCCTTTTATCGTGTCCAAGCCACGCGCATGATGATTGGGGCTGGTAATGTGCTGAAGAAACATGCAGCCGATCACGCTCGCCGTGCTGTTGTGGTGGGCGGCAATGAGGCTTCAGAGGAGGACGACTTGGCTGTCTGTAGCCACATCTCCTTCGAGAGCGCGCACAGCCAGTGCATGGAGAACTGCGGAACCATCACGATACCAGTGGTGTGTCGAGGAGGTCTGGGGGAAAGCACTTTCTATGTTGACTACTGTACGGAAGATGGCACAGCCAATGCTGGATCAGATTATGAGTACTGCGAAGGCACGCTGGTGTTCAAACCGGGAGAAACCAGGAAAGACATTAAGGTGAGGAGTGAAAGGAAAATTTGTCTGAAATCTTGTCTACCAGTTGAAACCCTTCTACTTTGTCCAAATGGATCATTTATGGTCAGTTGGTCCAAGCTTGTCTAGATGGTTATTTAGCTGGATTGCCTCCTAGTGATTGTCCAGTGCTGCTCCAACAAGCTCCAACGCACTTGCCTGTATGTTTTTAGTGAGTCTGAAGACCTTGATTACTTTGGTTCAGAGGTGTTGAATTAGGATTGGAGTTAAATTTTGCAGGTCAGTGGCCCTACAGGAACAGGTTTGGACATTTATGGTCATTAGCTGGTTCTGAAGGGCCATTGTCTTGCAGAGTTCAGCTCCAACCCTAATCAAACACACTTGTCTGTAGCTTTCTAGTGATCTTGAAGACATTGATTAGCTTTGATTAGGGTTGCAGCTAAACTTTGCAGGACAGTGGCCCTCCAGGACCAAAGCCGCCCAGGCCTGGTCTAGCTGGTTAATAAGTTGAACTACCTGCTAGTGAATCTGGTCTTTATTGGGGTGGTCTCAGGTATCCAAACTTCACTTGAAAGTCACTTTCTATGTAAAATTTTTAATGTCCACAACATACAGTTTGGTCCATCTGAAACTGGTAGATGATCATTAGCTTGTCTAAGATGGTTAATTAATTGAATTGCCTTACTAATGGATCTAGGCTTGACTAGGGGAGGGTCTCAAATATCTAAATACTCTGAAGTGACCAATGATTTTTCTTCAAATCAGTATTTGTGTAACCTTTGAATTATTAGAAGTTGCTTTCTACACAAATTTCTGTGAATATGTCCACGACATATAGTTTGGTCCAACTGAAACTGGTAGATGATTTTACATGTATTTTACCTTGTGCAAACTGATCATTTATGATCATTAGCTGATCTAAGTTGGTGTAGCTGGTTAATAAGTTGAACTACTTGCTAGTAGATCTGGTCACAACTGTGATGTCTCCCCAACTTTGCATGAAAGTTGTTTTCTAAGGAGTCCACACCATACAGCATGGTCCTGAACCAGGTAGATGGTCTTTATCTGGTCCGAGCTGGTCTAGCAGCTTAATAAGTTGAACTACCTGCTAATGGATCAAGTCTTAAATAGGGGAGGGTCTCAAGTATCTTAATAATCTATAGTGACACCAGTGATTGATCATCAAACCAGTGCTTGCGTGACACGCCCACAACATACAGTTTGGTCCAGCTAAAACTGGTAGATGGGTTTACATGGTTTCTACCTTGCCCAAACTGATCATTTATGGTCTTTAGCTGGTTCTAGGTGGTTTAGCTGGTTAATATGTTGAATTACCTGTTAGTGGATCTGGTCTCGACTGGGGTGGTGTCAGGTATCTGAACATTACTTGAAAGTTGCTTTCTACGTAAGTCCACAACAAAAAGTTGGTCTATCTGAAACCGGTAGATGGTCGTTACATAGTCCAAACTTGACTCAGCTGGTTAATAAGTTGAACTACTGTACCTGCTAGTTGATCTGGTCTCAACTGGGATGGTCTCAAGTATCCGGACTTTGTATGAAAATTGCTTTCTATGTAAGTTTTCTAAGAACATGACCACAAAATAGAGTTTGGTCCAACATAGACCTAGACCAAAAGATTTAATCTACAGATTACTGATTCTTTTATGTCCATTAGTAGGAATTGTTCTTGTCCCAAGGTCAATGCTTAATTCTGTATCTTAACGACAGTTTCCAAAGAAAAAATACTCTGTCTCTTATGTAGTATACTTAATTTTAGACAAACGTTCACTCCACTGAGATGGACAGGACCATGATTCCATGGCAACAGTGCTGTAGTTGAGTGACAATGATTGACAGTCTCTTTGCCAAAAAAAACTCAGAGAGGATTAAGGAGTGATGGACACATTGATCAGAAAAGTCAGAGCTCTACAAATCCATGTGAGATGAATGTTAATTCCTTGGTGTACTTGTCCAAGAACTAGTTCTGTGCATGTTCTGAGCTTTACTGAAGCAAAACTGTTTAATGGAAAGTATGTTTGTCTTTCTAGGTGGGCATCATCGACGATGACATCTTTGAAGAAGACGAACATTTCTTTGTGCGTTTGCTGAACCTCCGTGTCGGTGATGCGGAGGGTATGTTTGAGAGTGACGACGCGGATCAGGCTCCCAAAGCCCGGCTGGTGGAACCACTGATGGCCACTGTCACCATCCTGGACGACGACCATGCGGGGATCTTCACTTTCACGGATCGCCTAGTGCGAGTGAGCGAGAGTGTGGGTACCATGGAGGTCACGGTGGTCCGGAACTCCGGCGCTCGTGGAACCGTGATCATTCCATACCACACAGAGCCTGGAACGGCCCAAGGGGGAGGGGTCGACTATGAGGACACACATGGAGAGCTGGAATTCACCAACGACCAGACAACGTGAGTATGAAAAACGCAAGAAAAGCTGTGTTTGTCACTTCCACAATGCAAGGATGCGCTGAGTGATTGCTGTGGCATCGCTATGTAGTTGTTCTGAGTGTTTACTAAAGAGTTGCTAGGAAGTTGATAGGGTGCTCTGACTTGTTTTGGCAGATGTTACAATGAGTGGTTGTTGCTATAGAGTTCTGAGTGAGTACTAGAGAGTTGCTATGGCACAATGGGTGGTTGCTAGGGTGTACTGAGTGGTTACTACAGAGTTGCTAGGCAGTTGCTAAGTTGTTCTGAGTGGCTATATAGTTGCTAGGTAGTTGCTAAGACACAATGGGGGGTTGCTAAGGTTTTCTGAGTGGTTACAGGAGAGCAAGTTTTTCTAGGAGTTTACTAGATACTTACAAGGCAGTTAGTAAGTTGTTTTGAGTGGTTACTATATAGTTGCTAGGTAGTTGCTAGGACACAATGGGGGGTTGCTAGGGTTTTCTAAGTGGTTACAGAAGAGCAAGTTTTTCTGGGAGGTTACTAGATACTTACTAGGCAGTTGCTAAGTTGTTCGAAGTGGTCACTATATAGTTGCTAGGGCACAATAGGGGTTGCTAGGGTGTTCTGGGTGGTTACAGGAGAGCAAGTTGTTCTGAGTGGTTACTAGAGACTTACTAGGCAGTTACTAAGTTGTTCTG